>VDFB02251618.1:27418-467374 GCA_007258455.2 Sequoia sempervirens | reverse complement strand
GTGAGAAATGATATTCAAGTTCTGTTTTCGATCTGGGGTTTGCTATGGACATGATTTCTTGGGCATGTAGTAGATTACTAAATAAGACACATGGTATATTCACAATTTCAATTCTAACAAAGTGCAGAGCAAAATCTGACTAGTACATTCTGGAGCTGATTGTATTCACATATTGAGCATGTTCATTTTTGGTATCTTACTTTATTTGATTGATATTCTACTGAATGCCTTTTACAGGAGCAAATACCAATCTCGATCTTCTCGTGAGCGAAATTTGAGTGGGCCACTAGTTTCTTATGCAGCTGGTGATGTGCGTTCCACAGATGGTTCATTGGGACCTAAATCATCAGGCATGTGTAAATGTCAGAAGTCATCTGCTTTTCATCTCAGTTTTTTATGCATATTATGTTTACTGGCATATATTTATGAGTTTTGGGCTGTATATTGCATCTGTCATTTCCATGTGTGACAGATAACTTGGAAGAAAAGTCAAGGGTACCAGTCGTACAACAGAAAGGACGCTTCAAAGTTACGTCTGAGGATGTAGATCTGGAAGTGGTGCGATTCTGAAAGATACATAGATATTCAAATTTGTTTTCCAGTTCTAGTTTGTATATATTACCAATATACTGCACAATTTGCAGGTTATCCCATCTTCAAGCCCTCAACGAACTCAAAGCTCACAGGTGTCTGCTTTGAGTATATGTGAATTCTGTATCATATTTTCCCTGGAATCATGGATATTTTTCACTTCATGTGGAGGGCTATTTAGATATGCTGTTTTAAAAGTTTGTGCATCTTTCCTAGGCTCAGCTGAACTATACATAGACGTTAAATGTTAAAAGATTGTATCTTTCATGGGTAGAGTTGAACCATACATAGGTATACAATAGGAAATGGCTGGTCATCAGAAATTGTATATTATTTAAGTTCTATACATAAAATTTTCAAAAACTATACGTGCTGTAGCATTGTAAGCACTTTCTGAATCATTAGTAACATTGACTAGAAAACAAAGACAAGCTGCCAAGTGAAAATAGATTTCTCTAAGTAAACATAGATTTCACCAATTAAAGATTGATTTGAAATTTACAAGAAAATTAAACAAAATACATATCTTAGAAACTAAAAGACTAAAATGGAATAACATGCGACATTCCATGACATCAGAAAGAGCTGAAAACTGAAATTCAAGTGCCCTCTATGGCATTAATCTTTGGGAATCTAAATTAGAATCACATTACATCATAATTCATTATCTCTCTTAGCATTGTATGAAATATGAATGTTATAATGGAAATTAGAATGGAATGTATAGGGTTTCTGGTGTCTGTTTTAACTTTTAGGGCTCTACTTTTTTGATTGTTTCGAAATTGTGTGTTTTTTTAAATAGACTGTCAACAATCTGCTTGGTACAACTTGGAGACAGAACAGGGAAATGTCTGGAGGGACATTTCAAAGGCCGGGGATGTCCTTGCAAGTTTTGATTTAATGGGGGACAGAAGATTTTTCCCAGGGATGCCTCCCAATGGCATGCTGGATTTCATATTTTGTCACAAATTGCTATTATGTCCTTGATTATGGTTAAGGATAGTATACGTGTTAATATTTTTGAATTTCAATAAAAATTCTATTATTGAGTAAAGAAGTAACATCCTTTGAAATTTCAAAGGTGACTTATATGCTTATAGCTTCTATACCCGAGTTCCATGGACCTAAAGGCAGTTTGACCAATGCCAAGAGAATTAAATTTTAAAGCCAAGGAAAGCAGACCAGCAATTTAGATCTAAAGTTTTAAGCAAGCTCAGCTTAGTTCGTGGCTTGCTGGCATTGTCATTTACTGTAACCAAGGAATGAAAGGTGAATAGGGATTATTAAGGATTAACTTGGGAGTGCTAAAACATTAAATGTGACTTTTTGCTGTAATATATATACTATATATCAATAATTTTAATTGCAAATATATTGGAAAATGTCCTTTGTGAAATGCTTGGTCGAAGGCATGTAAAACCAGAGAGTCACACTTAGCATTCCAAGGTGCATTCCTCTTTTAATGGGCATTTTCAGCTTTGACTTATAGAGAAAATTAAAAAAAAAACATCTGAAGATGTTTAGTATGCTTTCTTGCATTGGTATCTTGTTACGTTCCTCTCATCTATGCTTTGAATTCCTTGTCAATAATCACTGCAAATATATGTAGTAAATATTGACAACATGTAATCAGGAAGAACATTATATGCATTTCACAGAAGTCATGAAGGAAAAATATAAGAGAATTCAGAGCTGAACTCTCAACAATGAACTTAAAATGAATTGGCTCCACAAAATATTCTTGGACACATTAATGGGCTCCACAGGCAGCAATTTAGGACCCAATGCAGCATCCAAACCCTGAAATGTTATCCCTTTTAGCTCGTCTCATTGCAAGTCGAATATGCTCATCTTCCAACTTCAGTAGAGTATACCCATGAGCTATACCTCTAATGCTCCATTATGGTGCAATACCATTAGATACTTTAACACTATGGTTTAATCTTTGCAATATGCATCCAAAGATAACATATGTCCCATTAGGTCCAACACACGAGCATTAAGAAGCCTAGTGTCAACTGACTAAGGCATATCATTCCATGACACACACCATACCTGCCCTTGATGAGCCTGCAACATATCCTCTGCCACCTCATCTTCCTGCCTTTTTGAGTTGTTAAGAAGCTCCTCCAAACTAGCCCTAATCTCATTGTTTTCCACTGCCACCTAAGACAGCTATTTAAAATCTGCCATTATCGAACCCCTTGAATGCACACTACCATTGTCACGAATGCTGTCAGGAGTCAAGACTTCCTTTATCACCTTGAGGGCATTAGGATTGTCTGTGATCAGGCACTCTACTATGCCGAAGCAGATCCCCAAGCTTTTCCGTTAAAACTTGCATTCTAGTTTCCAGCCTAGTCACTTTCTCTTCTATACTGGAAATCCTTGCAACATGTTCTTCCAACCTTCTAAAATGTGCTTCATCATCATCACCTTCTCTTGCCATTCTTATTATCGTCAACCACTCTGTTGTTCTGATTTTGGGCTCAAAAGGCAACAAATTACTGCTTCCACTCGCTCTAGTAGAGGGCATAAATCAAAGTAATCAACAACAACTAAAAAATTAAACATAAACAGGTTATACAAAACCTACTTTGATACCCCTTGATTCATAAATAGAGAGAGTATCTCTCACATGTCATTGTCAACTATGGATAGTGTTAGAGTAAATCGTATAACAACCTCCAAAAACACATTTCTACCACTAACAAATTGAAATAATAATACAATCTTGTTTGTTAGACTTGCAATATAGATATGAGAGCATATAATAGATGAAACAAGATGCCATGAAATTCATACACACTAAAACACAGAACGGTATAGCTGGAGAAACCCTCAAACAGGGAGAAAACCATAGTAAGAACAAATATAAGTTTATAATTCATCATACTACATGTCTCAGACTCTTAAAAGTGGAACAATGCCTCTAGGGTGTACACAGAGCTTGACAATGGTCTAAACGAGCTCCAAGCACCTGCACTTAGTCTCAGCAATTCCTAAGGCCCTGTTCTTTGACACCACTAATGGGAAATGAACAAAAGAAGGCTTACAATGAGGTTTTGAGAACTCTTCAATGCTTCCCACAAGGAACAACAATGTTTACAAGAAGCCTATGGCTTTCCAATAACTTGCTGCAGTCAAAGAATGGAAGACCAAACACCAACAAGAGAATTTGAAATGCTTAAACCCTTCAAATTCTACATACTAGCATTTTGGTGAATTCACCTCTTCCAGCAGAGCAGCATTTGCATTTTTGCTGGGGTATTTATATTTTCACTGCATGTGCAAAAGGCAAATTGGCTATAACAAGTTTTCTGGGCCATTTTGAGATCTGCAACTTTGTTTTAGAGACTCCTAAAGGTGTCCCTGACACCCTCCTAACTTCATCACAGGCCCTACTCAAACAAAATCCACTGAAAAGCAACAAATTCCATGAAGTTAATGCTTAAGATTCTCGAAAGACTGATGACAACAAACAAGACTCTGATAGTCCTACAATTTGACCTGAGTTTTTGGATCATTTCATTTCTCTATTATAATCATAAGGGACAAAAATAAGACATAAAGATCACTTTCTCTAGCTCATAACTGATAATGATGGAATCAGAAAGGAAGTTGTATCTTGTTATAAAAGGCTATTGTCAGAAGAGGAGTAGAAAAATAGTAGGCATAGTTCTGATCTACTTGGGAACATGCCAATATTTATAACTAGGAAGGCAGTTTTCAATCCCAGCTCAGACAAGGCCCCTTGGCTGGATGGTTTATTTCCAAGACTTTGAAGGAAGGGAAAAAGTTATTGCAAGAGAATGAAAATTGATATTCTGATAAACACACTTCCATTCTTGTTGTGGATTTCCATACTAGCAAAGGAGTTCAAAGTTCAAACAAACAAAATTGTGTCAAATGATCAATTTTTTTGTTAAAACAATTCCAATTCTGAAGTTAAATATGAATAGGGGAGAGGACCCAGTAGTTGAACACCCTAACTTTGCGCTTTTCAAAATCCTGTGGAAATTAAAAATTTCAAAAAATTGCCAATTTTTTACAGCAGCTTGCTTGGCAACGCCCCTGCTTATAACTAAGGTTTCAGGGTCACATCATCAAATATGATGCCACATCAGCATGCTTTTTGTCGAGGTGTCCAAAAAGGTCCAAAACAAAAAGTGAGACTGATACTTGTGCTCTAAATCATGTTTTATTGGTGCGCTGATGTGGCATCACATGATTTGTTGCTTTTTAGATCTAAGGAATACATATTATTTAATTTTTGGTAGTTATCATCAACACTAACTACTTTAAAGTCACAACTATTGGTTCAATATTGTTAAAAATATTGGGCATTAAATCAACAAATGCTATAACAACTATTGAAACATGCTCAACTACTGGGTCCTTTCCCCTACTCAACAAATTCTCCAACTTCTACAAAGGTTAAGTATACCATATACAATATTAAAAATATGTTAAACCTTACTAACACCCTCCTGTTGTGAGTTTTATTATCTCCCACAAAAAAGTTACAACAATTTTGAATTTTGTTCTTGATTCTTGACAACAGATGTGAATTTTTAATCCAAGTTGTAAATGACATCGTAGGAGTTCATTCTAATGATACTCAAGTAAATACAATTCAAGTGTAGGTTTTCAAAGATACATGATGCCTATTAAGATCTATCTTGGATGGATAAAGCCCGAGTCTATTCATCTCTACTCTAGATATTAATCCAATTCTTATTGGTTATTGTGTTCTAATGGTGCTTGTAGATCGAAGCCTTTCCAACATAGGAGGGGATGCTATAGACCTAGTTAAGCTCTATTAGCTTTTAAGAGTTGCTACTAGGAGTTGGGTTCTATCAACTTGAAAGGATACATCTTATTGAAAACTCTCCTTGATTTGCATATGAAAAATCTATTGCCCTATTTGTTCATTCTCACCTATCAGATTATATATTGTATTTAATATTTCAGTATGTAGACACACTCTATGTTTACTATGTGTGTCTAGTTATTTAAAAAAATCTTGGAAGGTACAATGTAGCTTCAGAGAAATTTCCTTTGGAATGGAACAGATCAGAATTAAAATGCCATCTAGCATGGGAGAAGGTTTCTTCTTTGAAAGACTGGGGATGTTTGGGCTTAAGAAATGTGCTTTGATGAATAAAGTTCTAGGTGCCAAATTATTATGGAGAATTTATAGGGATAAAGATAAAATCATGGAGCAGAATCATGCATGTTAAAATCTTGGACATACAACATACAACAGGTAATGAGACAGTTTATCTAATCCCCCTTCTAAGGGGGACGGCCATTTGGAACTTTATTAAATCTTGTAGGAGACTGGTTCTACCTTGGCCGAATGTGGGAAATAGGGTTTGACCATGATAGGGATTCCAAGATTTTTGGAGAACTCTTAGTTTAACAATGAGACTTTTAATATAGGAATCCTAAAATTTGTCTGATTATGCAAAAAAGGTCTGGGTGCCAAATTATTTTGAAGAATTGAGAGGAAAAAGATAAGATCATGCAATGTCAATATCTTGGACACACAAGTAGTGAAATGGTTTACACAATCCCCACTTCTGAGGGTGTTAGCCATTTGGAACTTACTTAGATGTAGGGGACTTGTCCTACCTTGGCTGAAGGTGGCAAACAGTCAATGACAAGTTGACAAAGTTTGCTCTCTTGGATTGACCATGAGACTCTAACATAGGAATTCCAACATTTGTCTAATGATGCAATATCACAAAGGAGACCAAGAGTAAGCAACTATATTATTCAAGCATTTTCTATCATCAACATAGAGTTACTTGAGATATTTGAAATTAGCTAAGCACATTTGCCATGCTTATAAAATATAAAGATGAGATGGTATTGGAAGGCGATCACATGAGTGATGTCTCATTTAAGGGAGAGCCTGTATGAAGGTTTTGTATGTGATCACTCAGAAGATTAGAGATTTGCTGCAATTAAGATGTGATTCATGGGAGGCTTACCAAAAGCAAATAATTTATGTGTATGGTAGTCAAAAACTGTGTACTGACTCAAGACAGATTAATTAGAATCGGCTTTCATGGGCTGCGTATATATCATCTTTGCTTAGTAGATGAAGAAACTTGTAACTGTCTATTCTTACATTATTAGTATGCCTGGAAAATATGAGGATCATTCTTTGAAAAAATGAACCTGAATGAAGTGTTGAAGAATTTGGACTAGGAGGTAATCACGGAAATCTCTCTTCAAATGTAAAGCTCTAGCTTTAATTTGGATATAAGGGCCCTTTATGATTATATGGAATGTCTGGCTAGCAAGAAATAATAGAATTTTCAACTATTCCAAGAGACTGGCTGAGGAATTTTGTAGTTCTAAAGATTTAATGTCAGAGCTATTGAGAGCAAGTATCAAGAACGATGGAAGCTCATCTCCAGGTCTTTTGAGGCTCAGCCTCTTGATAATGGGATTTGATTAGTTGCACGAATCATTGAAAGATAGAAGTTAGATGGATACCTCCATGATGCAGGTCCCTCAACTTGGACTTTGAGAGAGCAGCAAAAGGGAGCCTTGGCCTGACTGGTGGGAGGGGAGTGTTTAGAAATGTAAACTGTCAGCTCCATTAGTCTATGGATTAGACGGGAAAGGATACCAATACCCAAGCTGAGGCAGTGGCTATTCTAGAAGAATTGCAAATAGCAGAGAATGGTTGGAGGTGACTCAAATTGTAATTTGTGCAATGAATGGGGGATCAGTCAAAGTTCTGTGTCTCAAAGAGTTTGATAGGAAAAAGTCTAGAACTAAGATACGGTAATTTTATCTTGCTTATCATCAAATTTCGATTAATAGCTCTTCATTTGACAATTACTCTCCACTTGACACAAAGACAGGTATCTTACAATAATTAAGAAATATGAGCTGGCATGTCCTACCTTGAGCATGATTCAACATAAGTAGGGAAGTTGGTGTTGAGATTAAAGTGCTTGCATTGGAAATAATATTCTGATCATGATAGTGTGAAGGCGAATGAAGGTGCAGAAGGTGGTGGTATAAATTGAGCTTCTCTCCTTGTATATGTTCTCTCCAACTACCTTCGCTAATTGCACAGGGATAGACAAGGTATGCATGTTAGTGCACCACGCTTCTTTTTCCTGCTTTCTTCTGCATGATCCCCATTTTCTGTTTTAATAGCCATTACATGACAGTGCATGGAAATGGCTTTGTTTGGGTTGAGGTATTTACTGAGGTGAGGAGTGAATAAAGAGTCAACCTGTATTTCTTATTTTCTAGTTTTTGATATACTTGAATGGCTTCTTCTACAATCGAAAAAACAATTGAAAAGATGTAAGGGCCTTCTTTGGCCACTGGTTTTCATATATTGTATCAAGAGGGAAAGTGGAAGAATTTCAGCAGTAGTTGCATATGATGACATCGGTGGCTCTTCCAACAGTGATAGCGAAGTATTCTCAGTCTTGACATTGGCAATCCTACAGTGATGGATGGTACATTGGTGGCTCCTCCAACAGGCCACTGAACACTAACACCTGGGGATTTCAGTTCTCCACCTGGGTGGTCTTTCTTTGTTTCTATTGCTTTGCAGGGCTTGCCTCCCACTTTTCTAATTACGATTCCACTAGTTGGGACTATGCTTTTCTAGGTTAACCCCTGTGTTCTGGCTATTCTCACCAATTTTTTGGCTTCATGTCTAGAGCCCTTTTTGCCATGGTCCTTTGCTATTGTACCTGCTGTATGTTCCAGTCACTTTGATCTATCTTTGTTCATTTATGGCCATTAATATATTTCCTTTCTTTCTTAGCTATTTTTTATTATGTCAATCAGGAGATAAAGTGATCATGAATGAAACTGTGAATTCAGAGCATGTGGAAAGGTGGTCAAGGAGATTGATGATGTGGAAATCAATGATATTGGGAGGCTTATGAAGGCAATGATGCTGGACTTGAGACAATTTATAGGAAGGAAAAATGTATTTGATATTGCTCACAGCATCAGCTGTACAGACATGATATAAAATGCAGCTGGATCCTGTCTCCTTCATGAAACAACCGTGTATTGTGTTAGGGATAAAATCATAAATGCAGTTACCAACAGCACCTCATCTTGGATGTGGTTTGTTTATGATAAAAGTAAGCATATAGCAGCATTCTTGGGAATGAAATTGACCCCTACATTCAGTAAGTGAACTTCTCCTTGCTGTGTAAACTTGGATACTGAAAAGTAAAGGGAAGATGTGATGATAATACTGAAAATGGAACAACGTGTATCTGAGTGGGCATAGAAGAAATATGAATTATAAAAATGTATATTGGTTTTTGCATTGTTAGGCAATTCCTGTGAATTGCATACCCCCATTTCCTTCAAAACTCACCAAACCATCAGTACTTTGATAGAGAAAGCATGCATATGGAAATTCTTCATTTGTGCTGAAGCAAATAGAGAGACAGCTGTATTATCTATCTCTTCTGAACATAAAATGAGAGATTTGGCTTTTAGTCTATTTGTTTTATGAACACACACACACACACGCGCGCGCACACAGGAGGCTTGGGTTTCATGATTTTGAAACACGGCTGTGATTTTTTGAGAGTTGCATGGAGAATGTTAAGGTACTTTGATATTTCAGAGTGAGTTGAGAGAAAAAGAAAAGGACGTATGAGGAATGAATTAGTTCTGCATCTCTGCGTTATATACACCTCTATTTTTTCTTTTTGAAACCAATGCCAATGGAGGAGCATAACATAACATTACAAATAAAGTTCTCGCAAACATAATCTGATATAGTATTTTTTCAGTCTATAATTGCTGCTGTTAAAAAGACTAACATTTGACATGGAAGTTTCATCATAATGAACAAGATTTGTCTTTTTCAACACAAATACCTCAGACTAAGGATTGGAGTGGATAGATACTGGTCTGTTACACGGTTTGCAGGTCTGTTGCTGCTGCTACAGGTCATGACAGTCCTCAGACTTCTCCAAATACCTCACCAAAACATTCAGTTATGAGCTGGGCTGAAGTAGGCATGGGCATATCTTAGTCAACCTCATTTCCAACATCATCAAAAACCTGAGCCATGGACAGAAAATGAAAGGGAAAGACTGCAGATTTATCAATGTCATGCACAGACCATTAACCTGGGTGCTAGAAGCAGGGGCCTGGGCGCCACTCTTTATGACAAAATCCACCCTCAAACTTAGGTGCTTCAGCCTGGAAGTCTCATGCCCCTTGTACAGGGAGCCTGTAACATGGTATGACCTGCCTTCAAAATTGTGCCTCTGCTTAAACAAGATTAGAATGTCTTCAAATGTGGTCGCCCAACCTCAAGGATCATTTCCAAGTCTGTTTTGACGGATTTCATGTGACTAACCACCAAACTTTGCCTCCAAATAAGATGTATGGCTAGCTAGGGCATTGTTCCTTGCACAAACTGTACGGTGTGTAGGATGTTATCTAAAACACCACAAACTTGCACCAAAAAATCCTTTAAATAAACAACAAAACACACCAAAAACTCACCATTAAAATACTTCAAAAATCCTCATTTTTCCTAAACCCCCAAGCTGTAGAAGCTGTGAAAACCAATGTGTTTCCTGTGTGAAAACACCCAACCAGCCAGGATGGATCTTGCACCATTGAAAAATGAAATGAAATGAAATATTTTAATAACGTCCACGAGGCCACAGCAGCCTATGGGACCCAGGAACAGCACAAGACCACCACCGAAAAGAGAAGACCCTAAACAGCCTGAGATCTTCGCTCGAGATTAGCTCTACGACAGTGAATTTTGATGATGTAATTTGCAGATTTGACCAACCTTTCCTCCTCAAACAAGGTATTTAAGTTGTCCACTTGTAAGATGTCCCCATAAGTGACCCGAATATCTTTGTATGCTGAGCACTCCATAACAAAGTGCCACTCTGTCTCCACTAATCCCATGTCGCAAAAACGACATATTCTTTCTTCCCACTCTTCTTTAGGAACCATCCATCTGCCCGTCTCACATCTAAGACGATGTGAGCTAGTTCGGAGTTGAGCTATCAACATCTTTGCTCTCCATTTAATATTTGCTCCTATATATGCCTTTTCATCATGGTCCCCCTTAGGATTGAATTCTTTGATATAATAGTCTTTTTTTCGCCCTGATTGTTTTGTCCATAAAGCTTTTTTGAATTTTTGTTTCACATATTTTTTTATTTCTTCATTTGAACTTGGACAATCTTGCATATTCACACCCCACTTTTCCATCCATTTTTTGTTTTGTTTCATCCATGTATTCCTTCTTCTATCCAACTTTTCTTTTACGATTAGCTTAGGCCACCGATGGTCGTCCATGTTTTGAACCTTTTGAAGGTAACATAGTAACCGAATCATCGCGAAAGCCTCCAAGGGAAAGGTGCCTGACTCCGCTAGTAAAATCTCATAAGGTATCGTGGTTTTGAGTTTAAGGCTGCTAACAATTAGATGCTTTTGAATTCTTTCCACTTGCCTCCATTTCTGATCTGACATGCTGCTGCCCCAAATTTCGCACCCATATAGAACCACCGGGGTCACAAGTAAGCCAAACAACGTTCTCTTGGTTTTCCAATCCCATAGCTCAGCATTTCTACATCTGTTTTGTAGAGAGTAGAGCGCTTTCCAGCCTCCTTGGATCCTTTTTGCTCTACAAGTTTCCCAACTGAGCTTATAGTGAAAATCTAGCCCAAGGTATTTGTATTCATCTACAATTTCCAGCGGATTGCCCTCAAAGATAAAGCTAATTTGCTGTTTTTTCCTTCTCAGAGAGAATATCATAATTTTGGTTTTACTAGTATTCACTTGCATCCCAACTTCCTGACAAAATGATTCAAGAGCTTTCAAATGTTTTCTTAACTCATGTGCTGTTTTAGCAATCAAAATGAGATCATCGGCATACAAGAGCAATTTTATTACATAATTGGCCAACTGAATACCTTCCCCACCAACTTTGTCTATCCACTCTTCCAACTTGTCAATGTAAAGCCCGAATAGCGTTGGGGAAAGCGGGCAGCCTTGCTTGACTCCAATGTCACTGCCAAAGCACTCCGACATACCTTCATTAGTTCTGATTTTAGCTCTGACCTGCTCATACAGCCTATGAACAGCCGCCCTAAGAGCCCTTGGGACTCCCAGTTCCTCCATTCTATTCCACAACTTGCCCCGTGGCACTGTGTCAAAGGCTTTTTTGAAGTCAACAAAGCAGCAAAAAGCCTCCTCCCCTTGAACGTTCCAAATTTTTTCAATCAAAAATCTAAGTGTAATACCATGATCGATAGTGGAATGTTTTGGTCTAAAACCAGCCTGCCCTTCAGCTCTTTTGCCCTCTTTCTCAGCCCAACTACTAATTCTACGCTCAATCATGCTTCCAAAAAGTTTTCCAAGAAGCGGATTAATCATAATAGTGCGGTAATTTGATGGGTTATTAGTGTCCCCACTTTTGTATAGGGGAACCACAACACTAGTAGTCCACCCTTCCGGAAAGCCCTCTTGAATAACCCTATTGAAAAAGCCCTTGATGCAAGGCGCAAGGACCTCAATGCCCCATTTTAAGAATTCAGCTTGCAGCCCATCAATATCCTGTGCTTTTCCCCCAGCCAACCTTTTTATCCCTTGATTGATGTCTTCTATGGTGAATAGTTCAGTGGCAGCCCTGATAGTTGGGGGTCTATGTTTATCTTGTTCCCGCTCATACAGTAACTTTGCATATTCCAACCATTGAGAGCTTGTGATATTGTTTTCTGTTTGTTTTCTTTTTTGTTGTAGCTCCTTCCAGAATTTCTTGGGGTTGTTCTTTCCAAGGGCAATCAACTCCAACCTTCTAGTGCTAACATATTTTTCTTTTTTGTTCCGTATCATCTTTTCGTATTCTTTCTTGTTTTCTGTGGTCCTTCCACCCTGGTGAAATTTTCTTTTTGTTAATTTGCACTCTTCATCAAACCATGGGTTTGCTGGGAAAGTAGAAGTAATTGAAACTTGTGAATATTGACGAGGGTTTTCGTTCTCAATCAACTCCTGGAAGAACTCAATGTTCACTTTGACAACATCTTGTTATGTGTGCAAACTTGAATAATGAAAATGAGATCCAAAACCCCTTTATATAGAATTGGAGGGAAAAATGGCCTTTTATCAAATATTTCATATCCTTTGAAAAGGCCCCTTTAATAATTTAAAAACAACTTAAGTGCCCATATCACTTTTCCCTAGGCATCCAACTTGGGGAACATAATATCACTTTAGAATATTTAACACTAAAGTGAATATTAAAACATTACTTTATAACTTTAGTGCAAATATTAAATAATCCCATCTTCCTTATGGAAAGCACCTTTGAGACATCAGAAACGGAAACTGATTGCACGAAGAAGTCACTGATGCCGAGGAAAGATACTAGGCACCAAAACAAGCACTTACTAAAAATAGCCATATTCTCCAAGAAGTGTGGAGAACAACCCAAATGGCCAAAAATGTTACAAAGAGCATCACCACCAACATGAGTGCCAACTAAACGCCAAAACACCACTAGATGCCAAGAAAACCCGATACTAAGCTCTCTAAGAACCTTGGAGTTCTCCTAGCTCACCCGGAAACTTATGAACAACCTCAGAAACTAGCCAACGCCTACAGAACAACATAGCGTAAAAATGGGGACATTACACTGTCTGAATATGAGAGAGAAGAGGGGGAAGATTGAAAGAATTTCTTTGTTTTTCTCTCCTTTCTATTGGCTGAAAAATGGATGTGAATGGTTTAGGGTTAATGATTGGCAAGGTGTGAGATGCAAGCAGGACCTTATTTTAACTCAGTATTGATATGATTTGGACATCTTTGATTAAGTGAGCTCTGTTTCAGTTTTAGTTTCTGCATTGATAAAGGGAAGAGTAAAAATTAATGAGTTTGAGTTGAAAGGTGGGCAGGCTCTCCTTCAAAAAAAGACATCGAGTTGCAGAGTTTAAGTGTTGATGACAAGTGAGATAAGCGAGGAGCTGGATGGTGTCCTCCTCCCTCCAGCTCTCTGGATTTGGATGCTGTAATAAGGAGGCCTTGTTTTTGAGTGTTGCAATGAAAAGTATAATGATGGATTATGCTGAAAGATAGTGTTAAGTCTTTGTCAATGCGTGGCCTGTGTTGACTTCAGGCAGAAGTTTGTATGTCTCTTACCCATAATGCGGGTCTGCTATAATTTTCATCAAAAAAGAGACTAGGGGGATTCTGAAGATGTATGTCTCTTACCCATAATGCAGGTCTGCTATAATTTTCATCAAAAAGAGACTTGGGGGATTCTGAAGATGTCTTAATGGATACCTTTTGTTTGGTTGTATTTAAATGTCATACATTCAGTTTCTGCATGGTTTTAGGGAGTGAGAAAAGAGTTGAATATGAAAAGTTGGCATCTAGATGTTCCTGTGTTTTCTTAGTCTGTTTGACTGATTAAAAAAAGGTGAAAGTGTAATTGAATGCTTCCTGAGTAAGCATGGAATGTTTCTATGTTTAGTTGAGAGATGATTTGCTTCTTTTGATATTAAAATAATTAATAATGCGAAGATGTTTCTAAGGATGATGGACTATATGCAAAACTGCTTTTTGGTATTGGGACATACATTGAGTATAGGCTTTTAGGCCTTGCTGATGAAGACGATGTAATTATAATTTTGAGGCCCCAACTTGATGATTATAATAGCCTCACTCTAATTATCTTTAGCCTTCCCTCTCCCTCCCTATTTTTTTTTTAAATTTAAATTCTGTAGTCTTCTGTATCAGTGTCAAGGGATCTTGATTTTTTTTCTTATCCATATCCATTATCTTGCAACTCTAGGTAGTACCTGTTATGTAAAAGCTAAATGTAGCTTAATCCTTAGCCCACAGAATGGATTCTGTGATTTCTTGTGCTTCATACTTTTATTGTAGTGGAAATGCATTAAATTTAGACTATGAAGATCTTCATATTTATATATGTTTGCTTTAGATACTTAAATTTGATTGTATTTTCCTCATTTTGTGCAGAATCTGTCTAACACAATGTACGCATCTCCACAATTTCCTGTAGCTTCATGCAATGGTACAAGTATACCTGTTTCTTCTGTTCTTCAACAGTTGCAAAGTATTTTGCAACAAAATACCATGCAGAGGGTAATCTAATAATGTAATCTTATAACGTTAAATTGAAATTAAGAGCTTGAAATTTATATACGTCTGCTTTACTTCATGTATTTGCTCTTTTGCATTTATAGGATCAAATTGCTGCTGTGATGAAGTATATGAGTCATGTTGAAACCCCTTCAGGTATTGGTATTACTTTTTAATTCTCTAAAAAAATTTATAATGACATGATTATTTTTGTTAGCATGTGAATTTGTAATTTAAACGTTGTTTTGTTTTCTTTGACAGCATATCGGTCGAGTAATCTTACTTCAAAATCTGCTTCTCACATTGGTGCAGAAAATTTTATGGTAAGTGCTTGTTACAAATTACATCTAATGGTCTTTTCTGTAAGTGTGCATATTACATCCTGACATGGAAAAAATATAGATAAACAAAACAAGGAATTTGTTTCACGTTTGTAAAACAAAAATGGAGGAAAAAATTTGAAAAAAACTTTCCTCTTTGCAAAAATATCCTTCTATGATCTTCTTGGTAGCCAATGAACACTTGCAAATACATAGGAATGACAATGCAATTGTTGTAGAACCTTCAAAGATCAATCTTCAACTCCTTTTGTCGATCCAGCAAGCAAAAATGAGTGTTCAGCCTTTTTTTTTCTCCAGACGAACCGGGCAGCTAAATAGTGTGCCTTGTCAGGACCCATAGGCGGACTGGACCAGTAACTGGATCCGGTTCGAACCGGACCTGGATCCAGCAGTCCCCTGGCGGATCCAGTAACAGATTTAAATCTACACATGTTCGTCTTTTTGTTCATTGTACATGTTTTCTTATGTTTTTCATCTAGGGTTTCTCAATATGTGATTTCCATTTCCTATATTTGTGCCCTTTTATACTTTATAGTAAAATTACACAAAAACCCCAAATACTCCCATCATACAAGGGAGCTGCCCCTCTCAAACGCAGAGGAAATCACCTATTTAATGGTGATTTCTCCAACCATTGTGAACATTTGTTGCTGCCTATTGGGCAAGTCATGTTGATTTCAGTGATACATCACAGTGACAAAGCTGTTTACCGACAGAACCTCATCAAATATGCTAGCTGGATTGCTTAATGCCAGCATCCATATGACATCTTTCATTTCTGTTTTCTGCATCTTTGAATAAGCACTCTGGAATTGGAGTATGTTTAGAAAATTAACATATCCAGTGAGGTTTGCTAGTAAGCTGAGTCAGAATGTTATACTTTACACAGCATGCCAGACTTTTGATAGATGGCAAGTCAGCCAAGGATGCACAATATTAATCATGTGATTCCTAAGTTCTTTGGCATCATTCCACCACCACTTCTTGATGTCCTGCAGATCCCATTTCCTGTTTATTTGTGGGACAATATTAAAATTGGGTTGGATACCCTCATACAAACTTTCATCTGATGGCAAATTAATTGGCTTCTCATATACTATTTCTTTTTCTGGACAGGTCCTTAATACTTATACATCCAACTTCTTTTGAGATAAGCTGGTTTCTGGAGTCAATTTACAGAGCTTCAGAAATGCCAGTGTATCTGCAAATTTATCAGCAAAAAAAGACTTTAAATTCTGAAAAAAATACCATATACTTCACTTTTTGTCTTTAAATATGGAACATTCATTTATTTAGAGGGAGGCATGGACAATGCACTCAAGGATACTGGAAAAGCTGAGCAGGTAAAAAATGTCATGGCAGATGGGAGGGAAGTTGCAAATGCTATTGTATCTGCAAACTTATCACTGAATTTTTTTTTTAAACTGAGGTAGAAATACCACATAAATAGTCTTTGTCTTTACACATGAAACAATAATTTTTTTGGAGGCATGGACAATACACTCGAGGATATTGGAAATGCTGAGTGGGTCATAAAGATAATGGTGGATGCGCGGGAGGTCAAAATAATCATTCGCAACCACCACACCTTATTGGCACTATTCTGTCCTTTTTAGAAAGGGATTCCTCAAACCATTTGCAACCACCACACCTTATTGGCAATATTCTGTCCTTTTTAGGAAGGGATTCCTCAAACCAGTAGAGGCCTGATTTGCATCCTATTTTGTTTTATTGCAGAGGATGCTTGAGTTGCAAGAGGCTTGCAACTTATAATCATAGTAGAGGAATAGAAACAGTACAATGGATACAAATAACCTCTCCTTGCGCTGCATCTGGTGTTCCATGTTTCCAGCAAGGATCTCTTGGTTTGCCACCAGTTCTTTTACTTGCAAAAGCCATATTCTTTTAGCAAAATATGAATGAAAACCTAGCAAAAGGGAGACAACATCAAAAATTAATAACAAGGTCATCCTTTTAGATTCGAAAAAAAAATTCTGCTAACTAATATGACAGCTAGTTGTAGCTTATGAACAGCAAACTAAAGATCTGCAAAAAAACTCTCCATCAACATCCATTAAACTCATTATTCTTTTGTCAAAAAAAGAAAAGCCAAAACACCTACTGCTGGGTGTTAATTGATTAAGGACTAGTATTGGTAGAGTGTAATAGGACAAGCACAAGGCAGGTCAATTCACTTCAAACTCAGTACTAAGTACTAACTGGGGTCTAATTACCTACAGTTGTGCTGCTCTTCTCTGCGCACAGACCAATTAAAAATGTTACATCCTTTGTGCAATGTATATAAAAAAAATCATCATATCAGTGGACTGTAGTTATCAGCTTACTGAAATTTGGAATATATGGGCCTTATATCAAAGTTGCATGGACACGGATACGGATACGGTTACGGTATCGGATACGGATACGTCCATTTTTCAAGACCTCTCATATGGATACTCAAGATACGGCATTCATAAAACACACACACACAAATATATATATATATATAACTTTTTTTCTTATTAGAGAAGATTTTCATTACTTAGAAGCAATATGAACATATAATTGCTACATATTCCAAAATAATTATATTTAAATATAGTTTTATCATTAAAACAACATTCAAATACATTGATTGTCTGATAGAATCACATGCTATCAAAAATGTCATCACTATTCTCCTGAAATTGGAGATCTACATCATCAAGATTCTTTGAAGAGTTAGATTGAGTACGACTAACAACTAGACTCTCAAAACCAAATGAAGATCCTCCTACTATGTTTGAATTTTCAACAATGGGTTTGAGATGTGTCAATGCATTTATTGATACATCAATGCCACTCATCTCAGGCTCTATGTCCCAAAGTCTATTAGGTCCCTTCATGTAATCTACGGAGGAATGCGACAAGAGATGAAGATTGGAATGGACATACACAAGGTCTTCTGCCTTACTAGCCCCCAACCTATTTCATTTTACAGAATGGATGAAACCATATGTGCTCCAATTCCTCTTAGATGTAGAAGAACTTGAAACCTGCAAAAAAATGATATTATAAGTAAAAAAGATACAAACAATCAAATAAAAAAATAAAATATAAAAATGCAAAAATCCCAAACCTGCAATAGAAGTTTGATAGCCAATTTTTGCAAATGTTAAGTCGTGGCACCATAAAAGTTCCACCACTTCACAGGGTCCATTTCTTTTTTATCTGCCATTGCATCAACATCTGCATAAGTTCCATCCAAGGATGCAAAAGTCCCAAACTCTTCTCGAATCTCCCCAACAACTCTAGGATTTGTAAACATATTTTTGAAGGCTTTTTATACCCATCAACTACCTCGACATCCCTATTTGGTAATGCCAACATATTAGCATGATAGTATTTTGGGTTCAAAGCATATGCCAAAAGTTGCAAAGGAGTTGTCATTTTATCCCATCTCTTTTTTAATACCTCATATATCTGCTTATAAAAAAATTCAAAGGGGTCTTGTTCTTCTGCTATAATAATGTCTCTACTTTGCTCCACCATTGTATCTATGCATTTATAGATGTCACCCAATATTGGCTTATCAGTGTCACAACGACGAATGAGGGTGTATATTGGTTTAGTGAAAGAGAGCAAGTACTCTATTTGAGCCCACCAATCATCATCAAGAATTAGTGTTCTGATATTGATTGCTCTATCTGTTTGAGATTGCCTCCAAACTACCCAAATATCACTAATCACCATTCTTTTCAAGGCTTGTTTTACATCCACAAGTCTTTTAAGAACAATGTAGTGTGTGGCAAAGCGCGTCTCAACAACCTTCAATTAAAAAATAATAATTTTTAAAAACATAATAAATAAAAGTAACACTTCATAAAAATGATATATTTGAATAATTCTAAATTTCTAATACAAAAGAAACTTACCTTTAGCAACTCCAACTTAGCGAGTTGTCTATAAATGGCTTGTGACATGTGATGATTACAAATAAACATTTGAATTTCTTTGGCTTTTTCATAAATCTTTTGTATCCATTGAATTTTGCCAAATTTTTGTAGCATTAAGTTCAAAGAATGAACTGCACAAGGGGTCCACCAAATGTTTGAATATCTTGCTTCCATGATCAACCCTGCTGCTTTGCACATTTTTGCATTATCTGTAATCACTTGAACAACATTTTTTGGTCCCACTGACTCAATTGCTTCAATTAGAATATTGGCTATAAATTGCATATCCTTTTCTACAGCTTTGCATTCCACTGCTTTCAAAAACATTGGCCCCTTTGGGCTCATTGCAATCACATCAGTGTTCCACGGAGTGTCGGGGACGGGGATGGGGGGACGGCGGGGGATGCATTTCCGAGATGGGAGACGGGGGGCCTAAGTTTGGGGACGGCAGGGGGACAACGGGGGGATGGCGGCGGGGGGGTGCCAAGGGGCGGCGCTGAAATACATATAGTACTTGAAAAATTAGTTATAAAAAGATGTATAACAATATAATTATATAACTGTAGAAGCCTAAGGAATAAGTAAAGTTAACACATAAAAACAAAACTTAAAACTTAAATAAAGTTTAAACACAATAACACATTGCAATGATATATCATTTCATTGAACTAGTGAACCACTAAACATTGAAAATCAAAATGAAAATATAGACATTGGAAAATGCAACAAGAACTAGATGTTTCATAATTTGAGTTTCATAATCATGATTCATGAATCATAATTGCAATCAACTATCATTGTATCATCAATGTTCAAACTTCAAACTTAAAAAAAAGAGTACAAAATAGTAAATGCTAATAGTAAATGGCTCCAAGCTAATGGCCTCATGCCTCTGGAAGTCTCTTAGAAGTTTCCTTGGAGTCTCCCAGATTTTCCTTGGAGTCTCCCAGAAGTTTCCCTTGAGTCTCCCAGAAGTTTCCCTGGAGTTTCCTTGGGTGGAGGGGACTTCTGGAAGTCTCCTAGAAGTTTCCTTGGAGTCTCCCAGAAGTTTCCCTGAAGTCTTCCAAAAGGGGACTTTAGGGGGGACAACGGAGAAACGTGGAGACGGCGGGGGGATGGCAGGTTTCCTATGCATCTCCCCGTCTCGGAAACGGGTGGTTTTTCCAGGGGGACGCGTCCCTGTGGAACACTGAATCACATTAATTAGTGGCCTATTTCTAGCATCCTTCCATCCATCACAAATGATAGAAACCCCTAATATTTTCCATGAATCTCGAATCACTTGCAATTGTGTATCAGTAATGTCTTTTTCTTTAGCCAAAGGGTTGTTTGAACTTTCTCATACCTTGGGCTTTTGTATCCTTTTGGTGCCTCATTAATTGACCTAACCATCTCTTGCCAATATGGAGACCGAACCACATTAAATGAAATCCCATTTGCATACAAGAAACGGGCAATATTTTGATTTGTATTCTCTCAACTATGCAAGTTAAATACTTTTTCAAGAGGTCCTAAATTGCTCTTCTTGTGACTTGTTCCTGCAGCTGATTCTGGATGCAAAAAGGGGGTCTACTTAAACTTAGAGTTGACCTTTGTTTTGATGCTTGAGCACAATTATCGACTTCATTTTGTTCCTTTTGATATTTTGCAATTTTTTCATTTGACAACCCCTTTCTTGGACGACCATCAACATTTGGACCAGGACATACAACACACCCCTTCCCTGTTATTTGACATAAGTGTGCACAAACCCTAGTATAGGAACCTCTATAATCTTGCAAACACTCATGACATTTCCATTTATATCCACCACCTTGAATTTTGTAAAGAATGGTGACATATTTCCACAATGGAGATTTTGGGTCTCGTTTGATCCACTTATTGTTGTTTTCTGATGCTCTGATGTCTGATGATGATGATTCCATGATTAATATCTTGCAATAATTAAAATTCTAATAAAAATAGAAAATACTTAAATAATTATAAATTGAATTTATAAAACACATTATTAATTTATTATAAATGGATTTACAAAACACAAATTATTAATTTATTTTAAACGTAATTTTAAACATAAAAAATTTAAATTTTTTTCAAAATTCTAATAGTTATAAAATATTTAAATAATTATAAATTGAATTTATAAAACACAAATTATTAATTTATTATAAATGGATTTATAAAATAACAAATTATTAATTTATTTTAAATCATAATTTTGAACATAAAGAATTAAAAATTTAAAAAGATTTTCAAGGGCAAAGGTTTTAAATTTTAAGCGAATGCAAAAGGAAGTGTAAATTTTTAAAAGGCGAATGATTTTAATGTTTTCCAAAGTAAAAATTAATATGCAAGAGGCAGAATGATTTTAATTTGTTTCAAAGTAAAAATTAATATTAGGCAGTAGGAGGTGACGTAGCTACAGTGAATATTTTTACAGGGAAAAGCAATAGCTGGGAATTTTCGCAAACAACCAGAACGGAGCGACAACAACCACAAATGCCAAAAATAAGAAAAGAAATAATGGACGACATTCATACCTAGGCGTAATGAAGTCGGGTCACTATATTTTTCACCAAAAAAATCCACAGGTCGAGTTGCTGTAATTTTTGCCAAAAAAATCCACAGAAACTGCAATTGTCGTACAGAATCATCGTGGCTAGGGTTCTTATAGATTTTTAAATTAAAAAACTCCAGTTTTTTGTTATAAATTTAGAATGTTACAACAGTTAAAGTTATGATTTAGTGCTGTTTTTTGGGCATCCAAATCCCAGCAAATCAGGCACGGTCAGAAATAGAAGATTTTTTGGGCACTTTCAAATACGGTATCCATGCCATGCCTATGCCGTACCATACCTGTATCTGTATCAAATATGGTGAAACGTGTACCAAGGCAGGGAGGCTAGCATATCCAGTAACCTTGCCTTATATTGATCAAGATTCTCACTTATTTACAAAGTTGCATGGACACGGATACAAATACGGATATGGTATCAGATATGGATACGACCATTTTTTATGACCCCCAATATGGATATACTTGGCTACGACACTCATAAAACACACATATATTTAACACAATTTTCTAAGTTATTAGAGGAGATTTTCATTACTTTAAAAAGCAAACAAGTAAATATAAATTAAAATAATATTAAAATTAAAATATTAATAATTTAGTAAAGAATAAACAATTAAATATATATGAATAAATTTTATTTATATTTAAAGAATAAATTTTAATTTTTAAAAAATATCTATAAAATAAATATAATTGAATATAAAATTATAAACAATTAACTTTCTTAAATCTATAAAAATTAAGGCACGAAAAAAATAGTAGAGCTGCATTGCAAGAAAACCTCATTTGGTGTAGGTTTTGTTTATACAGAACAAGAAGAAATATTGCATGATTGAGGATTGTTAAGATCAAGTTTAGGAGGATTCATGTCAAATTTTTTGAAAATCAAATCACATAATATTTGACAAGGCTAGAAAATTATATTTTTTTGGGCATGTGTGGGTACAGTATCCAAAGTGCATCAATGTCGTATCGTATCTGTATCGGACACGAATATGGGGATATGTGCGCTTGGGGAGGGGTGAGGGCATATCTGGCTACTCTGCTTATTTAAATAACCATGAAGTTAAATTTATCACTATTATCTTCTCTAAATTAATAAATTCATAGTGTCACTAATAATTACAAATGTGGCTGTGGGGTTGGGGCCCTAGCTCGGTTGGCTAAATCTTTCCTGTTGCAGGAGGTTGGTTACGAGGTCTAGTCTCCCCCACCCCCGTGGTACCGGAGGGTGTGTCGCGCCAGTGCCGCCGGTCACGTTAAAAAGTTTACCAGGCGCACTGCAGTTTATAGGGGGTCGTGCTACCCGATTCCTGTAGTCTAAAAAATAAAAAAATAAAAAAAATTACAAATGTGGCTGTATAAAACTCTCGTTATTAAACAAAAAAGTTAATCGGATTTTATGGCATATTAGCTAGGACATGGCTTAGTTCCTCTATAGCTAGGACATGGATTGCACTAGAAAGTGGTTTCCTATGCATATCTTCACATCTTCCCCCTGCATAACAAGAAATTGAAAGCACTTTCTTTTGTCCCTACCACCTTTCATGCATATACTTGCATTTCATGATACCGCATTCCTTTGTGGCATTTTGTTAAATTGCTCAATGCCTTGTCTATGTTTGCACATTTGTACTTTCTACCACAACATATCTAATCTTATACTATTTGATATAAAATCCCCCCTTTTAGTATGCTTTGACAAAGATCCATACCTTCTTCTATGGTGCCCATTCTAGCATAAGTGGAGGAGGATGCTAGTAAAGATGTGAAGTTGGCTTTCCAATCGCCTGCATTTGATTAGAAGATTTTAAGCCTTTGTTTTCTGCAAATCCATTATGTGCAACCTTAGACGCCTATTCAATCTTCAGTGTAGCAATAAATGTTTCCCACGCCAATCATAACCGTGTTGGTCACTGCATCTTTTTTGTATGTAGATTGGAAAGTAAATATTCCACCCTAGGCATCTAGATTAGTGAAAGAAAACAATATTCTAATTTTAAAGGCCATTCTAGGCACGAAGATTGGATACTTTTAGATTTACATGCAGGAATTGACAAAGATTTATCATATCCTTACTATCCTCAAGGAGACTTTTTTCTTTAAATCTAGTAATATTAGTTTCATTAACTTTGGTTCATATTGCAGCGATCCATGTTATTAGTTCTTTTCTATCTAATTCATATGGATCACCTTATTCATATTCACATCTCTGTAGATCTTAATAACTAATATCTTCTTGTCCAAATGAGGAGTTAAACTCATTTGTATTCTATGAAACAAATGAGGGAAAACAACTTGAATACAAGTGCACGAACAGACCCGGTGGTGGCGGCAGAGTTCGTGTCTTTTTTTCTTTCGTTTCAACTTTTTTCACAACCAGAAAGCATAAAAACCCTCAAAAAATCGCATTTTTCAATTGTATACTTTTTGCCCCATTTTTTTTTTGTTGCATTTTTAGGTTTTTATATGGTGAGTTTTTTGTGATTTTTGAACAAAAATCGCTGCGAGTCAAAAGAAAAATCGTTTGCGAGTTTTTCAACGATTATCTTGCCCAAGAGTTTGACTTACGAGTCTTGCAAGTAGTCGCAGAGTTTTGAAACATTGATGTAACCATTCCTCTTTATTAATGAGTTTGAGAACAAAACACACATTCTTGAAGGATTTTGGAAAACCTCAATAATAAATCCCTCACTTGAATATACACACTAGTTAGGTATGTCTTTATTAACTCAGGCTTGTGTGTGTGTGTGTGTGTTTGTGTATAGAACATAATTATTACTATTCAATTACCCATGCTTACATAGGTTCTATAATGTGTATGATGAATGCCTAATCAATGTTATCATATTATTTGAAATTTCCTTATATTTGAAAATTTTCCTTATTTTTTAATAGTCATACCTTATAGTCCCCTAAAACATGGACTTAAAAAATCTTGTACTGGAAACATGTGCCCCCATCCCCTATCATCCTCATCCTAGAAACTTGTGTTGATGATATTACAGCGTCGAGACTCTCTTCCAGTCCGATCTCCTTTGCATTTGAAGAATAAATTAAATTATAGCCATCGGCTATTTAATTTATGATGTTATCGATTATGAGGAGGCGCCTCATTTGAAACATTATTTAATATTTAATTAAATGCTTTGAGCCGACTTGTGTTCATCTGCCACCTTCTTGAAGAGTCACGTCTTATTTGAGGCCGACCTCCTTGATTAGAAAGGGCGCGATCTTTCCTTATCGTGTGTATATATATTCGATGCTTCTTCATTGTATCACATAGATTATCATTTGTGCAAGTTCATTCATTGCATTGGTTGTGAGTTTCAAGGGCGATATACTTCAAGAGCAGATCGATATATTGAAGAAGGCAGATTGTAGCATTGAAGGAGGTTGAGTTTATCATCAGCAAGAAGATACATTTCATTCTGTGTTTGCATCAAGTTGAGGTGCTATTATTTGGCCTTATTATTGGCCTCTTTGTAAAGGAGACAATTGTTGATATTCAATACATAAGTGATATATTGTTGCTGGGTTTTTCTCCCTCAAGTGGAGGGTTTTTCCAGGGTATATGCTGTGTTATTGTGTCTGATTTTGAATTAAATTTCTGACATAATTATCTGATCATAAAACTAACATGGTATCAGAGCCAGGTTTAAGAAAGATCATGATCAGATTTATTCAAGCAGCGCTATCCTACGCTCTTATTCTCATCCTTGATTGCATCTATCTTATTGTCAAGATGGTGAATGGGCTCAAGATCAAAGATAGACTCAAGGGTGCTGCCAACTTCACATCTTGGAAGTTTAGAGTCATGCTCGCCTTGGAAGAAAATGAGTTAGCTGAGTTCGTGGAGGGTGAAGTTCCTGAACCATCCGATGAGAATGAGAAGTCTCAATGGAAGAGAAATGGCACTAAGGCGAAAAAGATGTTGGTTGATTCTGTGAAAGACCACATTGTGCCAATCATCTCCAAGTTGAAAACTGCAAGAGACATGTTCAAGACCTTAAAGGAGATGTATGAGATCAACAACACAAGTCGAGCTCTTGCATTAAAGCAACAACTTCATCATATCAAGATGGCGAAAGGAGAATCCGTCATCTCATTCTTCATGAAGATTACTGAATTGAGAGATCAACTCTCTACCATTGGGCATTTGGTGGATGATAAGGATTTGGCTATGTTGGCTCTCAATGGTCTTCCTCAATCTTGGGAGCCATTCATTCAAGGAATTAGTGGGAGATCAAAACTTCCTAAGTTTGATCGTTTAAGGGCTGATTGTATTCAAGAAGAATCAAGGTTGGCTGTGAGAGGCATTGGTCAATGCTCTACAAATGAAGAAATTCATGTTCTTGCCGCTCAATCCTCGAAGAAGAAAGGAAAAGAAGGGAAGACATGCTACTTCAAGAGAAATAGAGATTAAGGATCTGATGGTGCCCCTGCATCTAAGAAGAAGAAGGATCTTTCTCGCATTCAATGTTTTAGATCTGACAAGTTTGGTCACTATGCAAAGGATTGCCCAACCAAACCTAAGCAGCAGGCTTCAATTGCAGATGTGGGTGAGCTCTCTCCGCAGAAGGATTCAAGTGGTTTTCTATTCTATTCTGCCTTATCAAGCAATGTTCCTACAGACAACAACACTTGGTTGATTGATAGTGGTGCCTCTCGCCACATCACTGGATTTAGAGAGCATCTATTTGATTTGGTGGAGAGAGATTCTAGTGTTCAAGTCATTATTGGTGATGATGCAAGCTATTCTGTGAAAGGAGTTGGGACCTCCTCTCTTCACCTAGATTCTGGCATTTTCTTACAGTTGAGTGATGTTCTTTTTGTTCCTGGTATCAAGCGGAACCTTGTCTCTATCTCAGCCTTGGAGGACAAGGGGTACCAAGTTGCATTCTCCGAAGGTAAAGTTCTTGCATGGCCGAAGAACTCAAGTATCAAGACTGCTCGGGTGATTGGAGTTTGACATGAGAGTCTCTACAGACTTTGCACTTGTCCACTTCAGGCTTTGTTGCATGATTCATCAAGTTTGTGTGAACTTTGGCATAGAAGACTTGCTCATCTTCACTTTCGAGCACTACCAACCATGGAGAAGATGGTCACGAGCCTTCCTAAACTCAACCAGGAGCATGAAGGCACTTGTGGAGGTTGCGCATTGGGTAAGAATACTAAAGGTCCATTTCATAGTAGTGAAAGTAGATCTAAGTGTATTCTAGATCTTATTCATTCTGATTTATGTGGTCCAATGTCTGTTGCTTCTTTGAGTGGTTTCTTGTATTACATTATTTTCATTGATGACCACTCTAGAAAGACTTGGATTTATTTCTTGAAATCTAAAGAATCTGAGGAAGTACTTGAGAGATTCAAAGAATTTAAAGCTCAGGTAGAGAACTTGTCCGGGAAGAGGATCAAAGTTCTGAGATCCGACAACGGAGGAGAATACATTTCTGGAAGCTTTCGTAACTTTTGCATTGAAGTAGGGATTAAGAGGGAGTTTTGTGTCCCTTACAATCCACAGTAGAATGGTGTTGCAGAAAGGAAGAACAGATCTATTCTAGAAGCAGCTAAAGCCATGATTCATGATCAAGATCAACAAACCTTCCTTTGGGCTGAAGCATCTAGGACAGCTGTGTATGTTCAAAATCGGAACCCTCATCGTATCTTGGAGAACATGACTCCTGAAGAAGCTTTCATAGGTGTGAAACCTGAAGTAAGTCATTTGAGAATCTTTGGTTGTCCTATGTATATTCATGTACCTAAAGATAAAAGGACAAAATTGAAACCATCTGGCAAGAAGGGGATAGTTGTAGGCTATAGTGAGTCTTCAAAAGCCTATAGAGTTTATATTCCAGGTCAGAAACTCATAGAGATCAACAGGGATGTTACATTTGAAGAGGATGTTGCATTCAAGAGATCTAAGGGCACTCATATGGAGATAGACAATGAAGATCAAGAGTCTCCTTAGGATATGGAAGTTGACCATACTCCTGAGATTTAGAGGGAGGCTACTGAACCTAAAGAAGATGATGATCCAATTGAGCCTTTGGAACCTACTGATGGGCCTACAAACATTGTTATTGGTCGAAAGAGACCTCTTTGGGCTAGGCAAACAATGCAGGAGGCAGAAAAGTTTGTAGCCCCGAGAGGAACATTCAGAGAGAGCAAAAGACCTCACAAGTTTTCAAGTTATGTTGCTTTGATGAGTCAAATGATTGAATTTGAGCCTTCCAGTGTTGAGGAAGCTTCAAGTCGGCAAGTATGGAGAGATGCTATGGCTGAAGAATATCAATCCATCCTCAAGAATGATTTATGGGACATCGTACCTAGACTTGAAGGAAAATCTGTTGTATCTTCTAAGTGGCTCTTCAAGATCAAGCATGCGGCTAATGGAAGCATCAAGAAGTACAAGGCCAGGTTTGTGGCTATGGGATTCTCTCAGAAAGAGGGAATAGACTATGAGGAAACATTTGCTTCAGTTGCTCGTTACACCTCCATCAAGACCATCATTGCTATTGCAGCGGCTAAAGGATGGAAATTACACCAGATGGACGTGAAGACAACATTTCTAAATGGTGTAATTGAAGAAGAGGTATACATTGAGCAACCTGATGGCTTTGAAGTTCATGGGAAGGAGTCTCATGTTTGCAGATTGGAGAAGGCTTTGTATGGCCTTAAGCAGGCTCCTCGTGCTTGGTATGAGAGGATTGATCGATACCTGTTGAGCTTGGGTTTCTCCAAAAATGATGTTGATTCAAACTTGTACTCCAAGGTAATTAATGGTGAGGCTTTGATCTTGGTTCTCTATGTTGATGATCTATTTCTTATTGGAGAAGAACACCTCATTATCAAATGCAAGGAGTTGGCTTCTTAATTTGAAATGAAGGATCTTAAGTACATGCATTACTTTCTTGGCTTAGAAGTATGGCAGAGGCCTAATGAGATCATTCTGAGTCAAGGGAAGTATACAATAGACATCTTGAAGAGATTTGGTATGATGGATTATAAATCCATGTCTACACCCATGGAGACCAACTTGCAGAAGCTAAAAGAGGTTGCAGCTAGTTCAGATCTGGTGGATCCTACTATGTATAGGCAATTGATTGGATTGTTGATGTATCTAGTCAATACTAGACCAGATATTTGCTATGCAGTGAGTGCACTTAGTCAATTCATGTGTGAACCAAGGAAAATACATCTAGTTGCAACGAAGCATATCCTAAGATACTTGTGTGGCACAGTTAGGTATGGCTTGAGATATTCTTCTGATGTGAACTTGAAGTTGCATGGATATTCTAATTTTGATTGGGAAAGTTGTGTTGTTGATTGGAAGAGCACCTCTGGATGTTTCTTTAGTTTGGGGTCTGCGATAATATCCTGGTGTAGTAGGAAGCAGTCTTCAGTGGCACTAAGCATTGCAGAGGCCGAGTATATTGTAGCTTGTGTGGCAACTCGAGAAGCAGTGTGGCTTTGAAAGCTCCTTCCAAGATTGTTTGGACAGTTATTAAAGCTGACTGTCATCCATTGTGATAATCAAAGTTGTGTGAACCTTTCTATCAATCCAATGTTTCATGACAAAACTAAACATGTTGAGATCAAATACCACTATATCAGAGATATAGTATTGAGGAAAGCGACCCAGTTGAAGTATATCAACATTGATGAATAGACGAAAAATATTCTCACCAAGCCTCTCTCCAAAATAAAGTTTGTGTACTTTCAAGACAAGCTTGGTATGGTGGAGAATGAAGCTCTAGCTGAGAGGGAGTCTCAACATCAATGATCTTCTTTAATGCATTTATCTCTGTGAGAGGGATTTGAGGTGCAAGCTCTTGTCTAATGCATTTCTCTCTATGAAAGAGATTTGAGGTGAAAGCCCTTGTTTCCACCCTCTAGGAGTAGCCATGGTGTATGTCATGTGTGTGAATCCATGACAACATCACGTGAGAGAGTTCATGATGATTTTATTGTACATGTGATTTTCACCCTCTGGGAGTAGCCATGGTGAATGTCACGATGAAGTGAGGACTTCACGTTGAGTGATTCCGTGATGGGCACTTGTGCACATTTACCATACATGGGAGTAGCCATGATGGTTGATATCACAATGAGGTGATATGTTCCTCTTTCCACATATGGGAGTAGCCATGGTGGTTGACATCACGATGAGGTGATATGTCTTGCATAGCTGGAAGTATTCCTCCCTAGTTGAGAGGGAGTGTTGATGATATTACAGCGTCGGGACAGTTGGGTATGGCTTGAGAGATTTAGCAAAGCATATCCTGAGATACTTGCGTGGCACAGTTGGGTATGGCTTGAGATATTCTTCTGATGTGGACTTGAAGCTACATGGATATTCTGATTCTGATCGGGCAGGGTGTGCTGCTGATCGGAAGAGCACCTCTGATGTTCCTGGGTAGTGAGGAAGCAGTTTAGCACTGCAGCACTACAGAGGTTGAGTATATTGCAGCTTGTGTGGCAGCTCGAGAAGCTGTGTGGCTTCGGAAGCTCCTTGCAGGATTGTTTGGACGATCATTTGAGCCGACTGTCATCCATTGTGATAATCAAAGCTGTGTGAAGCTTTCTGTCAATCCAGTGTTTAATGACAAAACTAAACATGTTGAGATCAAATACCACTATATCAGAGATATGGTATTAAGGAAAGCGATCCAGTTGAAGTATATTAGCACTGATGAGCAGACGACAAATATTCTCACCAAACCTCTCTCCAAAATAAAGTTTGTGTACTTTTGAGACAAGCTTGGTATGGTGGAGAATGAAGCCCTAGCTGAGAGGGAGTCTCAGCATCAGTGATCTTTAATGCATTTCTCTCTGTGAGAGAGATTTGAGATGCAAGCCCTTGTTAATGCATTTCTCTCTATGAGAGAGATTTGAGGTGAAAGCCCTTGTTTCCAGCCTCTGGGAGTAGCCATGGTGGATGTCAGGTGTGTGACTCCATGACAACATCACGTGAGAGAGTCCGTGATGATTTTCTTGTACTTGTGCTTTTCACCCTTTGGGAATAGCCATGGTGAACGTCACGATGAGGTGACGACTTCACGTTGAGTGATTCCGTGATGGGCACTTGTGCACATTTACCATACATGGGAGTAGCCATGATGGTTGATATCACAATGAGGTGATATGTTCCTCTTTCCACATATGGGAGTAGCCATGGTGGTTGACATCACGATGAGGTGATATGTCTTGCATAGCTGGAAGTATTCCTCCCTAGCTGAGAGGGAGTGTTGATGATATTACAGCGTCGGGACTCTCTTCCAGCCCGATCTCCTTTGCATTTGAAGAATAAATTAAATTATAGCCATTGGCTATTTAATTTATGATGTTATCGATTATGAGGAGGCACCTCATTTGAAACATTATTTAATATTTAATTAAATGCTTTGAGCCGACTTGTGTTCATCCGCCACCTTCTTGAAGAGTCATGTCTTATTTGAGGCCAACCTCCTTGATTAGAAAGGGTGCGATCTTTCCTTATCATGTGTATATATATTCGATGCTTCTTCATTGTATCACATAGATTATCATTTGTGCAAGTTCATTCATTGCATTGGTTGTGAGTTTCAAGGGCGATATACTTCAAGAGCAGATCGATATATTGAAGAAGGCAGATCGTAGCATTGAAGGAGGTTGAGTTTATCATCAGCAAGAAGATACATTTCATTCTGTGTTTGCATCAAGTTGAGGTGCTATTATTTGGCCTCTTTGTAAAGGAGACAATTGTTGATATTCAATATATAAGTGATATATTGTTGCTGGGTTTTTCTCCCTCAAGTGGAGGGTTTTCCCAGGGCATATGCTGTGTTATTGTGTCTGATTTTGAATTAAATTTCTGACTTAATTATCTGATCATAAAACTAACAACTTGGAGGAGCATAGATTTAATGTGTTAGGCCCTAAGGTTTAACATTAAAAAACTAGTGTTCAACATGGATGTGGCCCTCCAAATTCCTAGTCTTTTCGAGATGAGTATGCTCCTAGGACAAGAGGACTTTGGGGAAATGTCCCTTAGCATGCCACCATCACTACTAGTAGATAGGGGATGTCTTCAGGATGTCCCCTTGACTGGAGACTTCAGGGAAACATTGAGACGACCTTGAGACCCTTAAGGAACTTGTCAGCATCCCTTGAACACACCATACATACCTAGTTGTCTCTTGTTTCAAACGAGTAAGAAAAATGATTAAAAAAAGAAAATCATGCATTTTTTAATATCTAGTTCGTTAACCCTAACCCTAATGCTTTATGGGCCCCATCCACACTCTAAGCACTCAAAATGGCTATAAATCCATATCCTAGCCTAACTTCAAATCACTATCAAGTTTCAAAAATAAGTTGCAACAAGTGACAAGAGTGAGAGCATTAGCCAAGTTCCTAGTTGTTGAGCTAGAGCATTAGCCAAGTCTTCAACAATTGAATTAAGATCATTAGGAAGCTTGACGGGAACATTAAGAGGAAGAGCAAGTTCAAGTTTCAATGTTCAACACATTCATCAAACTTTTAGGGTAAGCTTTGGCCCTTCATACTTTGAGATTTGCATTTTTTATTTCAAATGTTCATTGCTAAATCTGAAATCAATGGTCATGTGACTTTCTTTTTTGTTTTTCATTTGAGATATATAATAAGCTATGTTACCCCAAGTTTCTAGGATGGGGATGGTAGGGGACGAGTTTCAGGGATGCCTTTTTTGGGCCATTTTTGGGGACGACAAAGGGGAAAGCTATATAAAAATAAGAAGATTTTAAAATATATAGGTAAATTTCAAATATTTATAAGATAACATTGACAAAGCACTCATCATATACATTATAGATACTTAATACATAACATTTGTGTTGGATTGAGTGTTCACGTGAGAGTTGAATGAATTAGCAAATGTAAGTACTAAGAACTTAATTGCTTTCATTATTCATTGTCAATATGCATGTGATTTAAAAAAATAGTGTGCAAGTTACAACAAAATGTTCAAAGACTACACAAGTTTCACTTTCAAATACAATATGAAAATACAAAAATAAAGAAAGTTCCATTTTATTTCCTCCTCATTCAGGGCAAGTTGGGGTGTGGGGGTTGTTAGCGTGTGAATTCAATTTTCTTTATCCAATATTGATAAAAAAATCGTTGCTTTTGGGATGGTTGGGATGTCACAAACATCCCTGCTTTGTTTCCTGGGACATCTCCAAGTTTCTAGGACGTCCCCTGTGTTTTTCCAAAATTTGGGGATGACCCGAGGACATCCCCTAGGCGTCCCCTCCCATCCTCGAAACATTTCAGAAATGGGGACACCCCAAAAGATGCTAGGGATGCATCCTCGGGTTTCCTTGACAATAAGTTGTTCATAGAATCATAGATGGCTATAAAATGTCGTTTTTGAGGATTGTTGAACTGCTATTTGCAATGAAAAGAACAATTAGACAACCCTTAAAACAACATTTAGGGGTTTATGTTTTAACTTGTAATGTCCCCTTTTGGGGATATGCCCGATTTTTGCCCAAAAAATAGGAATTCCAACAATACAATTTATTTACAAAGAGTATTCTATAAATAAATTACACAATTACAATAGGACTTATAGAAAACTGTAATTAATTAACATCAAGTATTATGATCATAGATAATCCCTATTGAAAACACAATATCTCAAATACATTTGGATCCATTTCATAGCTTATTTCCAACAGCCAACCATATTAGGAATTCGATGGGAAAGCATGATAGGACGTCGGGAGCCTATCCTCCTCAATCAAGCCTAAGGGCATGGAATGAGCCTTCGAGTCATTCGGCCCCTTGGCCTCAGGTATTGGCACATCCATCTTGGGGTTGGCATACTTGATGAGAGAACTAGTACTGCTGCATCTCCCTATCAATCATTTCACATTGGTTCCAAACATGGTTGCAATAACTTAATTTCTGCAATATACATATATGGCTGTTCTTAATTTATATTCTAAAATTATTCATCGATTTGATTTTTGAATTCTTTCAGTTGCTTATTGATGTCTTGGATGATTGATGTCTTAGTGGTTGATATTTGAATGATTGTCTTAATGATTGATATTTGAATGATTCGAGGCTATAATGGTTGATGCTTGAATAGTTGATGTTTGAATGATGGATGTTTGTATGTTTGATTGATCGAATGAATTGATAATTTATGATGATGATTTGTTGATTGATTGTTTGCTTGATTTGATAATTGATGATTGACTTGATGGATTCATGAGTGATGACTGAATGAGTGTTGATTTGATGCATTGGTGAGTGATGATTGATAAGTGATCCTTGAATGCTTAGAAAGGTGTCTCTTTTATACTTTATTGGTGAAAGAGTCACCACTTTTCATAAGAATTGAGTCACCACCCTTCATTTCTGCCTTTCTGAGAATAATAAATTATTTTCCAAATTGCTCTCTCTTGCATGTGTTCAAATGAAACCTTCTCCCCTCTATATCTTTCAATGTAAGGGAGACGTCACACCTCTTCATCATGTCTACCCTTTGCAAGAGTCACAACCTTTCACAATTACTACCCTTTGAAAGAGTACAACCCTTCATAATTTATGCCCTTTGAAAAGGCCACTTCCTTATTTTCTTCCCATTCCTTTCTTCTTCCATTAGTCCCTCCTTGATTCTTGTGCTCCCTTCCTTTTTTCCTTCCCCTTTTTCAAATGAACTCTTCTCCCTTTTATATCTCATGTTTGAGTGAGTCACAAGTACAACTCTTCATTTCATGCCTTTTGACCATTCATTAAACTTAATTAAATTTTAATTATATTATATTTTATTTTTTACTTTTTTTTTAATATTTTAATTTTATTATTTATTTATTATTAAATCCTATTTCAAAAAGGGGACATTACATAACTTTATATTTATAGCAATAGTATTTAGGTTTTTAAATTTATTTATTAAATTCTTTTAATTTTAATCTTTAGTAAATTTGTGTAAATATTTTATTAAATTTCAAATGAGGATTTCACCTTTTTTTGTATACTTTGGTTTTGTGTTTTGTGCAACCTAAAGTAAGAAAAACAAAAATGAAATCCTTGGTTGATGAAGGTTGAAGAATAAGGATTCCTTATTGTGTATTCACTACTTCTACACTTTGAACAATCTAAAGTATGAAAAACAAAAAAATATCCTTGTGTCTTGAACCCTTGCATTATGCCATATGTATGGCTTTAAATTTAAACCATAAATTTCATTTGTTGCAATGTCAATATGAATTCTCATAGTGAGAGTAATAAAAAGAGTTATCCTATGAGGGTTGAACTTGAGACTCTGAGTAGAGATGTGGTGGCGGCAAAGACATTGGGAGTTTACATTTTAATTGCTCTTTCATAGTGTTGGAAACATTTGCCAAGGGTCACTCCAATAGAAGTCCTCTTTAAGAAAATTTGCAACCAAACTACAAACAAAGCTTAGGTATCAAGGGGTGTAGGCTATGGAAGTGTCATTTTCGTCAATTTGTATTTCAAGGCAGCATTACTAGAGTTAATGCACACAAGAAAAAGGTGTAGAGGTGTGTGGTACCTTGTCACTAGAACAATGGGCTGAAACTAATAAATTGTAGGGTTTGGGTGATGAACAAACACCTATAGTTGCTTCTATGCCATCAAGGGGACCTCCTCCTACTAGTACTAGAACTTTCTAAGAGCTAGGATTTTGTACTTTTCCATCCAGTTCAAGGGCACAAGGTGACTAGTGATGCTCCAAACATGGTGGAAAAGTTTCCCAATGTGCAAAATAAGAATGAGGCAAATGATGCCATTGACAAATTATTCTTTGCCAATGGTATTCCATTCCTAATTCAAGGGCACAATGTGACTAGTGATGCTCCATACATGGTGACAAAGTTTCACAATGTGCAAAATAAGGATGAGGTAGATGATACCATTGCCAATTTTTTCTTTGCCAATGGTATGCCATTCCATTTCATGGCACCTTTATAGGAACCTTCATAATTGCCACCGAAGAAGACAAAATTAAGGACAACCATCTTGGATAAAAACTATTCTATGATTAGTATTTTAATGAAGAAAATGAGGGCTACTTGGGTCACTAGTGGAAGCAACATAGCAATGGATGGGTGGATGGACATTAAGCATCGTCCAGTCATCAACATCATGGTCACATGCACAAAGTGCCCCTACTTCCTTAGGGTTGTTGATTGTTTATGACACTGCAAGGGTACCAATTATCAGTTCCAAATCCTTAGAGATGTTATTAACAAGGTTGGGCCAAAGAATGTGGTGCAAGCAATGATAGATGTGGCCTATGTGTGCAAAGCTACAAGGAAGTTGATTGAGGCGGCCTACAAACATATTTGGTGGACTTCTTGTGTGCATGCTATGAGTATGAATAATGCACTCAATGACATGGGAAAAATTGGTTGTGTCAAACAATTTTTTAATGATGCTAGAGATGTGTAGATGTTTATCTACAACCACCACACTTACATGCATTATTAAAGACCTCCAAGAAGGAATTTTTGAAACCTACAGAAATTAGATATTCATCATGCTTCATTCTCTTGGGAGGATTCTTTAGTTGAAAGAGACATTACAACTAACAACTATGATAGTAGAGTGGAATTGGTGGCCCATTCAAGTTGGAGTAGGGGAAGTAGGGGAAGAGGGTGAAGGAGGTAAAGAGACATTTTTTAGGCTAATGCAAAATACGTCTCTATCAATGCTCTATTCTTCACAATCATTAGATTATGGAGATGCTAATGCATCTTGTCTTGGAGGGTTGTATGAGTGCATTGGGTGTATTTAATAATATAATACACACCAATTTATTAGAAAGATTAAATAATATTATAAAATTTAAATATATTTCTCCCAAATCTTTAACTAATTATTAATATATTTTTGTATGATACAAATGTGAAGAAAGGAAGAAACAAAAATTAAAAAATTAGTCAAAGATGTCTAGAGAGTTTTGCTTAGGTAAAAAATATGTCTACAATATGGGAGTGAGTTGGCAGAACTTAGAGCAAATATCTAGATGTGGTATGTGAGTATTGAAGTTTGCACTGTAGTCTCCTAACATTAATGGAGAAACCATCAACTGCCAATCCCATTTGCTCATAGTGCACTTGATCTGGCGTCTACACTCAAGTTCTAATAGATGTAAATCAAGTCTAAAAATGATTAAAAAATAAAAAAGAAATTAAAAAACAAAAGACATTTGGGCAGATTTGCTGTTAGCTTTTTTCGATTCTATTAAATGTGTCTTGGGTCATCCTAGATGAACCCATAATCATTTAACTACTATGTTGTTGATTACCTTTGTGTATTGGTTTTAGATCTAGTTTAACTATGAATCAACTTGGATCCAATCATATACTTTGACAAACCGGTAACATTGAATTACCCCTTTGGAGGATATTGAGGTGAATGTAGGGTTCATGAAGATTGTTTAGAAGATGTACAGTGTTGAGGATGCTGCCAGCATTCATACTAAGTGCACCAAATTTTCCACTCTCAAGGAATATCTAGAAGAGACCAAGGCAAATAGGGAGATTATGGTATAGGAGAACCCAAATATGTGATGGACTATGCATGAGCCTCGTTCTTTGACATCCACACTAGCCATTCGTTTGTTGTGCTACGTTTCTATTTTTTTTACTATTGAGAGGAATTGATCTACTTATAGCTTCATCCACTCTATTAAGAGGAACATGCTTACCTCTAGGAGGGTAGAGAAGCTTGTAGTAGTACATAGTGTTATGCATCTCATTTATTGCAACATGCTTATGTACAAGGAGAGTCTAGCAGCCAATGGAATGTAGAGTTAGAGGAGCCAACCTAGGTTGGTTGGTTTCGGTTTGGAGGGGCTTGACCTTGCGGAGTCCAACAATTTCACTAATGAGGAGTTTGGCATGGACTTTGGGGATGATTAGAGGCATTGGGCCATTAGCCAATTGTATTTGAACTTTGAATGAATCATTTTGAATATAATATAATGATATTTTGTATTTGGCATTTTCATTGTTTAGTGCAATGTGTTTAGTACTTCAAAACAAAATATTAGTGCCTAATTCATTAGGGTTTAACGTTAAAACCAAGCACTAGGGTTTAACATTAAAAGACCTTAAAGGTATAGGGTTTAATTTTAAAATTTCTAATGTTAGGGTTTAATGTTAAAAACTCTCACCATTAGGATTTCAAATCAATTAAAAACTCCAAAAAAAGCCCATAGGTCCATCGTTACTTGGATGAAAGTTACTAAACTACTAAAGAATACGTGTGCCATAATTTTTGGTCTCAAGTAATGTTGTTTTATTGAACTTTGAATTTGCTTTAGAAAATTGAAATTTGGATGGTAAAAATGAGCTACATAATGAAAAATGCAAATTTTATGAGGCAGATGGGTGTATTTTTTGGCGATTACTTTCTACCTCGAAAATGTGTCCAATTTAAGACAATCGGCAATCCTATCTGAATCAGATCAGTGAATCCTGTGAGTAATTGCAGTTATTGCTACTATGGTTCCTGGCATGCACCTGCAAGGGGTCCAATAGATATATTTTTAGGTGGACTCATCTAATTTACCTGCTGGCCTGCACACATACACTACATTGGAAGGGCCAATCTTCTCAATGGCATCTCTCAAAATGGTTATTCTAAAACAAATGGAAGGCATTGCAGAAGAAAATAAAAAAAAACTCAAAACGATGGAAGCCAAAAAAAGAAAACCTTAAACAATGTAAGCCATTGCAAAAGAATTCCTTTGAACCTAACTTCAAGATAGATAATTTTAATCGTGATATAGTAAAATGAAAGACTAACATCTCAAAGGAATTAGTGAAGCACTCAGTCACATGAAATCAAGCAAGGCTTGGATTCTGCAAATGCCTTGGCATTTGTGCCATGGTATGGCCAGAAGACATCCAAAAATTGTAACACTTTAACCCAAGAAGCAAAAGATTAGTCAAGCTGGCTTCAATTTCTATATATTTAACATCCTATCCGATACCATTCTTGCTTGTAATATTTGTCATCGTTCTTATTTTCTTTTTTCTTTGTCAGCCTACCCATTCTTGATAGTTTGGTTGAGATGATAATTACTTATCATGCCTAGGATATATGATGCTATCTGTAGAGGAGAAAAAATTCTAAAAGGTTTGCTGCTTTATTAAATATTCAAGTTTAAATAAATACCTGTGCTGATCATTATGCTTTATTCATTTTCTTGTTGGCTAATGTTTTGGATTGTTTTCTCTCTAAAAATTCTGGAGGTTTGCTCTTTGTACACAACTTTACATTGCCTGCTTGTTCCTTTCAATCTCTACAATGAATGAGATAATTTGTGAAGGCTATTGAAATTCGCAAAACTACAATAGAGTTGTTCTGACGTTGGAATTAAATATGACATTGTCATTCTAATTCATCCTTGGCATACAGGTTGAGAGTTCTTTGGACAATGAGCGAGAACACTTACAGCAGATATCAGAGTTGCAAAGCAGGTAGAGGAATCTACTTGTAATAGTTGAACAATATTGCAGGAAAATGATCTTCGGACTCTAGATATCCAGTGATGATTACTGACAGATGTATTTGTTGTTTTCAGGGTGGAGAATCTTGTCAATGAGTTACAAAGAGAAAAGCTTAAGAATGCTCAGGTTAATATCTGAGATGCAAAGCAAAGCAAACTCTAACAGCAGTAGGAGAATATTTAGCTTGATATATTACACATTAGAATCTAATAATTATCATCGATGCTGGTTAAACAATTTGCCATTGATTTTTTTTTAACAGTTGGAACGGCAATTGAATGCAATCTTCAACAGACAAGAGGAGGAGAGAATCAGAAGAGAGGAGGTAGTTCGTGATATTGGGTGAGGTTGTATGTTGTTTGTGCTTGTATTGTAGCATCATATCAAATCAAATATTTCCCTTCTTTTTGGGGAATATGTGGCAGAGTTCATTGATTCGATCACAGCTCATTAGTTGAAGCTTGCTCAGAAGTATGGTCAGTCTATATATAAATCAGTCCATTATTCTTTTATTCTGCTAGGTTTTGCAGAATGTGCTGTCAATGTAAGCTAGTGTACATGGTTAGAGATTATAGGGTGTTTTTGATGCCTATTGTTGTAACATTTGTTCCTTGCATTTGTCCAAGGATCATTTTTTGACAGTAACTACTGTGTAAAATGGCAACCACCTCTGCTGGTTCAGAATATCTATGTATTCCTTTTTACTCTTTACATCCTTACCACATGATATGAGAGAAAATCTATGATTCAACATGCATTAATGGAGTGTCGGTAGGGTTTTCATTCAGAGCCCATATTTTTGAAGGGAACTAGTTGATGTTAGGGCAAGTCCATGAGGCATATTGCTTTATGCCTGCCATTTAATTTTAGTAAGAAATGCTTCCTTTGTGAGGAAGTCAAAGTTGTGTTTAAATTCAACTGGTTTTGTATGTTTCTCCATCATTGAGATTATCTTACAAGTTACAGCGAAGTATGTATTTGAAACATAAAATAAGGAGCTCCACGCTTCTGCTATTGTGGGGCAGTTTAATGAAGCATTATTAAACTATGTTTTAGTTAATTATCATTTTTATCATTTGAATTATGTTTTTCCTAATTAGAAATACATGATAACAGAACCTGTGCCAGAGACAATTTCTCAAATTTATGAAGAACTAATATATGAGATTGTTCCATCTCCTGATTTAATTTATCTGTTATAACAGAGTTTGATATGATTCGTTACAAATGAGTATTATAATTCTTGGCATTGCCCTTGCTGTTATATATACAGGAGACACTTTGAGATGATTTTTTGGGTGGTAGGGATTGAAAACTAGAGGGGGTTAAGCAGCCTCAGAGGATTCCAGTTATGATTTCAAACTAAACTATTGAGCAATTTTATTCATGAAGAATGTACGTCTTATAATGCTTATATTTGAACTTTATCTTGTGTCTCAGACTCTCAATTTATTAGGCTCTAGCTTAGGTAATCTGAACTGTTTTATCTTGGTAATTTTTTATGATTTTGATGAGCAGATCTTGTGAGGTTTTAAGCATGACTACCTCGAATAATTTTTAAATATTAAAATGGTTGTATTGAATTATATCATTCTAATGAGATAAGTTGATTATATCACTAGCTTATCGACCAGCATGCTGATTGGTATGCCGGATCTACATTGGCAACCACAAAAGTGGATCAAACTGCAACCTTCTAACCTTGACCATTTTTCTCATCCAATAGTTGCGCTTTGCTTATTTTGATATTGTCTCAATGTTTTTGAATTATGCTCATATGCCAATATTTTTCCTCACCATCTAGTTGATTTTAATAGCTGTGACGTACATGACAACAGCTAGGCCATCTTCATACATTGGATGATAAATGTAACGCCACATAACTTCTAGAGAGAAACGCCAAAAAGTTCTGGGAAGTGGAAAAGTTTGTTGGAATTTTGGAAATATTTGAATAAAGGTCTGTAGCCATGCAACGCATCAAATTATAAACAATTTAGAGTCATGAAAATTTTCTACTAATGGAATAGATGGTTGTTTATTATAAGGTTAATATCACCGGGTCTTGGAAAATAACTGCTCTGTTTAAGTGGTATTAATAGAAACTAAAGAAAATAAAATAAAGTCTTGTTTGCAAATATATTCTAATTAGTAGATGAAATTCACAAGTTTAAACGTGCCTAATCTAAGATCTCATTCATCATTTTTATACAAAAATTGATATTAATAAAGACTAGTGACTGGAGAAATTTGACAATTCAAAAATATGGCACAAGCTTGAATCAATTTAAATCCTAATCTAAATTCAATCTAATCTTACTTTCAGAAAATCTTAAATAAATTAAGAAAGATAAAGGGCAGTAATCAATTTAAGTTTGTTGCAACCACCTCCATAACATGATCTATTTTCAAATATTAACTTCCACAATCTTCGGCCTTCAATAGGTCCATAGTAAGAAACGAATTTAATAAAATTTAGTTTTAAAATCATCACGTTTCATCAATTGACACCTATTCAAACTTTAGTCTGTCCTATATATTGGTTTTATAAGAAGAAGATTGGTGTTAGATAGCGTTGATTTGCTTTCTTATAATATTTAAATGTGCCTTCACAATATCAAAATACAAAACTTAATAGCTATAATATAATTTTTTCTTAAATAAATTAAAATATATTAATAGTGTTAAAAAACAATTAAACCTAAAAAAAAGGTAAAAAATTAAAAATCCTATCATTTAGATAAATGAGTAGCTCACAAGCTCATTTATTTTAATTATCCCCCAAAATAAATTGGTTTTGATTGACAATAGTGCTTTTAACACTCTCCTAAGAATACTTAGCTTAACAATTCTAACTTTGTTATAATGTATTTATATTTTATTATCTTATATTTATATATTCTATTTTTTATATATACTTATAAATTAAAAGTTTAATCCCAACATTTGAAAAGTTAAATGTATTTTTATGTAGATGATTAATTTGACGGTGGGATCAATTTAAATAGTCACATATAAAAAATATATGATTTGTAGATTTTATTTTAATTGAAAAATGAAACATAATATTTTAAAAATAAATAAATTTATATGTATGATTAAAATATTAAAATTGAAAGTTTTGTAAGTTATATTCATTCAATGAAGTGATTTTTAATACTTAATGACTATTAAATTATTTGAATTTACATAAAAGTTAAGTAACATATATATTTGCATGTATGTATAAATATTATTAGAATTTATTTTAGAAAATATATAATGTAAAATTAGAAAAAATATTTTCTCTAATCTTACATGTTCAAGTTAACTTACTCTAATTTTGTAAAGGTTTTTAATGTAATAGTATTTGAATATTTGGACATTAAAAGATAATATCAAATTTAAAATTTAAAATTAAATAAAATAAAGATGCTTGACCAAAAGCTATAAAAACAAGAGCCATTAGAACAATGAAAAAGAAAAAAAACAAGAATATTTTTAAAGATTAAGAGAGTAGCTAATTGAGAAAAAATTAGAAAAGTGGATGCACAATCACAAAACTTAAAAAAAATACAGGGCTTTATAGAAAAGGAGGGAATTATGAGTCTTATAAAAGGAGGAAAGACATGATGTAGCAAGATCTATAGAAAATTTTTATCATTTGTTATTCAAGTTACTATTTTTCAAAAAATGAATATTAAAAATAATGTTGTAATAAAAGATAGCATAAAAGTAAAGATGGTACATGAACATAAGATATTTAAAATTGTACATAATATTTTGTTTGATAAATTAATGTAACATGAATATCAAGAAAATTAAAATCAACTCCATCAATACCTTCAAAATTGTAAATAATAATTTATTAAAAAATTATATCAATTTTGAAAATGTTATGAAAGTCGAGCATCTTAACTATAAATGAAAGTTCAAAGGCAGCTGCAACCTATCATGGTCTCATGTTGGCAAAAAATTTAGGGGTCTCCAAACTTTGGCTGGAAGGGGACTCGCTTAATATTATAAATTGTCTTTTGCTAAAGTGTCCGTCTATGTGGTCTATTGCTTATCTCATTAATGATTCGATTTCCATCATTAATTCTTTTGATGAGATAATCTCGCATGTGTTTAGGGAAGCTAACTTGTTGGCTAATGGGTTAGCTAATTTGGGAGTAGTGGCTAGAAATAATTAGGAGGAATTTGAATCATTACAACTCATCCTTAAAATCATTTCCAATAATGACCAGGTGTAATGTCTTTAAGGTGGTCGATATGTGGGAAATACTCTTTATTATTATTTTGAGTTGGTTTATGCACATTGAATCTTGGCCCTGCCCTTCTCATAATTACCATTTAGATTTCCGTGAAATTATGGCCTGGCTGCGTAGGTTGGGCAGTACTTGGTATGGCAGGCTCACACGTTTTGTGGGTCTTATTTGCATTGTTTTGTGGTTAGTCAACCTAATTTTGTTTTTGCAGAAAATTAAGGTGTTGTTGATTTCTTGTCCGCTGCATGCGACCATGGGTGGAGCTCGTTGCAGAGTGGAGCCGAGCATTTGTGAGGAGTTCCAGAGTAATGAAATTGTGTGGGAGCATCTGGAAAAGGGTGGCCCAATATATGATGAAACTCCAGGGCCCTAATCCTGAAGCGATAGAGGTTTTTGTTAAAGGGTGGAGCAGTAGGATTCTGCGTTATAAAGGCATGGAGTTCAATATTGATGAGGATTTTGTGGCGGAGGTAACTGGGCTTTCGTCTTTAGGACGGAAATTCTACAGAGACAGAGGTGCGACTAAGAAAGCCTTTGCAAATTTCTTTAAATTTGATGAGAAGAAAAAGCTCAGGGAAGTTGGGAGTGGTGGGTATGCCTGCAAGTCTCTCAAACCGCTTTGGAGGGATCTTGCACTGGCTATCATGCATTACTTCACCTTGGAGGGTAGGTTCTATGTTGTTTATAACTACCTCTTTATGCTTTTGAATCACTTTTGTCACAAGGTGTTGGTTTCGTTTCCTTTTTATCTTTTGTCGTCCATGGAAAATAGTATTGAGGATCATCACAAGAACCCTAAGAAGGTCATTCTCCATGAAGGCCTTATGAATCTCATGTTTGTTCATATTAAGTTGAAGTTAATCCCATTTCTCCTAAGACCCCGACCCGCAAAAAGGGTGTTAAAAATTATGGCTATGAGATTGGCGATTTTGCGACGGAATGGGAAGGGAATTCTGAGGATGAGGACTCAAATTTTGATGAGATATCGGTTGAGGATGGTGAGTCTGAGGAGGGGTCTGAAACTTTTGAAGCATGGTCAAAGGGTTATGAAACAAATATTGAGTTGAAGGATGCTATGGTGTAGTCTTGGAAGAAGAACGCTGAGGGGAAGAATAAATGCCCCATAAAAGAAAAGTCTTATGTTAAGAGGAAGGTGGAGATGTCGAAAGTTGTGGAGGATCATGTTTCTAGTGTGAAACCTTCTTCGAGCCCTGGTAAGGTGGGTGTTGTGGAGAGCTCCCCTGCGTCTAGTGAAAAACCTTCTCAGGGTCCTGGTAATGTGGGCGTTGTGGCAAGCTCCCCTGTTGTGGAGAATAGTCCTAGCGTGGGTAAAAAACTTCCCAGGTTCGTGCAACCTATGGAGATTAATGTACAAGGTATTGAGGGTTTCCAAGGGATTGACCCTAACCAGGGTCCTCTCGACTCTCATTTAAGCACTTTGCAGGTTAAAGGGAGTGTTGTGAAGGCAGAGCGGCTGGAAGTCTTGGCGAACTTGGAAAACATGCCAGATAAGCACAGGGTTAAAGTGGAGGTGGTCGAACTAGAGGATTTCCCTGCTGAGGAGGAAAAGGAGGATAAAGAGGAGCGTCAAGAAGTCCTTGTTCAAAATTTTGATTCAAATGTTGAGCCTCCTATTAATTGGGATGAGGTCAATATGGATATGTTTTGTAGGATGGTTGGGGATGAAACGCGTAACTTGCTTTATTTGTTTAAATGGTTGTTCTTAGAAGTTAAGGAGCTCAATGTCCAGGTAAAGAATTGGCAGGATGTTTGTGTGGCGCTAGTCCATAGCAATCAAAAGGATTGGGCGATTAAAGGTAAGGTTAAAACCATGAATGTAATGCTTGATAAACTGGTTGTGGATGTTGATCGCCTTGGTATTACTCATAAGGAGAGTATTTCCTCTTTGGAAATGGTGGTTCATAAGACTTTGGATGAAAGATTTGTTAACATAGAGGATAGAATTGGTAAGTTGTTGAAAGATTTGAAGACTATGGTGAACATTAGTAATAATTCCTTGAAGTCGACTGCTAAGGGGCTCTCTATTTTAAATGAGAAAGCTTTGAAATGGATTGGTAAACCCCTGGAGCTGGGTGAAATTGAGAAAACAATGGAGGATGTGAATAGCTCAAACTTGGTGGAAAAGAATGAGGATCCTGATCCAGGTATGGAAAAAGATGTGGATGTTGGCCCATGTTTGAGGACGAGGAGCAAGACCAAGAAGCGGGTTGCCATTTTGTTTGATGAATTCAAGGATGTTATGGAGATGCACGAGGGGGTCATTGAGGAAAATTTGGCCTCAGTTAATGTTCTAGAAAATATGTTGTAGCTGTGCTGACTCTTTTGCTTGATTAGCCTGGTTGCTAATGTTTTGTTGTTGGGTTGCTGATGGGTTTCTTTGTTTATTTCTATTGTCAACATTTTAGTTTTTTGGGTTGTGGGGTTCTCTAGGCTTAGTCTTTATTGCAGCTTTTTGTCTTTGTAAAGGGTTTCAAGGCCCCTTCAAAACCTGTTTTTCCTTATCAAAAACTATAAATGAAAGTTCTTTGAAATATTAGAGGTCAAATATGGTGTATACTATTTTTACAATACTTACTAGCTTAGTTACCCTCCCCAACTTGCTATTATAGTTATAGTAGGGGTTTTCGAGACTTGCTTTAGTTAGGGCTCCCCAACACTCAAAATTGTACACAAATTTTTATTCAAAAATGTATATCAAATAACATGTTACGAATGTCAAACATCTTAATTACAAATGAAATGTATTAAAAAAATTGGAGGTCAAATATGTTGCACACTATTTTTTATAGTTGTCACTTCTTACAACATTTTAATTAAAAATAAATAAATTTTAGAAACATGTTAGGAATGCCAAACATCTTATCTATGAATAATTTTTTTGTGGTTGTTACCTTTTATGATATAGTTATGTCACCCAATAAATAATAAAAAAGGTGTAATAAATGTTGAAATATCACCATGAAAAAGGCAATCTAACTTTATTTGAGAGAACTTCCTCATATGAAGTTTTTTTTCTTTGTCATTACAACCCAAAAGTAATTTAGAGGAATAAAATTGAAACGTAGAGAAAAAAAAGTGTTAGGAAAGGTGTCTTGATCTTGATTCTAATGTTGAACAGATGAATAATATAGTTTTTATACAATGAAATATAAAAACTTACTTTTTGGGCTATAGATTGTTCATGGGAAAAATATATTTTTTAAGTTGTTTGGAATCACTTCAAGGGATGTCTATTTTATAGATATTTTTGAGCTCTACAATTTAAAAAAGAAAGGCCTTAACCACGTCCTAGATAAAAAATTATGGCCTCCAGATCTTACTTTGGAAATGTAAAAACATATTAGACATATAAAAGAGATGTTAGAGTGGTGCAGGAGCACACGGGTGAATGGGCGATCAACACCATCCAAGAAAATATTGATTTACTTTTCTTCCAATTTTGGTTTTGTTTGGTTTCATCTACCTAAATCTCTTAAATTTCCTCATTTTCATTATGACACTCTAGCGAGGCAAAGATAGAAATAGATATATCTCAAAGAAATCTTTTATGCAAGTGTTATTGACTGGTGTAAAGCCAATTTCCTCTACCTTTTGACATCATCCTCATGGCTTAAATGTGATGGATCAAAGGCATCCATCAATGGTAGCTCTGATTTCCCTAAATGTGCACGCAATGATTGGTTGAAAGCTTTAAAACTTCAAACATATACATGGGCAGGTGTAAAAGTTTTGACTTGGTATTTAATCTTCAATCTAAAGGTGAATCAATTTGTTGTCAATGGGATTGATTTAAAAATTTTGAATTCAATAATTGGTAATGCCTTTTCATATTCCACGAAAAGAAAAGAGTTGATTGAAAGAAAAAAGGAAATGAAAAGATAAAAAAAGAGGACTCTATTCGCAGCAGGGGAGAGAAAAATGAAGGTCGTGCCAAATTAGAGGTAACGAGAATAGAGTTTGTGAGAATAAGACAAGCAACATAGAGTGCCAAGTTTTGAAAGGCCGATAGGCAAGGGGAAGATCAAACACATGAAGAAAAAGCTAAATACCAAACTATGTGCATAGCTGTGGAGAATAGTAGGGGGGCGACAACAAGTGTAGAGGAGCAGACTTAAATTGCAAGAATGAAGATTGCCAGGGCGCACCTCATAGGACATAAATCATAGACATTGAAGATAAATAATGTTGTTATGAGGGTTTGTTGAGCACCAACAAAACAAAGAGGATGTTTTGGCTAGGCGTGGGTAGAAAAGTGGAGGTCATGTTACATAAAAGCAAGGTGAGATTTGTGAAAGCAGGCAAGATAAATGGAAAGAGGTGTCACTAAGAGAAAAGGAGGCATGAGAAAACCATAAAAAGTTTATAAAGAACTCATACTAGGTCGCGCAATACAGGAATTTAAATGGGAGTGTTAAAATTTGGAAAAGTGGCACCTTAAAAAGGAGGAAGCTAAGAGTATAAGTGGGTCGAACCAATTAAGTTGGACAGTTACATTCACTATTTTAAACATTTTATGGAAATTGGCATACGGTGAGATGTAAGGACTGTGATTCTAATCATTAAACAATTTTAATAGCTTCCAAGTTCTGAGTCATTTGTCTGTAAGTCTTTTAATTTAGTGAATTAAAATGGAGGTTGCTATCATAGTTTAAGAGTAAATTTGAATTGTCAATTGAGTCAGAGTAATAGATTTCCATCTGTTTGGTGTTTGTTTCTTTTCTGCCTGCATCAATTGGTATCAGAGCAAGCAATCTTGAGCATGGAGAGTATCCACCGGGATCTGTGGGAGGGAGTAATGGTTGAGGAGAGCTCAAAATAATTGTTACAGGTGTGTGTGGAGTTCTAAATAGTTGAGAGTTGAAGTTGTTGATTGGAAAAGATGTTGCCATGAAGAGGAAGACCCAGATTAGAGATAGTGTTGGAACGGTTCCAGGACATGATAATGGATTAAATCAGAAACAAGGGGAGGTTAGTTGATCGTAATACAAGAGAACCCAAGAACGAGGAAGAAATTGAAGAGGAAGAATAGGGAAGAGAAGAAGAAGAAGAGGAACGACTAGAGGATGTCAAACAAGATCAATTTTTTAGGGCTCTTTCAAGAGTTACGAAGAGCAATAAAATGAATGTATCGAATTTTTTTGAAACATTAAATCCGAAAGAGCTGATCGATTGGATTGGAGAGTTGGAGGAGTACTTCAAATTGGAGGAAATTAGAGACCTGCAGCGGGTGAAGATAGCCCAAAAAACTTGAAAGGGCATGTTGCCTTATGGTGGAAAGGGTTGCAGAGAGAGTGGGAAATGGATGAAAATCCTTGGATAACAAGGTGGACCCAGATGGTGACGAAATTGAAAAAAAAAATTCATACTTGGAGATTATGAGATGGAGCTATTTAAGAAGTTGTAAAATCTGAAACAAAAAGATATGAGTGTAAAAGATTACACGGAGGAGTTTTACAGGTTGGCTATTCGATCGGGAAGGCACGGAATCGATAGGGAGAAGGTAGCCAGGTATGTGAATGGCTTGTGGTTTAATATTCAGGACAAGATGAGTATGCTAAAAATTACCACAATTGAGGAAGCATACCAATATGCGTTGAAGGTTGAGAAGAAATTAATGAGAAAAAAAAAAACAATTCCAAAAGTCAGGGAAGATTTACAACTGAAAATGGGCAAGTGAGCAGCAACAAGGGAAAATAGATTGAAGATAAATTTAAGCCCAAATGGAGTAATGAGATGGGCCAAAACGCCAAAGAAAAGGAGGTATCAGTAAGAGAGCGTGGTAGCAACAATAGAGGGTTGCCATTTAGATGATACTAGTGTGGAAAACTTGGTCATCGTGCTTTCGAGTGTCATCAAATACAAGAGGGAAACAAGAAGAGTCCAACAAGGAATCACTTGGTACAAGAAGATGAGGAAAAGGATGCATCACCGAAAGGTGAAGATCCAGAAGAAGACAAATCTCTCATGACGAGGAGAGTGTTGGTGAATCCAAAGTTGGTGGAGGAGGAATCATCCCAAAGAAGAAATCTCTTTTGAACTATGTGCAAGGTTGGAGGTAAGTGTTGCAAAGTTATAGTTGATAGTGGTAGTATGGATAACTTAGTTTCAGAGGAAATGGTAGAAAAGCTAAGTTTGAAAAGGAGTAAGCATCCTAGTCCGTACAAAGTTTCTTGGTTGCAGAAGGGACACGAGATGACTATGAATGAGCAGTGTTTAGTCAATTTTCAGATTGTCTCTTACATAGATGAGGTGTTGTGTGACGTGATGTCTATGACTATGTGTCATGTGTTGTTGGGTAGGCCATGGCAGTTTGATAGGGAAGCCATCTATGATGGTAGAAGAATGTTTATACGATCCAAAAAGATGGAAAAAAAAGCTGAATTCTTTGAAGGAGAAGGAGAAGCAGATGAAAGATTCCAGCTCTATTGTTTGTTGCAATGCAAAAAAAAAACAAGTAAAGGAAGATGAACGGAGTGAGTGTAGTGATCTGCAACCATTCAAAGAGCAGATTTTAAAAGGAAAGGGTAGATTGGGTTATGATTCATTGCAACAATGCAATAAAGGAACAAAGAGTAGCAATCCAAACGAATGTGGTGGTCATCGATATGGACTTGTAGTAGGAAGTTGTTGGGAGAAATGGGATAACACAAGTGGAAGTAGTTTGGATGTTGAGGTTGAGTAGAACAGCAGAAGAGGGAAAGCTCCCGTAGACAAGGAGCAATTGTGGATCAAAACTAAACATGGGATTATTGTCCCATGCATCTTTCAATGTTCTTGAGTTTATCAACTTAAGGAACATTTCACTTACCCGACTTGTCTGGTGCAGGAGCACGCAGGCGAATGGGCGATCAACACCATCCAAAAAAATATTGATTTACTTTTCTTCCAATTTTGGTTTTGTTTGGTTTCATCCACCTAAACCTCTTAAATTTCCTTGATTTCATTATGACACTCTAGTGAGGCAAAGAAAGAAGCGGATATATCTCAAAGAAATCTTTTACACAAGTTTTATTGACTGGTGTAAATCCAATTTCCTCTACCTTTTGACAGCATCCTCATGGCTTAAATGTGATGGATCAAAGGCATCCATCAATGGTAGCTCCGACTGCCCTGAATGTGCACACAATGATTGGTTGAAGGCTTTAAAAATTCAAACATATACATGGGCAGGTGTAAAAGTTTTGACATAGTATTTAATCTTCAATCTGAAGGTGAATCGATTTGCTCTCGATGGGCTCAATTTAAAAAATTGGAATTCAATATTTAGTAATGCCTTTTCATATTCCATGAAAAGAAAAGAGTTGATTGAAAGCAAAAAGGAAATGAAAAGATAAAAAAGAGGAATCTATTTGTAGTAGGGGAGAGAAAAATGAAGGTCGCACCAAATTAGAGGTAACGAGAATAAAGCTTGTGAGAATAAGACAAACAACATAGAGTGCCAAGTTTTGGAAGGCCAATAGGAAAGGGGAAGATCAAGCACATGAAAATAAATATTAATACCAAACTCTGTGCGTAGCTGTGGAGAATAGAAGGGGATGGCAACAACTGTAGAGAAGAAGCAGACTTAAATTGCAGGAAAGAAGATTGCCAGGGCATACCTCATAGGATAGAAATCAGACATTGAAGAGAAATAATGTTGTGATGAGGGTTTGTTGAGCAGCAACAAAACAGAGAGGATGTTTTGGCTAGGCATGGGCAGAAAAGTGGAGGTTGTGTTACATAAAGCAAGGTGAGATTTGTGAAAGAAAGCAAGATAAATGGAAAGAGGCATCATTAAGAGAAAAGGAAGCATGAGAAAACCATAAAAGTTTATAAAGAACTCAGACTAGGCTGCAAAATATAGGAATTTAAATGGGAGTGTTAAAATTTGGAAAAGTGGCACATTAAAAAGGAGGAAGCTAAGAGTAGAAGTGGGTCGAACCAATTAAGTTGGGCAGTTACATTCACTATTTTAAACATTTTATGGAAATTGGCATATGGTGAGATGTAAGGATTGTGATTCTAATCATTAAACAATTTTAATAGCTTCCAAGTTCGAAGTCATTTGCCTGTAAGTCTTTTAATTCAGTGAATTGAAATGGACGTTGATGTCATAGTTTAAGAGTAGATTTGAATTGTCAATTGAGCTAGAGTAGTCGATTTACATTTGTTTGGTGTTTGTTTTTTTTCTGCCTACATCATAGAGGGAGTTACATTTTTTCACCATCTTATGATGTGTGTTATGACACATTATAAAACATCTTTGAATGGAGATAATGTAGCCAAAATGAAACACCTAAGTTGTTCATTAAATTATAACACACTTATAATAGGTGGAAAGAATGTGTTATTTTTAGCATGTGAACTTATCTTGGATTTAAGTGTTAGTTTTCTAACTGGGTATTTGGGTGCCATTTTTTTGGGTGGTTTCAGCTCATGGTTTTGTAATTACCATTTGACGGTTTTATGTAATATTTCTCCTATTTATAGGGTGCTTGAGATGGAGGTATGGAGATAGTGAATTTGTAGGTACTATTATGCTACTAGAATCACTCTAGTCTCTAGTTGGTGATATTATTATAAAAGATTGCTCTACAAGTGTATAGTAATTATGTTTAGATTATTGAATAATATATTGATCTACTTTTGAGTGTGGAGATTTTTTGGAAAGTGTTTTCCTTGTGGACCCCTATATTGTAGTATGATTGTGTTATATTTTATGTGTTTCTTTTTTATGTAATTTTATATATCTAAAATTAGCACAATACTCTCCTCTAAGATTAGTTTAGGAAATGTTTACCATACATCACTTCCTTTCATTTGGTATCAAAGCCTAATCAACTTAGATTCTAGGTATTAGGTAAATGAATTTTGTATTAATCTTCATTTGAGTGGGAGCTAAAGCACTTAAGGGTTTGATCTTATTGTAGGAAAATATGATAAGCACATCTTGAATAGAAATGGAGAACTTATCAACTAAAAAATTTGATCTTTGGAAGCTTAAGATGAAATATATGCTTGTGCATAGAGATATATGAGTTGTAGTATTTGGATCCAAACCTATTGCTATGTCACAAGGAGACATGGGGAAATTGGATAGAAAAGCTAAGGGTTTCATTAGACTCTATTTGGATGATTTAATGTTGATAAATGTACATGAAGAAACCACCACAACACTTATTTGGAAGAAATTGAGAGATTTATATCAAGCTAATATATGGTCAACAAACTCTTTTAGAGAAAGAAGCTATATAACATCAAGATGGAGGAATGTAGCTCTATGGTTGAAAACCTAAATGTGTTTAACATGGCTATTACCTAGTTACAATTTATCAGAGTAAAAATGGAGGGGGTTTGTTGCATGAATTCATTGTGTTATTTGTTAGACTCATAGGACCACATTAATATGGTTATTGGGAGCAATATCACTAGGTTAATAATGGATGAGGTGAGGCATTGTTGCTTTATGAAGAGATGTGAAGAAAGTATTTCAAATCTAATAGGGAGGCTCTAGTTATTCATGGTAGAAAAAATGGAAATGACAAAAAGAAGGAAAAGAAGCAAGATAAGTTTAGATCTAGCTTAGTGGGAGATCTAAATCTCTTGACAAGTCCAAGGAAAAATGTTGGAACCATGACAAGATTGACCATTATAGAAGAGACTATAAGGATTAGAAAAAAATAAAAAGAGATTTTGATGATGAGTTTGAGAAGTGCTCCCAAAATGATGGTGATATCTTTGTCACAACCTTGGCTACACATGCACTAGAGTTTTGTGGTTGATTAACTTTGATGAATTGTTTCACATGACCTCACATCAAAGTTGGTCTAAAAAAATGAATAATATGATGGTGGGAAGGTATACCTCTAAGATTACTCCCATCTAAAGATTATTGGTTGTATAAGATTCTCGATTCAATTCCCTAATGGATGAAGGAAGAAGGTCAATGACACTGCATATTCTTGGTTTTACATAAAACCTTATTTTTGTGAGTAAATTGAATGATGTGAGTGTGTAGGTTATTTTATCGAGTAGAGGGTACAAGATGGTTAGAGGAGATATGGTTCTTGTTAAGGTTGTTTGGATAGGTACTTTATTTTAGCTAGATGCATGCATAGTTTAGCACAATAGTTCTTCTATTTGTGCAATCAAGAGATCTACAAAACATTCACCTTCACCATTGGAACCAATAACAAAGAAGAGTGTTGCATCCACTTCCATTGATCGTCCTCTCTATGTACTAAGGGTGATGATGCTTTAGAGACTAAGCTTCTTTCAAAAAAACATGGTATATTGCAAGAGGATAGGTCATAGTTGAGAAAGGTCTAAAGATGTAAAAAAAAAAGAAGCTTTTTCAAGGGGCTAAATGATTGTAGCCTTGAGTGCAGTTTTTGTGAATATTGTGTTTGTGGAAAATAAAACCATGTTTAGTATTATTCTAGTTCTCATAAATTTTCTAAGGTATTGGAATTGATACATTCTAATGATTTTGGTCATGTTTAGTTTTATTCTAGTTCTCATAAATCTTCTAGGGTATTGGACTTGATACATTCTAATGTTTCTTTGATTTCAAATTTATTTATTATGTTTTATTCATTAATGACTAGTGTAAATGAAAATGGTTATATTTCCATAGGAGTACATTTGAATTCTTCAATCACTTTTGTAGCAACTCTACCCTTACTCTTTAGGTTTTCTCCTAGGTTTTAACTCATGAAGTGAATAATTCAATGTTTTCATAAACTAGAAAATAAAAAATGTCTTTTCCAATAACATATTTTGCATGTTGTAGATTTACTCTTCCTCTAATAGAGAGCGGGAAGAGCGGTGGGAGTGGGTGTTTGAATTCTTTGGAGGGAGAGGGAGATGGAGAGTTTGAACCAAATGATGAAGACGTGGATGGCAGGTTGTTGGGATTCGACTACTTTGTTGTTGGCATGTTGTTGGGTTCTTTATGTTGCTGGGTTGCGACTGGTTGCATGGATGGTGTTGTTGTTTTGCTTCCTGACGTTTTGTTGGTTGCTTCTGCTACATTTGGGTTGCAGGAAAGTCTTGTTGGTGTGTTCTTTGGGTCCCTTGTGAGGGTTTTTTTAGTGGAATGGTCTCTTTAGATCTATCCAGCACGTTGAGCTGGATGTTGTGCTTCTTGTTCTGACCTTCTCCCTAATTCTCCCTTTCCCTCCTAGGTTCTCTCTATTGCTCGATGCAAATGGTTGGATGTTGGGTTTTAGTTGTATTTTCGTTGGCAGGCTGTTGGGTTCTCTGTGTTGTTAGGTTGTGACTGGTTGTGTGGATGGTGATGTTAGTTTGCTTCCTCACATTTTGTTGGTTTTTTGTTGCATTTGGGTTGCAAGAAATCCTTGTTGGTGTGTGCTTTGGGCCCCTTGCAAGGGTTTTTTCAGTGGAATGGTCTATCTTTAGCTTTGATCGACGTGTTGGGGCAGATGATGTGCTTCTTGTTCTGGCCTTCTCCTTGACTTTTCTTTGCTTTGTTTCCCCTTTCCCTCTTGGGCTCTCTCTGCTACATGACGCAAATGGCAAGTTGTTGGGTTTCAGCTGCTTTGTCGATGGCAGGATGTTGGGTTCTCTATGTTGTTGGGTTGCAGCTAGTTGTGTGGATGGTGTTGTTGGTTTGCATCATCACGTTTTGTTGGTTGCTATTGCTCATTTGGGTTGCAAGAAAGCCTTATTGGTGTGTGCTTTGGGTCCCTTGTGCAGGTTTTGTCAGTGGAATGGTCAATCTTTAGCTCTGACCGACGTGTTGGGGTGGATGGTGTGCTTCTTTTTCTAACCTTCTCCTCAACTCTTCTTTGCATTATTTCCCCTTGCCCTCCTAGGCTCTCCCTACTGCACTATGCGGATGGAAGGTTGTTGGATTTCAATTTCTTTTCCAATGTTAGGTTGTTGGGTTCTCTATGTTGTTGGGTTGCAGTTGGATGCATGGATGGTGTTGTTGGTTGGATCCCTCACGTTCTGTTGGCTTTTTATAGTGCATTTGGACTTTGAGAAGGCCTTGCCCCTTTCCCTTTTGGGCTCTCTTTGTTGCATGTCGTGGTTGGCAGGATGTTGGGTTTTGGTTCTTGGTTGGAGGTGTTCAAGGGAGTTGTTTCTTCCTTTGCTACTGATTTTGTGTTGATGGCTAGGATATTTTTAATATTTTTTCTAAAGACCCAACTACCCGATTCACCAATGGATTCCATGTTTTCCCCTTTTGTTGGAGTGTTTGATCTCTTCCTTTCTCTCCAATTAGTGTCTTCTATTGAGGTGGAGATTGGTCTTTTTGAGGCAGAGATGAGTTATGTGGAGGTGATGTGGAGCTCACTTTTTTGTTGGTTCCCTCTTGTAGCCCCTATTGAGGTGGTGGAATTTCCTATTGAGGTGGAAGTGTTTGCTAGAGAGGTGCGGAAACATTGGATTGGGTGTTCATGGCATCTTTTCTTATAGAGGGGAGCCCTCTCCTATTAAGGTGGAGTTTGGGTTGGGTTGTTTGGGGTTGTCAGGGAGGTGATTTTGATGTTGGTTCAACTTTGGTTGTTTTGTGCAATTGGTCTACTGATGCTTGGTTGTTACAACTATTGGAAAAAGTTGTTGAAGGATGTTTCTTGAAGCATTCATCATCTGGAGAGGGGGTTTTGTTACCCCCTAAAGTGGCTAGAGTTATTGCAGTATCTGTTGTTTCTCCTCTGCTTAGAGGTAGGGAATTGAGAATTGGTGGCTTGCTTACAACTAATGGAGTGATTTTGTTTGGAGTGGTTGTTTTTCCTAAAGTTCCTTTTGTGGGTGTTGGGCTACTTATTTGTGGGTGCCTGACTGTTTCAGGTTGTGCTGGTTCAGGCATGTTTTTTTTCAACGTCTGTTGTTCAAGGTCCCTGTTAAAACTTGGTTGTAGAGGATTTTAGGTTCCCTTCAAAACCTATTTTCTGCAACATGGGTAGTCATGTAAATTTCTTGGGTGGATTTTTTTGTTGGGTTGTTGATTGTATTTGTTTTATTTTTTTGAAAGTTTTTATTTTCAGGGTTCTAGGTCCTTTCAAAACCTGCTTGTAAAGGGTTTTGGGTCCCTCAAAACTTTTTTTTCTGATAATCAAAAACATATTTTGCATGTTGCATAGGAATTTCATTTAACATTGTATAATCAAAATAACATAACTTAAACTTCATGAAGATGAAACTCATCTTTTCAAATACAATCTATAAATAGAATTCATGATGATCATATTAGCAATTTTATAATTTACAAGAGAACAAGGTCAAGTTATCCTTATCTAGATTACTCTTCTGTTTCACAAGCCTCAACGTGTCTTCTGCAAGAGGGAGAGCATCACCCAAGCACTTTACCTCCAACCATAGACCGATGGTCTCTCACACATCTTCCTACTGGAAGTGGCCTTTCCCTTCAACAAAGAGAATATTATAGGTTCCTCTAGTATTGCCATCTAAGTATCTAATGTTGTGTCCTACATAACATGTATGATCATACAACTTTGGATGCCTTCCAACTATTCATGACACTATTGACAAGTTATGCAAACCTAGAGAAAAGAGAACTGACAAGTGCAAGCAATGAATTTTACATTTACTTTGGCCAAATATTTAATATATATAATCATCTACTTTCTAAGGAAGCGGTGTTGTAAGTTCACCCACATCTAACTCGAATTGGAAATATTGCTGACCTATGGTTAACTCAACTATTGGTTTGACCCAAGTGTTAACTAAATCGACTAGATTATCTTTCAATAGTGATAACTTCACTGGTGTCGACTGTTCAACTAAGTAGGTTTAAGTGTACATCTAACTCGAATACCCATGTTATGTCCTCACAACATTCTGGGTCTAGGCATTTTCCTCTTATTCAAGTCCTTTCTTGCTAAGTCGGTAAACAACTTGACTGGTTATACTTTTCTGATTAGATCTTTCCAGTTACGTTCATGTAACATCATGGATCTTGTCAACTACATTTTACTCAAGTCCTTAGTTTTTAACCCTGGGAGTAACTACTCTCCTATTTTATGCATAATTAGTTAATACTTTAATGACACAATGTCATTGACTAGACACACCTTGTCTCAATCTAAAACTACTAACAATATGTCGATATGCATAATAATATATTATTATACTTAAATTAAAGATTACTTCTTCTTATTAAAGTTTTAGATGTCCAACATTTATTCTTATGGTTATGTTCCTAAAGAACTCCATACCAAATACAATTAATCTTGAAGTGAATATAAATAGACAATTGTCATCTTCTTAAATAATGGTTTAAACTATTCGTTGTTGTACCAAGTATGGTTTTGTACTTCTAGGACTCTATTAACCGATCTAGTTAATCATGATATTAAATATCATTTAATTTGATTCAATATAAAACCTTATATTCATAATAATGCCCATAAATAATTCAACATATTAATTTGTTTAACTTTTGATAGCTCGACTGAGAACCATCCAACTGATCTCAAGATTCTTCATAAGTTTCTTCCAAGTTAACTAAGCCTGTGAGCATAGAGAAGTTCAGATGGTGTTCAGAGACTATGGGCCTTTTGGCCCCTAGCAATTAAGAGACAATGTTTACTCCCTCCCGTTGCTCTTGCAAGGTGTTTGACAAGTGGGAAATTTGTTGGGAAATTGTGTCTCAACCTTGCAATTATATAAGGTTTATTGTTGATAGGATATATATATATATATATATATATATCCTAGTTACACCGATAGGTGTAATATACAATGGGAGCACGGAGTGGAGGGGAGGAGTGGGATGTGTGTAAACATTTTTTTGTTAACTTTTTCAGAAAACTTGTAAATGGCCAACATACATTAAATAAATGATATGTTGTAAATCCAGACCATTAATTATTAGGTTTTAGATATAATGGTGGATATTTTTGTGGCCTATCTTTCCCTAGAAGGTAACCCTATTTTATGAGGGCGTTGTACTATGATTGTAGAAGGTGATGTATTCTGAGAGTCTAATAGCGATCATGTTGTCTCTAGATCTCTGGTGGTGATACTCCTGTAAGAAGCTTGCTCTGCAAGTATATTGTAATCTTTGTGATTTCTGAATAATATATTGGGCGGCTTTTGGAGTGTGGGGTTTTTCTCTTGAAAGGGTTTTCCCCACATAAATCACTATGTTGTGGTATGCACGATATTTATGTTTATTTCTATTTAATTTTTTGTAACTCTTAAAGATCTATAAATTTTTACGTTATTCTCCTTGCAAGATTAGTGTAGGAAGTTTTTCTGCTACCTTAGCTTCCTTACAAGATGCAACACAAATAAATATTTATTTTATATAATTAAAATAAATATTTTCTTGTGTAAGGTATATGACACCCTTTTTCCGAACATAGATAGAATCAACCTCAAAAACTATGTAGTAAGGATAAAAATTTACATAACCCTTTAAATCAATATTTTATATCATTTTCCAAGCAGGCAAGGTGTCTACCTTTTGTCTTCATGCATCAAATTCACTCAAGTAACTTGTAATAATACCCATGCCTAAAATATAATTTCTTGGCTTATTTGGATCCTCCATACCATAAATACATGTGTATGCTAAAAAATAGAAGAATAAATTAAAGTGAGGGCTAAAATACAATCATTCTACAATTGGGCAATAAAATAGGGAAGACAATTACATTTTAGAAGAGCTACAACAAAACATAAATGACTTGATACAAAGATGAGCAACTTTCAATCAAATAAAATCTCTCCATATGCACCAAAACCAAGAGTCTCCAACTTATTAATAAGTGAATGATGTCTCAACTACCCACAAAATATTATTTTAGAAAATACATTGAAAATGATTACCAAAATTAGATTTAACTAATAAAAACCATTACAACAATTAATAGTGTTTGAAATAGTATTTAATGAATTACCTAGCCTTGCTAATTCTAGCTTCATCCTCAAGAGTGTCCAAAAATAAGAAGAAAACACAACAATAACATATCTCTGGGAAAGGAATACAATCCTATCAAATAGGTGATAATCATATGTCTTATTCATGCGAAACTACCCACATACAACCACAAACTATCAACAAGGTCGCCCTCATAAAAGCTAATATCTAATGCCACTTTATTGAAATCCCCAACACTTTAACTATCCTCATGAAGAGCTAGAGAGAGAAAACACATATGGCACCATGTTTGAAGATATTTTTTTAATTTCACATATTAATCATTTTCTTTTTAGTGAGGTGGTAAGACTTTAGAAAGTATGGTGTCTCATTTTCTTCATTTTATTGCCCCTTTAACATAGATCTTCATGAATAAACAAAACTCTCAAGTGGCGGTAAAAAGGCTATTAGAGTACCTCATGAAATTAAAATGAAATTTTAGTATGTGGTGCTACTCTTATATCATTTTTCACTCCCTTCTATCCTTAGATTTTCATGAAATTTAATAATATAAAACTTACAAGTGACCCCTTCTTTGGGTAAGAGAAAACCACAATCACTTAGCACCCCTTTCTTACAAAATAAATATAGAGTTTAGGAAATAGAATTTAAAAAATCCTCCACATCGAGCCTTCATTTGTAATAAATGATTTTCATTATCATTCATCCTTAATCTTGAGGAGAGTTATTTTTTTTATCTTTTTCTATTACATGGACCTCCAACATTTTCTATGTGCTAGATATACTCTAAAAAGGAGATACCGAGATTTTTTTAGTACCTTTGAGAATCATACCACATAAAAATAATGTCAAAGGCTAGTTGTCAAATATTTTGGAGATGCTTGAAATATGCGAGAGCTAGCATAAAATAGTCAAGAGTTAGCTTTGTATGGCTACTTCAAAACCAAAATACTTTGGAAGTAGGAACTACGAAGTTGATATGTACTCTGGAGCTAGCCTTGTATTACTCCATGAAATTTTGCATGGCATGGTATTTGAATTATGTAAAATCATATTGTTTCTCTATATCCTCATCATCTAAACACAACCTTAAAATAAACCAAAAATCATAAATGTTGCAATTTAGGAAAACTCCAACAAAGGGTTGAAGCAATTCTTTTAGTTTTCAAATGATTGATTATATTGGGTTGGGATATACTAGGGCTAGATATCTCCTTGGTCATGACCCTTTAAATCAACAATTTTATCTTATTTTCCAAGCATGCAAGGAGTCTATCTTTTTTATCAAATTCACCTAGGTAACTTGCTACACTAATAACCCATGCCTAAAAGAAAATTTCTTGGTCTATTGGGATCTTTTATACTATAAATATAGGCATATAATTGAAAATTAGAAAAAATAAATTAAAATTAGGGCCAAAACATAATCATTCTAGAAGTGGGCAATAAAATAGGGAAGAAAAATAGGTTTTAAGGGAGCTAAACCAAAACATAAATGATTTGATACAAAGATGAGTAACTTTGAATCACATAAAATCCCTCCATATGCACCAAAACTAGGATTCTTTAGCTTATTAATGAGTGAATGATGCCTCAACTACCCACAAAACACATATTTTAGAGAATACCATTGAAAATGATCACCAAAATTAGATTTAGCTCATAAAAACTATTAAACAATTAACACAATATCTAAAATAGCTTTAATGCAATGCCCGACCTTGATAAGTCTAGCTTCACCCCTAAGAATACCCAAAAATAAGAAAAAAAAACCACCAGTAACATACAATTAGAACAAGCACAAAATCATATAAAATAGGAGATAAGCATATGTCTTATTCATGAAAACTACCCACACAACCACAAACTATCAATAAGGTTTTCCTCATAAAGGTTAATATCTAACATCGCTTTGATGAAAATGTTGTTGAAATCCATAAAAAATTAACTATCTTCATGGCAAGCTAGAGAGAAAAAAATACAAATGGCACCATGTTTGAAAATAATGTTTAATTTTAAATGTTAATATTTTTGTCTTTAGTGTGGTGATAAGACTTTAGAATGTATGAAACCTCCTTTTTTCATTTCAATGCCCCCTTAACATAGGTCTTCATGAATAAGACAAAACTCGTGACACTAGTAAGGATATTAATGTAGCTCACGAAATTAAAGTGAAACTCTAGTATGTGGTGCTACCCTTCATCATTTCTCATGCCCCTTTCTATCCTTAGATTTTCATGAAGCTTAGGAGGTAATATAAAACCTATAAGTGGTGCCTTGTTTTAGGTAAAATAAAATCACAATCACTTAGCACCTCCTTATATTATTAAATATGGATTTTAGGAAATAGGATTTGAAAAATCCTTTCTATTGAGTCTTCACTTGTTAGTCGATAGGTTACATATAGTGTGAGATTTGAACCTGAAACAAGTCTCATGCCTGCAAACAACTGTTGATTTGTCGGAAAATAAGTTTTAGCAAGGAAAACTTTAAGAAACCCCTTGAAGGTGCAAAATCCTGGCGAATCTTGTATACTTCCCAAGAAAAATATTAATTTTAGTGGCAAATTTTTTCCTTTTTCGGGAAAACAAATCTCAATTGATGAATCTTTTCTAATTAGTAGAAGTCTATGGAAAATCCTAGCGAATTGCAATTTTTTTAAAACCGATAAAATATTTTCATTGGCGATTAAAATCTATTTTCAAACCTAGAAAATATTTCCATTGGCGAATTAAACTTGTTTTCAAAATAGAAAAACTAGTTTTGTTGGCGATTAAAACTTTTTTTCAAACCAAAAAAATATATCCATTAGTGAATTAAACCTATTTTCAAATGCATAAGAAAAAACATTGGTGAATCAATATAACTACGACTGTTCGATGAATTTTTGATGGACGACTATAGTTGCATTCCAGAAGTAAATCGCTGAAGCACTAGATTTTCGAATTGAAACCTCTGGAATAACACTAGAACCATTAGATGCAGACACGTGGCGAGATCAAGGCTCATCGCTCATCGTGGTAATGAACTTAAGTGGAATAATTATGCACGTGCATAAAGTTTGTTTTAAAAGAGGGACTGTTCGATGAATTTTCGATGGACGGCTACAGTTGCATTCCGGAAGTAAATCTCTGAAGCACTAGATTTTCGAATTGAAACCTTCAAAATAACACTAGAACCGTTAGATATGGACACATGGTGAGAACAAGGCTCATCGCTTGGAGTGATAGAAGAACTTAAGTGGCAGAATTATGCACATGCATAAAGTTTGTTTTAAAAGAGGGACCGTTCGATGAATTTTCGATGGACAGCTATAGTTGCATTCCGAAAGTAAATCTTTGAAGCACTAGACTTGTGAATTGAAACCTCTGGAATAGCACTAGAACCATTAGATTTTTAGAAATCAATGGTTGAGATTTTATTAATTATTTAGGTCTGTCGGTCATCGTGCTCTTGTTTACCGTTTAATATTGCCTAAGTCAAACCAAAATATTTTATGACAAAGCATTAAATCTTAAGTCTTTAATCATGAAGGTCAAGTCTCGTCAACCTAGCACTTGTTTTTAAGGATTCGAGTGTTGAAATAAATGTTAATTATCACATCAATGATAGTGTTGAATTTAAAAATGATAAGTGTGATGTCATGCTCATTGTGTTTGTGCTAACTTCTATATATACTTCACCAACTTGATGTTCTTCATATCATTTATTATATATTTGGATTTGATTTATTTCTTCTCTATTCTCAATTTAACTGAGATATTATGGATTCTTCATGGTGTGTCATGCTACCCAAATGTTTTTGGGAGAAAAGAAGGGATGATGCATATGACAGACGAAAGTTGGGTATGGTTTTTACAATTCCTTGTGTGCGGGTTGAGGATGCTATAAGAATAATTGTGGGTAGGGAATAGCTTCAAAATAACCCTCATGCTCTATATTCTGAGGTAGCTTCGGCTTTCTTGTCCAATTGCATGGACATTTTGCTCGATAAAGATTTGGTGAAGACGCTGGCAATATGTTATTTGCATCCTTTCATTTACTCTATTTCTTCATTGGAGTTGGCACTAGAGCATTACAATTTTGAAAGTGGGTTAGTGCCTATTGGTGGAATCTTCAGGAAAGTGGAATTGCATGCTTCTACAGCGCAAGCTCTTGCTCTGGTTAATATGAGATGGGGTCTGCTATGTGATACGAAAACTAAATCATTAAAGAGTCTGGAGTTTTGGAGGAAGGTTTTGGGTGATTCTCTTTTCTTCTTTGTTGTTAGTTTGTTAAATTTGATTCATATTCTACTCAAACACCCAGTTGATGGCCTCAACTAATGTTACAAAAAAAAATAGTAATGAATTGTGTGATGTGTGACGTGTCTATATTTTATTGTACAACGTAACAGTTCTTGTAATATGTACTTTGTGACTGGTTTTTTGTCACAGTTAGTGGATTTTTTCCTTTTGGCCACACTGGTTATGTACTATGTACTTCAGTCTTTAGCAATAGCTACTTAAATTAAAATAATTTTCGTGGCTCCATTCTTGTAAATCCTTTTTGCTTTGGTCAATATAAAAATGTGGCTTTTAAAACTAATAGTAATTATCAACATATAGTTTTGATCATAAGTGAGCAAAATTTATTGTGACTTATTAGTCAAAATTGATAATGATTAAAGTAAAACGAGACATTTAATTCTCTCTTTTCAATGTGTCAAATTACTCTACCTTTCATTTATTCTATTGAAATTCTCAATCTTTTTAAAGAAAGTTTGGCTGCGATACTACGGGCGGCAACACAAATTAATGCCATATGAATAGCCAGAGTGATTGATTGGATAGCTTTATATTGAAAACTACATGATGTATTGTAGAATCATAGATGATGATGTCAATAATCCAATGATTTAGTGAAACAAGATTTGTAATTATTTCATATCGTTTGAGTGGCACTAGCAATTTTGATAGTTGACAACTTGCCAGCTTGAGGTATAGTTTGCATGTAGCCAGGCTATCAGAGTCTAGACGTCAATCAAATTAAACATTTAAATTGTAAATGTTAGGCTTAAGTTACACAAATCGATTAAGTTGTATTTTTGGTTTGCGTGAATCGCAATTATGAATATACCCAACCTCACATGTGATACGTGTGAGGTGCACATAGGGACTAGGCTGGTAGTGGCACTATTGGTGGCATTTTTGGCCCATAAATAAGGATAGTGAGCACAACTAAAATCATTCGTTGAATTGTCATAAGGGTTTTCATTTTGTAGGGTTAATAACTTAATAAGGATACAGGAAGAAGATGATGAGATATTATTGGGGATACTCTAAATTATCCTTCCTCCAATTATGTAGTTACAGAGTAAAAGACCAATTTCCTTCAAGTTCAGAATGGGTGGAATTGGAAAGAAGTTGATTTTGTTCATCTAACTTCTCAAATAGGTTTTGAACCAGGATGAGGAGCTCTGATGGAGATAATTGCTATCCTAGTGCATGGATGTTGAAAGTAGAAGATGGGAGCAATTGTACTACCCTTCATCATCTGTATGATTATGATTCTCAAAGGGGATAAGTACATTTTGTATCTTCACAGCTCCCATTTCCCCAGCATGGTTGGCTAGACAAGCCTCTTGCATTTATTTTCAGACACCATGGCCTACCAGGCAAGCCCCATGCATTTATTTTTAGAGCTCATCTTCTGCATGGGAGCAATTTTACAACCCCTCATCTTCTACATGATTCTAGTTCTGAAAGGGGCTAAGTACATTTTGTATCTTCACAGCTCCCATTTCCCTAGTTTGATTGGCCCCCCTTTCCCCATGCATTTATTTTCAAAGCCCATGGCTGACCTGACAAGTCCCATGAGTTTATTTTCAGAGCGCATGGTTGACCCGAAAAGTCCCATTTATTTTTAGAGAAACATGTATTACATTTACGTTTACACCAGCAGTCCAGCAAAAGCTTGGCGCTTGCGCTTACATTTGTATTTGTACTATGTAATAATGTGACATTGTAATTCAGTTGTAATAAAATAAATGGTTGTGGTATTAATGTGACATTGTAATTCATTTTATTAAGTCCTTTGAAAGTTAAGTGCTATTAATGGTTGTGCTATTAATGTGACATTGTAATTCATTTTATTAAGGCCTTTGCAACGTTAAGTTACCGGCCCCTTGATCTTGATGTCAATCCTAGCACATTAAAGTTTAAATCAACTTTAAAACACATTTTTATTATTTATATCATAGATTACTCAACCGTTCGATGAACATTTGATGTATGGTTGTAGTTGCATTCCAGAATGAAATGCATAGAGCACTAGGCTTACAAACTTAAACCTCTAGAATCACCCTATAACCATTAGATTAACAAAAATCAACAGTTTAGAATTTGTTGTCAATGCAAGAGTAAATCATAAATGGCTTGTTTTAAATGCTATTAGCCATGTACTAATTGTGTACTGTGTAGTCCATAAGTAACATAAACATGTAGGCATTTCGGTTTCATTCACTTTAATATTTGAAAAAAAACACTTTCTATTGCTAAGTGATTTTATTTTGAAGTTAGAGGGTCAGCACACGGGGAGATTCCAGTCTTCAATTTGTTCATTGCAGTGCACCACCCTGTTTTGGGTTCCACAGTTCCACTTCCAACAAAGCCATTCCAGTAACCCAGTTTCAACTTCAAGAATCAAAATCCAGGTAAGTTAAAGAATTCCTGCAGCTACGTTTCATCATTTGATGTTAAAATCTTATTTTGTCAAACTTTGAAGTTTAGGTTTAGGGTTAAGAGGCTTAAGAATTAAGAAACATTAAGGACTAATAGGGAATTCACAAATTTCACATTGTTGATTGTATCAACATGTCTACCACTAGTACCACTAGAGCAATGCCGGATAAAAAAAATACATTATGCAAAATTGCTTAAAACCCCAGGTTTCACTGATGAATACCATGATATTTATGATCCTGAAATCTATGGTACGCGTACCTCAAAACTTAGATTTCCATCTCAAAATAAGGCTGCAAAACAAATGCAAGTTAATAGTATCGGTGCACTGTGGGTAATTGGATTAAGGCACATGATGTTACATGAGGTTTTCCCTTGCCTAGAATTTATCAAGGTTTGTGCCCTAAATTATGATGATAAAAAAAGAGCAATTGTTAATAAAGATAGCAAAGAAGAATTATTATCCATTAATGCAGAAGAACTTAGAAAAGTGTTCGCCTTGGGGTTTACAACCGAAGAATTTGGAAATGTCCACATTGACCTAGAAAAGCTTGCTAGTGATTATGAAGCAGTGGATGAAATGGAGAAAAATTCTTTCTTAAATAGAATAGTTCATGATAGAAACAAATTGAAAGGTGATCATAAGCCTTCTTATGATTTGGATATTTTTAAACCATGGGTTCAGGATACTATTTCCATGCTAGCATTTTGCCTCGGACTAGATAGCAATTTGGAAGTGGGTGCAAGCCTCCTTGAAATGGTATATAATATCCATTATGGTGTTGCACATGTCAAATATAATTTTATTGGGTACATTTTAGAATCCATGCATAAACAATTTTTAATGATTAAAGGAGGTTCCACCAAGACATTTAGGTTCACAACCTACTTGTGCTATATTTTTCTATTCAAATTTAGAGGAATGTTTCAGACCAACAAGCTTCAGATTCGGCCCTATAGTAATGTTGAGGAAAAGAAAATGGCTCCAATATATGAATGGACCACTGTGATAAGGATTCTTGATTCTCGAAGGAACTACATACATTTTGTAGACTAATTTTTGGCTCCATTGCATCAAGCAATTACAAATACTCCAATGCCTAGATTGCCTATGTCATGTAGAAATTGCATTCAACTAGGAAAAGAAAGACAATTGGCTGATTGGTACTTAATGGAAGAATATATTGTGCTAAGATTTTATGGATCGGGAGTACAACCATACAAACTTCCAATACATGTGACATAAAGGGTTTTTGCTTTGGAATATGTAAGGCAGATGCAAAGTAATAATGAACTACACTTTACTGGTTAAGGGAAGAAGACCTTATTTCCTTCTTTACCTTTTTCATGTGGAGGGATCACATTTGAGAGAAAAGCATTTAGTGTGGCACATAATCTTTTGAATTTTTTTATTATTTTGATGTTATCTGTCACTAGCAGTATGATCCATGTGACACCATTAAATCAATGATTGTGCTCAATAAGAATGTTGCAAGTAGAATTCAACATCAAAGTAAACCCTTGCTTGAAAACTTGAGAAACAAGGATTATTGGGATGACGTCAAAATAGCATTGGAGAAAAGTGTTGTTGAGAATGGTATTTCTTTTGAACAATTGTTAGCATAAATTATGGAATTACATCGAAAGATAATTAGGAGGTACAACATTTTTTATGAAAAAAGTCATAAACCATCTAGTAGAGTAAAAATTCCAAATTCTGTAGAGAAGGAAGTTACAAATTAAAATTGGTCACAATAAAAAATTACTACCTTTTGGTCTATAAGGAAGGAGCTAGGTGATCCAAGAGCTCTTGCAGAGTATGGAGATAACGAAGAAGATCGTGAGTTTAGAAAATTGTGGAATATAGAGCATCTGGATGAACGCGAAGATAAAGAAAGTGATGATGAATCTAATGATGATAGGGAAGAAGAAAGCCATGTCAATTTCAAACTTGGTTTAAGTGAGGCCACAAAAGAAGCATATACTACAGGAGCAGCCATAGCTGAAAAAATGGGTTATGAAGGTGGTCCTTTGGGGTCCCAAAGATAAGGTCTTTGGACGGTAACAAATGTAGAGCATAGAAAACTAGTTGATAAAATTGGCCTTGGGGTTGGAGGTGAAAAAGTAGACCTAGGGCATACAGGTCAATTTGTTAGAGCTTCAAATCCTCATCCTCATGGTCAAATACAATCACAACTAGGACATGCCCATGGTGTAGAGCTTAGTGCAACTGGAACTGCCTCTGGTGGTGATGGTATGGGTAGTAGTACTAGTAGTGGTCAACATTTGCTACAACAAAAAATTACACACAAGAGGACAACAACACAATATACCGTAGAAACACCAGGTGATCAAGGCATACATAAGAGGTAAAGGATTTTGACAGGTCCAAGTCACACTACCAGTGGATCCACCACAAAGGATTTATTTTCAGGCACTCCCCCACTGCCAGTTAGTCTAGTTGCGACATCATTAGCAACTAAAACTACTCCTATTCCTTCGTCGTTCAAGCATTCCATTGTTCCTGTGTCTGTAGGTTTTGATTACATTGAAGAGTTTAAAAAGAAATCAGAATTGAATGAAAAAGAAAAGAAGCAAGTGATGGAGAGTGTGTCTACTATAACTTCAGAGCCTGCAACAACCATGGTATTACCCACATTTGACACAAATAAAGAAATCATGGAGTACACAATTCTTTTTCCCACAATTCAAAACAAACCAAAAAATCAAATGGCTCCATCTGAATTCCAGCTGAACAATATTCAATTGTATTTTTCTGGACTTAGAAATACTGACAAAATTAATGTATCAAAGAAGAACAATGAATTGGTGTACACATCATTGCTAAAGAAAGATAGAGAGAAAAAAGGTTGAAAACTCAAATTGAAAATTTACAGGCAGACCTAGCAAATGAGAAAGCAAAGAGGAAAGCGGCAGATAACAAGAGCAATGAATTAGTAAAAAGAATAAACAAATTTTCCTCTACATCAACAAGCAAAGAGGACAAGCACAATGAGACTGCATCGAATGAACTGAAGCAAAGGCTAGATGAGAGCAACAAGAAATATGATGAGGAAAAATCCACTTCAAAAAAATTAAGACTAAGCATTGCGAATGGAAATGCACAGTGGGAACAAAAATTGGAGAAGGAGAGAAAAATAAATGAAAGATTGGAGGTAGAGCTGATGGAAGAAAAAAATGAAATTAAGTCTTGTCAAAATAAGTTATCTACATTTTGCAGAGAAACAATGAGGCATATGAAACAGAATATCTAGAATGAAATAATGCAGAGGATTGATCATTTGTGTGACATGTTTCAATTGATTGATGCTATCAGACAACATCATAAGAAGCTCAACAAATATTTAATGGACAACACAAATGTGTTGGCATTAGAGAAATCAACAAATCAAATTCAATAAATAGTCTACAAAGTCAGTGAAAATGTTTTGAAATCAAAAGGGATTACTAATCGGCTTGCTACATCAATGATGTTGTCATATGTCATTGAAAAGTGTTTGAGAATGTGTGAAACAAAGGAATATTTGCATTTGGCTACAGACAAGATGAAGAAGGTGGATGAAAAGGTAAGGGACATCACAGAGCTTGGTTTGCCAGAGGATTTTGACACAAATGAGCAATTAGTTGGAAAGAATGATTTTAGAAAGAAGATGAAGGATGCAAGGAAGATTGATTTGGACCAGTTTCCTCATAACCCAGATGTGGTGAACTATTTGGATTCCATCAAACCATTGCTAACCCTAAATGCAAAATCGACTGAAGAATCCAAGACAGGTTCCAATTTGAATCATGAATTGTTAACAAATATTCAATTCAAACAACATCAGTTAGAACAAATGACAATTCCACCACTTGAAGAGTAGAAGTTGCTAGAAAAGGTGATGCAGTGATTTGATTTTTGATAATATGAGTTTCCAAGTTCCAACTCAGCTTTGTGCAGAGTTGTCTTTGAGCAAGATTTTGCATTTCCAATGCCTCTATGTATTCCTTCATGTGATAATCAATTTAAAATCTCAAATTCAGACTTCAGTAATGTATTGATGTTCAATTATCTGTATTATTTATTATATCATTTGAAGAAAAAGTTTGGTAGTGGTTTAAACTACTAGATACACTTTAAACAATTATTGATGTTCATTGTTGTATATGCTACTAATACTATTGTTAATATGTTATTAAGCTAATAAGCATTGAGTTCAGTGATGAATCGTTGAGTACATGTTCAAGTTTTACTTTTAACACGATTAAAATATGAACTATAAGGTGATTTTAATTCCAAGCATCCATAATCTTAGTGAAATTGCATTACAATTCACACATCAACACTCAATCTCCATGACTACTTAGCAGATCCACTAAACATTTATATGAATTCATGCTTTAATCAAGGTACTTTAATTGGTTCATTAAACTAGAGCCAAAATTAAAACATACATCAATGCATAATGACAAAGAAGATTAATGAAAGATCATTGATCAGATTTCATTAATAATTCATGTAAAATGTTACAACTGGAGAGACAATAAATTCAAAATAAGGGAGCAAAACAAGCTTAGTCACTATTTCTTTGAGTTTTATAATTTTGTCACGGAGTTCTAAATTTTCATAACTTCTCGATTCTTCGACTTGGTTCACTTTGTTGAGTAACTGAGTTGCAAGTCTTTTAGACGTAACCTTTGAGTTATGGTGTGTGGATTTATTTTGATTTTGCTGAGTAGTTTTCCAGTGGATTATTTATTATTGAAATTGGAATGATGGATTTTTGGTTAGTTTCATTGTTGTGGTTACCATCACTCAAAGTTGTGGTTTTGGTGCTTTTCTTAAGTGGTTTTGGTGCTTTTCCTAACCTTAGTCGCTAGTCCTCAGAGTTTTATAACCTTGTCGTGAAGTTCTATATTTTCATAACTTCCTGATTCCTCGACTTGGTTGATGGTTCACTTTCTTGAGTTCCAAGTATTTCTTGGTCAACTTTCTAGTTGGTGGCTCGGAGGTTTCGAAAACTTTGAAACTTCAGACTTTTGTTCTAAGGTACCAAGTTTCAATGACCATGCGATATTATGGACTTATCTTTCCTTTTAAAGGTGTCGTCATCTGACATCTCATTGAATGCTATGTACAGACTAACCTTGAGTTGTCTTTTCAGGAATTTCAAAAAGCATGTAGGTTTAAAGACTATCTTTTTGAGGAATGAAATTGAATGTCGCATTTAATGCACGTCCTATAAAAAATGACGGCATAATTGGGTGGTGAATTTTTACTCAAAAATTTAGCCTGCATTCTCGTTATTTTCCAAGGCCAGTACTTCTCAAGTGAAAACATTATATCTCTACAAATTTTCACTCATGCAGAGTAGAATTGAAAATGATTGGTTTGGCATTAAACACACGTCTTGTTGATGACATAAGTTGAGGTGGTAAAACTTTTGCTAAGTTTTTCAACTGCATTTCCTTCTTTTGCAATCTACTATTCCAAGTGTTTGTGTGTTTCTTTATGTGTTGGGAGTTCATGCAGTCCGAAATTGGAAATCGTTGGTCCGGCATAAGGGATACGAAGCTCAAACCTTTTAAGTTAGAAGAGTTTTGGGCACGCCTGGAGAGTGATGAGAAGTCTGAGCTGGATATAAAACTATTAGAAAGCGGGCTAGCTCATGCTGGAGGGTTTCTAGAAGTTGTGTTGAGTGTGGACCTGATAAGTGCATGTGCGAGAAGGTACATTCCAGAGACATGGGAAATTAAAGTCGTGGACGAGACTATAATTGCAGAAATTTCTCCTGAAGTTGTTTCCCACGCGCTGAGGATTCTAGAAAGGGAACCTGTAGAAGACATCTTTATCGCAGTGGCAAGTGAATTTTTCAAATGGAATGAACACTAGTGTAAGAACTCCATGGCCAAAACCTGGTTGAAGTCTGAAAGGAAAGGTAAGTCACAACTACTGACTAAACTCAAAAGAGTGCATTTTAAGGAAGAAATTGCAGATGCTATTGTTTTATTGCATTGCGTTGTTGGGAATGCACGAGTTGAATTATTTGAGAATTGGATGTGACGGTTTATCTTGATAATCTGTGATGAGAACATTTTCATTGACTGGGTTGAAGTTATTTGCTTCCATTTGAATGAGCAATTAATTAATTTCCATAAGACTACTACTTTTTGTGTGTTCTTGCTTGATGTACATTGTAGCTAGTCAGAAATCCTTTTGGCCTAGGTTGGAGCTGCAAGGAATCCCAGCTTCTGATATTCCTATGTATAAACGCTTTCCTCAATTCACTAAATAATTTGGAATGGGTCATTTTTGTCGTGTTAATCATGCATTTTTAATGGAGGTCATGATGAATCTAAATGGAAATCCAGAAATGCGCCTTTCCCCTAAATCGATTTCTCTTGTATCAAATTTTGGGAGTTTTTATATTCAATTTGATAAGTTTTCCTATGTAATAATAGGGGGTTTTGAGAAAGCCCCATTGAAATTACCTCAGTACCCTGAAGATTTACTGATATTTTTGGAAGTTTGTCAACAAATGGCCATGGTTAATATTAAGTATATAAGTATGGGGAAACGAGGGTATGCCTTCCCATTGAAGACCCCTTATTTTATCTGCAAAACAAACTAGTTGGCTAGGGGAGCTGAAGGAGTTCTCAAGGAATATAAACTCGAGTATATGTCTATGAGAGCTAATTTTGACAGTAAGGGTTTTGTGAAGTAGAATCTCTATGGAGGGAGCTTATATTAGCATCAACCATCTATCAAAGATTTATGGGAAGATTGTGTCGATGAGAACGAAGTTTTGAGAAGAGATTATATGAGGCTAACGCTAAACTAGATACAAGATTTCGGTCTACCATTTCAAATTCCTGAAAATGTAGCTAAGGATTCAACAATCATAGATCCTAGATATGAAAAATTGCTTGATAAATCCCACCCTAGGGTTGATTGGAGCCAAAGTGAAATTTTAGATATGAGGGTGTGTGTTTCCCTAGTGCTTAAAAGAACCTAGGCCTGGTTGGATGGGAAATGGCAGCAAGCTACTAGTCCTGTTCAGGAGCCTAAGTCATCACAGAAGAATGAACAGGGGTCTACGCAAGCATCTAGTGCAAGTTTATCATTGGGGAAACCCTCTATTAGGTCCTCTAGTGAAAATTCTCAGTCAAGAGGTGATGGTGATAGGCCAAAAGAAACAATCAAGTTGAATACCATCTGTTAACAAGACAGTGTGCTTTCTCCTACCCCTAAGAAGAAGACCAATCAAGAAAAACTCGTTCTTGCAGATTCTAAAGCTATCTTCAAATAGACCGCTGAAGATAATATCTTTACTCCTCTGTCTGAATTTTCCTCTTCTCTGCCTTCGGTTGATAATCCACTTATCACTCCTAAGAAATCCAAGAGGATGTCAAGGATGGTGACTGATGCTACTTCTAGAAATCAAATGTTAGAAATTGTTGAGCCTATGAAGGATTTGAATGAAGATGAAATAACAGAGGCAGACTACAAAGTCACACATGTTGATATGGGGCCTCCAACACTGGAAGGTGATGTGCACCATGCCAATTATCTAGTCAGTGTCTTGATTAAAAGAGTGAAAGAACAGAGGAAAGAAAATATAAAACTGCAATCTCAAGTCCTCGCGTTGGGTAACTTTATTTCTTCCACGACCACTCCTACATTTGATGAAGCCTCAAGTTCTCAAGTAGAGCTAGAGGGCATTGATGTGCTCACCATACAACAAATTAAAAATAATTTGAGCTATTCCATAGCTGCTTGTGAGGGGATCGATAAAATATCTCAAGAGGCTATCTTCTTTTTGAATAAATTTGTGCTCTTTTACACTCGAGTTATTAACAAGAGGAAGGAGTTAGTAACAGAACTTCAGTAGGTCAGAAAAGATCAAACTAGTCTCTTTGTGCTCTCTCAGGAAATGAAAGAATTGATGTCTATGGATCGGAAGATATTAATTGGTGAGCAAATTGTGAATAATCCTAAGGAGCTAGACCCTTCTTGGTCTAATTCATTGGAATGGAAATTGAATATATATGATAATTTGGTGAAGGAAATTAATAAAACACTTGATCAATATTTTGAAATGTTGGGGGAAATTAAAGAAGATTGTCGTATTCTGGGAGTGGAAATTACTGATGAGTTTGATGAAAGTATTCTAGATATAAAAGAGATCTCTTTGAAGTTTAGAGAGATATTCAATAAATAAATAGTTGATCCTGCTACAGTGACATGGGAGTCCTTCTCGAAACTTAGTGCAATGCAGATCCACCTAAAGTCTTATAAATCTAGAGAAGAGAAAAGATCTAAGATGTTGGTTGAGTCTAAAATTGCTTTGGGAAAATAGAGAACTAGGTTACAGATTACTATAACGCCAGGGAGCAAGGACATATTTGTAATTGTCACCAAATATCGAGATTACAGGTCTAGGATGAGGGAACAGGAAAAGACGCAGGGACATGAAGCGTTTGAAGTTCTAGAAGACGAATCTAAAGATGAGGCGGAAAAGTGATGCATAGTTATTTTTAGCATTTCATGATACTTTCTTTAATTTTAGTTCTTTAAGTTGAAGACTATTTTAATTTTTGGGTGTGGTTGTCTTCAAGGAACCATTACCATAGACAATTGGTTTATGCTTTAAATATTGGTTTGGCCGATGTAGTTAGGATTTTTGGGAAAAAATTTGATTTTCCTCATTAGAGCAAAAACTCTTTTATGCTTTCAAGTTTGTTTTATAGTCATCTTTCAATATAGAAACTCATCTGGTGAAGTTCATGTAGACATAATCTTTGTGTTGTGTATGGATTTATTCTGTTTATTCTGAATAACTTGCCAATGGTTATCTATGTTGGTGTTCTAGATGTTTAATAGATTACATTGCTATTAGATGTTTATCTTTGAATGAATGCTTATGGAAATGGTTGAGTTCAGTTAAAGAAATTTACTAGTTCTGAAGTGATTCAATTCTTTGTGCTTTAGTTTATAGTTTGATATTGGCACACCTTTCAAACCTTTCTAGTTAAAAGCTACACCTTTCTTTGCTTTCTGGTTAAAAGAAGCTTGAATTTCTATTCATTGCATATCATAAAAGGTAGCTACCACCTTGTAAAATAAGCAAAAAATCAGTATGAAATTTAGGTGATTTGGTAGTTTAAGCTTTTATTGTTTAAGTTGTGTGGATGCCTTTATAAGTTATTTATGTTGAATTGTTAGCTTTTGTTAGCTTATAACTTATAAGTTATGGATGTTGAACTATTAGCTTCTATTCAAGGAATGGATTAATAATATTCCTTTCAGTTATTTATCAAAGATTGTGTGAATGGAAATGCAATAGGAATTTATAAGTAGTGTGATAAGTGTTGTTCTTTAAAAATGATGCATAATCATATATCAAATTCAATACCATGGAATATAATATAAAATATAAAATATCACAATTTCATGGAATACAACATAAAATATCATCAACTACAGTTTGGAATATGATTCATGAAGTGCAATATAAAATAAAATATCATGAAGTGCAATGATTCACAATTTCATTGAATACAATATAAAATATCATCGACTACAATATGGAACAATGGAAACTGATCCATGAAGTGCAGTATAAATACCTAAAAGTTGTTAATTCTCTTTCATTTCCCAAACGGAGTCAAGGTCCTCAAACTGACGTTCATCTTATGATAAAGTAAAAGAGTCGTCTTGAATTTGATTCTGATTTTGCTCTTCATTTTCTTCAGCATGTGTCTCAAATTCAACATTCATTGTGTGATTTGTGTCAATGTCATATGTCCCAGTCCCACTGCCACTACCACTGCCACTAGTACCAGCGCTTGGAATTGAAGTGTTGCACAACCCAATCCTTCTTCTTTCACATGTGGACCTCCAGATTGTGAGTACCCTTTCAAAAGGAAAATTAAAGACATTATAAGCAATTCCTTTCAACCTCAAGCAATTTTCCAAATTCTTGTCTAGTTTGTTTCTTAAATTTGATTTCAAAAACCCCAATGTACTGAAAAATCTCTCATCCTCCATCAACCCCAATATCATTGTTTGACATAAATCAACAAGTTTGAAATATTCTAATATCGAACCACACAATATTTCACTCTAACCTAAGTTTTTCCAAACCTTTTTATTGATCCCGGTTCAAAGGCCTTCTCCATGCCCATGGATTTATACTAGTCCCTCATAGTTGTTGCAAAACTCCTAGATTGTTTTCTAAGCTTAGCTTCATTTAAAATTCCTTCAATTTTCTGCTCATCGTATGTTACACTTTTCAAAAATTATTTGATCAAGATTTTTACTTGATCATGAAAATATTTTGGGTTCTCTCAGCTTGCCCAAAATTGAGGATACACAATACCCATGGTTTCAAGTATTTCATGTCAAGGGAATCTTTCACGAATATCTCAGGAAAGATATTTTGCAATTTCCTTCAAATTATCACTAACAGATTTAACAATGTCGTTAAATTTTTCCTCCTTAACAGCTACTTCTCTACTAGAGCACTTGGTTGTCTTACAATGGTACATTGGTATCTCATATCCACATACATAGAGACATAAGTGCCTACTTGCATTAAACTGTAAATAATTATCAGGATTATTCAAATCGGTAATTTTCTGCCACATGAAATAATTTGGGCCATCTTGTGTTAGATCTAGATATAGATGATCGAGGGCCAAGCATGTATGTTTACGTAGATTTGCATATTCATTAATACATAGTTCTGTCTTGGGATTTATTCACAAGATTGATCATCACATCTAGCATGGGGAGAAGACTAGATAACCTATGTAAGAGGTCAGGAGCTTTGTCTACTGTGTTGTGATGCTCGTACATCACTCCAATCAAGGATTGATATTCTGAAAGAACTTGTTGTGTTGGTCCATGCAGGGAGATCCATTTGGTATTGAAATCCTTGAGAAGCATGTTTCCTGGTGTTATTCCCTCAGCAAATTGTGAAATTCTACGAAACGGTTGGGACTTTCGCAGAAGTATGCGTGGATCTCGTGTACTAGATTTTCAACTTTTGATACTGTAGGAAACTTGCTTACAATTTTGAATGCTAAATTCATTTTGTGGGCCATGCAGTGAATGCCAAGCATGTATGGTGCACAAGTAGTTTGTAACTTTGTGCAAACACCAGTCCTTTGACCTTGCATCACTATAGCTCCATTAGCTCCTACACACACCAAATTTTTGGAAATTGTCAACTCATCCATACCTGCAATTTCTTTCAAAGATTTCTTGACTAGTTCAAATATATTTTGTGATGTTGAACCGTCCTTCATTTTATGAACACAGAGAAGATGAGTTTGGTGAACATGTCGTTCTATAGTATACAAATGCATACAGACCCAAGAAGTATTGTCTACTGCAGTAACTTCATCTAAAGATAATGCAATGAAATTTGACTCTTTTACTTTCTCCTTTAAATCTACATTTTCGAATACAGCAAGACAGTTTTCCCATTCCCATCCAGCGTTTACTGGCCAATGTGAGAAGGGATAGTGAGGAACATTCAAAAAAGATAATAAACTAGAATATTCTTGGTAGTTTGTCATAGGACGCCCTCTGGACAAAATATGAAAAACAACACTCATCTAAATAGTTTTTGACATATTTGTTGCTTCCATTGCTTTTCCAAATTGAGTCTCAAGTGTACCTTTACATGCAACAATGTTTGACATTCTTTTTTCATGCTCTTCATAATCCATGACATACCTAACATGAAGACATTCTTCCTTTGATTTCCATCGTATTACTGATTATTCCTTTTCGTCTATGATTTATTTTTCATAAACTTTACTGATATGTTTTTCTATAGTGTCAATCTTTAGCTACAATGTCTTGGCTCTTCTACATTTCCAACTACAAATCGTACATTTGGTCAATGTTTCATTTTCAATATCGTTTGCATTGTCAATCCCCACTAGTACAATGAATGGGTACTTTGACAGCCAACCAAGTTGAAAATTCCTTGTCATTTCCCACTCACACCCCATTTTTTATTTGCTTCTTCTTTTCTTGCTACCAACATCATCATCCTCATCCAAGTCAATTATCTCATTCTGGCTAACCAGGCCCAAGGTATCCCTTGGAACATCTTTTGCAATATTGCCATCCTCATTTGATACATTTTGATTTAACTCAATGACAATCTCAACTTGACCTTCCGGTGGCAGTGAGGTATTGTGAATGCTACCAATATTTGGTGGAAGAGTTGATGATGTAGCTCCATTTTGACCTAATGGATCAGAAGCTTTGGAAATTCCAAAGACTATATGGTACGTCAAAGTTTTTAGCGTTTTGTTGGCCTCCTAGTCTCTTCACCACCTTGAGGAGTGGCAGGAGTCTCTTCACCACCCTGAGGAGTGGCAGGAGCCTTACCCTTGTTGCTCGAGTCACTCGACATATTGATCTCTCACTTCGAATAAAAACTGGAAAGAAATGTCTTCTTGTTTAAGAAGGATAGAGAATATAGATCCCATTCCCTACTCAATATCATCTTTAAGACTGAAGCAAGAATGGAAAAGAGATAAAGAAAACTTATTATTATAACACTATGAAGAAATGATCACTCACCTTTAAGTCTACGTTTTTGGCTTTCGCTGACTTCCAAATCGAGAAGTAGAACCTCAAAACTGAACAAAATGTGTAAGAATAAATGACACTTTCGATTGTATTTATATCAATCTATATTTGGCGAATTTCGCGAGATTTTAAATGGTATATTAAAAATTTGGCGAATCCCACATGCTTATACAACGATACATTGTAATTTTCAATGCAAAATATGTCCTCAAATGTAATTATTTTTTAATGTTATTGGCGAAATAGGTCCTCATAAGCAACTATTTATAAATTTTAATTGGCAAAATGGGTCTTCACAAGCAACTTTTTGTAAAATTTAATTGGTGAAATGGGTCCTAATACAATGTTGTTTTAATAGTATTGGAGAATATGTAGGTGTTTTATTACATTCTTCCAGGATTCCAGGCAAAAATATTAGTCAGTCCATTTGAAACGTGTAGTTTGTTATGGAAAATTTGTTGCTTACATATGCCTCATAAAAAAAATTGTTGGCAAATGGACATGCATTGGACCGATAGTTCATAAAATCCAGGTGATTTGGACACCCTGTTGGGTGCGAGTGATTCGCCAATTTTGACTTCGCCAATTTCTAGAATTCGCCAATTGGTGAAGATTCGCCACTAAAGTTTTCCTTGAGTTTTAGCTATTGTTTAATGGTAAAATCCTCCAAAATATCATGTGAAAGCCTCCAAATTCTCACTTATCATGTAAAATCCAAATAAATATTGATTCAGCAACTAGATGAGAACATTCTATTTCCATTTGCAATGATTTTTGCTAATTTGATGGCAACTTTCCTTTTTCATTTGCATTGCTTTATGTTTTAAATCTCCATGCAAATATTTCAAAATTAGATAATACCTAATTTCTTTAAAGAAAAAATCTAGATTTGTCTAAGTTTATTTCATTCCATTATTTAGCACTTATTATTAATTGTTTATGATGACATTTCTTTGAATTTCCTATCGTCACATTCTTGCACCTCCTAAAGTTGCAAGTACTAGTAATAAATTATTTTAATAATTACTCATCCTTAATCTTGAGGAGAGTTATTTTATTTTATTTTTTAGCTACATAGACCTCCAACATTTTGTGTCTTAGATATACTTTTAAAAAGGATACCATGATTGTTCAATGCTTGAGAATCATGCCATGTGACAAAAGTGTCAAAGACCATCTTGTCAATTATTTTTGGAGATGCTTGAAATAGTTAGGAGCTAGCTCAAAATAGTCGGGAGCCATCTTTGTATGGCTACTTTAGAGCCAAAATACTTTATCACTAGGAACTTCAAAGTTGAGATACTTTGGAGCTAGTTTTATATCGCTCCTTCATGAAGTGTTACACACCATGGTACTTGACTTATGTAATATCATATTGTTTCCTTGTATCCCATTATCCAAACACAACCCAAAAATAAACCAAAAACCAAAAATCTTACATTTTGGGAAAACTCCAAAAAAGGATTGAAGCAATTATTTTAGTTTTCAAAGGATTGACTGTATTTGGTTGGGATATACTAGGGCTATGTATATCCTTCGTTGTGACCCGTGTGCAAGGTGTAGTCAATCTCATTGATGATAGGTGTTTGATTGTTGTCCCTCTGTGGAGTGTTACCATTGTTGTCAATATTGGAATTATTGTAATTGCTCAAGTAACCATTTTATTTCTTATTATTCAGGGGGATTTGAAAAATCATTTGTGGTAGCATCGTAGCTACTCTTTAAGATTTTGGGTGAATAATTGTTGTTGTTAATGGAATTGTAGTTGTTGTTATGTCCTAAAATGATAAGTTGGTCATTTAAAAGATATATTTTCCTCCCACTATCAATTGCAACTTGGTTTATTCTCAACGAACTATCCAAGGCATCTCCATGTGACCTATTAGGGAAATCATGAACATCCTATCAAGTATCCTTGTTAAGGGAATGAAATAAGAGATCACATAACTTCATGTGATCCATGTGAGGGCCACTAGCCAAGGATATAGTACATGTTTCTATCTATAATTTTTGCATTAGGTAGAATCCTATTTTTGGTTCAAGATAGCATCCTACTATTTTTGATTCCCAATAGAGTCATTTTATTTCTTTTTCCAAATAAAGTCCTTATTTATGTGCTAGGTGAATCCACATTAACTTTTCTTTTTATTTTTTTGTTTGTAGATATTGTGGCTATGTTTATGCCTATTTTTAAATGTTTGACAAAGGTTTACTAAATGGACTTTTTCTTCTACGTTTGTAGGTTTCAAGATGGGTTTCTCATTGTGAGAAAACGTGTAGATTGGCATCCTTATATGTATTCTTTGTATGCATGTTTGAACATTTACTTTCATAAAAATTACTTGTTTTAATTTGGCATGCATCTTCATAGAAGTTTAAATGCAAGTCAAAGTGTGGAAAAAATGTAATGAAAAATGTTTTACTTTTGTTACTAGAGAACTACCCTCCTCAATTTGTCCCAAATGTAATGACTAGTATGCAAATGATGTATTTTTGTGTGAAAGTTGGCATATACCTTGATCTATACACATTCAAAAAGATTGGTTTTGATTGTTTGTTTTATCCATTCATTTTCTTGGATCATTTTAACAAGTGTGAAATTGGCCCAAGTTAGATTTGCAACATAGAAATTACCTTTGAACTTTCAAAATTCAAATTTAGATTTGGGTCCACACTAACTCTGCCAAGTAGCTATTATAAACCATTTGAACTATGAAATATTTCAAGCTACAAGATAAGGTGTTGTATAAAAGGATAAATCCTAATTCATTATGACCATGTAGAAATATTAGAACTCCATTCTACATTATATCACCACAAGAGTATGACATCAACACTTTTGACATATTGCATGTTTTCTTATTAATTATCAATTATTGTTCTATGTTATTAACTCACTAACAAGGAATTGACTAAAGGAGAACAATCCTAGCCTAGCAAACTCCTAAATGGTGTTTATCAAAACCACTCCTTTCAAACACAAGTCATAGACACCAAGACGAACATGTTCCAAACATCACAAATAACAAAGTTGAAATTAACAATCAATGGTTAGATCTATATGAAAGTGTATAAATGAGATAAACAAACTAAGCATACATCTACACTTCTAAATAATACATTGCATCAAAGATTCAAAAGAATTAAACTAATTTAAACTAAGAATCTTCAGAAATCTGTCCTATTGCTCTCTAACTCTAAAGATTTCCTTAAATCTACTTTGCTCTCAAATTTTAATAAGCTAATAGATTGTTGAAATGACACTTAAAGAATGAGAATTAAGCTATTATGATTCCTAAATGCAACTAAGATGATTCTACAGTAAAAATTATGAGAAAGAAACTACTGTAAACAGCCATGATTGATGAACTAAAATGCTTGATTGCTTGATGATTGCTTCTATTTGCTTGATTGCTTGAATGCCTGGAAAACCTGCAGAGTAAGATTGCACAAATTCGAATCCTTTTCCTATAGCCAGAAACCTGTATTTATAGATTTCAAGGCACTCATTTGTGAAGGGGCAACACAACAGAGGTTGAGATTCAATCTGGAGAATTGAATGGTATGAGATGAGAAGGTGGAGCTGATCATGGAGGATTGTTCCTCCCCATGAAAACACCAGGCAAGATGAGAGGAAAGATTTGAGGCAGAAGATTGAGAGGATTTCCTGCAGGTTTGTCCCCGAAGCTCTTCCCGTGAATGACAGTTGAATTAATTAGATTTAAAAAATCTAATTTTATTGGTGAGTGAATAGAGGGATATGATTTATGCATTTATTTAATATATTTTTTGGTTTATTTAAATTCAGCAAAAGAGGAATAAATAATTTAATAAAACAAACTATAGAAGTTGTTTATTAAATTAAAATAAAAGGAATATGATAATTAAATTAAAGATTCTAGGATATCTTTATTTAATTAAGAAGAAATGTGATGAGGTAATTAAATAACACAAATTATTGAAGCTGTGTATTTAATTTAAGATAGAATTAATAGATAAAGTATAGAAGAAATAATAATGATAATAATTAAATAAAACAAAGTATTTAATTTTGTTTATTTAATTAAGAGGAAATAATATGATAAAATAGAAGAATTAATAATGAACTTAATATAAATATTTCTATTTATTTACTAAGTAGATGAATTTAAGATTAATTAATCAAATAAGTTGTGTTTAATTAATTAGATTCTCGGACCATTTTTAGGTGTCTACATTTTGCCCTCTTTGAAGTGATGTGTTTACGCGTTGCTTCAAAGAAATTTGCTTCAGCTGCCAGTATTTGACGAAAAGTTTAAAATATGCCCCTGATTTGCCCCAGATGTTGAATTTTGAAATGATAATGATATATGCCCCCTTAGGAGATAAATTGATGAATTTTGAATTTTTTATGATTTTTCTGAATTTGTATGATGATTTGATGATTTGATGATGATTTGATGAAGAAACAATGATGAAACAATTTATCTCCCGATAAAGAAATACTAATTCCTCCAGTTGATTATGATGATGATTGATGATCCTGATAGCTTAGAAGATTATTGATCTCATGATAGGTGAGATTCAATGATTGATTGATGATTGATTGACCTCATGATAGGCGAGGATCAATGATTGATTGATAATTGACCTCATGATAGGCGAGGATCAATGATAGATGCTCACAAGATTTGATCAAAGTCTCATCAGAGCTGATTCAAATTTGATTAGGCATGACTTCTTTGATTGATATGATATGCCCCAGTATTGGAGTGATTAATGTACTGAGACTTGATGATGCAAAATGATGAATAGGCTAGGAGATGGGATGAGGAAGAGATAATGGAAGGAGAAGATGAAAAGTAAGAACAAATGAATTCAAGGATAAACGTGATGTTTCCCCAGTTAAGTTGCAAGCCAAGATTGATTGATGATGATGATGATAAGAGTGTTGTTGATGAGGGAAGGATACATCCCAAAACAACACAAAAGGATAGGGAAGGATACATCCCAATGATGATGATAATGATTGGATAAAGGCCTGTAACAAGGTTGGGAACAAAACTAAGGATGCAATTAAATGATTTGTGCTAGACATAATAGATTAAGATTGGATGGAATTTGAGATGATTGAAATGAAAGAAAATGATTCAGAAAGAGGTGATTAGGAAAACAATTATACATTATCCTAAGAATTATTGAAGAAATAGTGATATGATGAGGAGAGGGCATACATGTAGCTTTTGAGATTGAAATTGGTAGCTTTGAAAAAATCTATAAATGCATATGCAAGACTAATATGGATGCAATCTATTTTACTATGCAAATCTAAGTGTCATTTCAACAATCTTTTTATTTTGCTTTATATCATCACTGAGCTTTGAAAATGTTGAAAGCGAATACAAGCATCAATGATATGAGATAGACCAATGATGACCTGAGTATTTCTTTCATGATTTTTGATATTGCAAGCAAACACAAGCATCAAGGTACAATTAAAACCGAGATGACCTGAGCATTTCTTGCGTAAACAGACAAGAATTAATCATTTTCTTAAGTGAATCAGAATGTCATCCATGATACTTGGTAGAGCACTTCCCGCGGCAATTCACAGAATAATAATGACTAACTCACAAACAACAAACAAAGAAAAAGTATCATTCTCCTTCCTTGCTTCTCTAGTTTAATACATCATCGAGTAGCTCCAAAGAAATGATAAGCAAAAAAAGTACAACAATTCAAATTCTACTTAATGTATTTTCAAATCATTATTCAGATTAGATCATTGATGTTGAAATGTGTGTGTTGATGTTTGCATGATACTCTCAGACGTTTGACCAAAGAACGTAACCTAAAGACCTATCCTAGGGGCCTTGGGGACTGATCAAATATTAGTCTTGCCTATGTTATACACGCAGAGACCACGTAGTTCGACTGACACAGACTCTATTTTTGTGTTTTGCGATTTTTGAATGTTTTTGGTTTGATTTTCGTGGATTTTTTGATGTTTTTGGATTTTGACAAATTTTCTGATGTTTTGACAAATTTTCTGATGTTTTTGGTTGCTTTTCGAGTATTGCCACTCGGTGTTGTATGTTTGATTGTCTTTCCATTTAAGCTCAAAGTCCATTGTACCAAATAACTCTAGGATGTTGCCCCCAAGCTAAGGTAAGACATGATATCCTTGCCATGATATGGATAATGATAATAATTTTCTCAAATGATAGATGGAAATGATATGAAAGGAAACAATCGTAACAAAACTGTACCCAATAGATAGAAGAGCTGGTGAAAATCACAAGTAGCGCCTGTTTACCAGGTTTTCATCACTTGTTTTTATTGTGTCCTCCTTTTTTTTGTATTTTTATTTTTATTTTTATTTTTACTTTTTCTGTCATCATGACGCCTGTTTGCCAGGTTTTCATCAAGACAACCTTACCAACCGTGCACTAGGTATCCTCAAGTATAGAATCGCCTGAGATGGATGTTGTTCATGGGCTCCTCCAACATATCTCCTTTGGGTGTAGACAGTCGGTATGCTCATGATCCATAGACTGATATAATGACATAAGGCCCTATCCAGTTAGGTTCAAATTTTCTCTTCTTTTCCCTATCTGCTTGATTTCTAGGGTTTTCCCGTAGGACCAAGTCTCCGATCTGGAAGATTCTAGGCTTAACCCTATGATTATAGTTCCTAGACATTCTTTGTTGATAGGCTGTCAAATGATTGACAGCTTGTTGTCGACGTTCATCAAGTAGCTCTAATTCTTGAAGTCTAGAGATCCTGTAATCCTCATCTGAAATGAGTCCCTTTAGTGAAACTCGAAGGGATGGAATTTCTACCTCGATAGGTAATATTACCTCTGATCCATAGACAAGAGCATATGGTGTAGCTCTTGTTGGTGTTTTGATGCTAGTCCTATAAGCCCAAAGAGCAGGGTTAAGCTGAACATGCCAATCACGCCCTACCTCATTTATAGTCTTCTTGAGAATCTTTAGGATTGTTTTGTTTGAAGCTTCTTCCTGTCCATTACCTTGAGGGTAATAAGGGGTTGAAAAGCGATGTTGGATGTGGAACTTTTCACACAGCTCTTGGACATCTTGGTTCTTGAAAGGCCTGCCATTATCTGTGATGATCGACTAGGGTATCCCATATCTACAAATGAGATAATTAAGTATGAAGGATGATATCTGCTTCCCAGTGATTGTGGTTAAGGGAACTACCTCTAACCATTTTGTAAAATATTTTGTTGCTGTGATAATGAACTTATGTCCATTAGATGAAGATGGGTTAATTTTCCCTACCAAGTCCAATCCCCACTGACAAAACGGCCATGTAGATGTGAATGGATGGAGCTCCTGTGTTGGTGCATGTATAAGATTGCCATGAATCTGACATTTTTGACATCTCTTAACAAACTGGTAAGATTCTTGCTCCATGTGTGGCCAGTAGTATCCCAAACGAAGGAGTTTCTTGGCTAAAGATAATCCGCTTGAATGTGTGCCACAAATTCCTTCATGGACCTCATATAAAGCAGAAGTGGATTCGTTATGTTCCAAACAACGCAAAAGAGTACCATCTAGGCCTCGATGGTAAAGGGTGTTAGCAATAATGGTATGTTTGGCGGATTGGCGTATGAAGTTGCACTTTTGGTTGCGAGAAAGATCTAGCGGTAAGATATTATCTTTTAGGTAAGTATAAATGTCTCAGTAAATGGAAGTTTGGTTGCTATCCAAAAGGCTTATGGTTTGGGATTTGGGGTTTGCGTATGCAGGATTTGATACTTGTTCCACAATAAATTGATAACGATCTTGCATTTCAAGCATTCGTAAAAGAGATGCTATTGTGGCCATGGCATCTGCTGCTTTATTCTCTGATCTTGGTATCTGCTCAAATTTGATATCTATGAAGTATTTCCTTAGATCATCTACTAGTCTCTTGTATAAAATTAGTGTGTCATCCTTAGTTTGGTAATCATTGTTGACTTGATAGATGATTAACTGAGAGTCTCCACACACCTGTAGCTCTGTGAGTCTCCAATCAATAGCTACTTTAATTCCAATGATTAAAGCTTCATATTCTGCCACATTGTTAGTGCAACGGAAGGTAAGCCTGTAAGATCGTGGAATTGTGTGCCCAAGAGGTGTGACAAATAAAATTCCTGCCTCTGATCCATGTTGTGTGTAGGATCCATTGAAGTAGAGTTTCCATGGTTGTGTTGTAACATTGAGGATATCCGCATCAGGAAATTCCATGGTCATAGGATGACTGTCTGACAATGGAGCTTATGCTAATTGGTCAGCAATGACTTGTCCTTTGATAGCTCGCCTTTCAACATACTGAATGTCAAACTCACTGAGGAGCATGACCCACTTTGCCAACCTTCCTGTTAAAGTTGCTTTGCTCAGTAAATACTTGAGGGGATCGATTTTTGCAACGAGCTTGAAAGTGTGAGTGAGCATATAGTGTCACAATTGTTGTGTTGCAAATACTACTGCTAAGCATGATTTTTCAATGAAGGTGTAATTTACTTCATGTCCATTGAGTGTCCTGCTGATATAGTATATTACCTGTTCCTTTCCTTCTCTATCCTCTTGTGCCAGCAAGGCTCCTAAAGAGATATTTGTTGTTGCGATATATAGCAACAATGGCTTGTCTTTAATGGGTGGTACCAAGATTGGTGGTGTCATTAAATAATGCTTGATTTGATTGAAAGTACTCTCACACTGTTCATCCCATTTAAAAGATACATTTTTATGCAAAAGATGGTTGAATGGATGACACCGATCTGCTAGTTGAGAGATGAATCTTCTGATGGACTGTAGTCGGCCTTGTAGAGATCGCAATGTGTTGATATTCTTAGGAGGTGGCATTTCCATAATGGCTTTAACTTTTTCTAGATCTACTTCAATTCCCTTTGTAGAAACTATGTATCCAAGGAGTTTTGCTGATGTTACTCCAAAGACACATTTCTTGGGATTTAATCTGACTTTAAATTTCTCCAACCTGTCAAATATTTTGCCAAGTATCTCTAGATTTCCTTCTCTGGTGTAAGATTTGGCTAAAATGTCATCCACATAGTCCTCCATGAAGGTGTGCATCATGTCATGGAAGATTTTTGTCATAGCTCGCTGGTATGTAGCTCCTGCATTCTTTAACCCAAAAGGCATGACGTTCCAGCAAAAGGTGCCCCATGGACATGTAAATGTTGTCTTTTCTTGGTCCTCAGGAGCTATTTTGATCTGATTGTATCCTGAAAATCCATCCATGAGTGATAGCATTTGATGGCCGGCTGTTAAATCTACAATCATGTCTATGTTTGGCAAAGGAAAATCATCCTTTGGACATGCTCTATTTAAATCTCTAAAATCTGTGCATATTCTGATGGTGTGATCTAGTTTTGTAACAGATACAATGTTGGATATCCATTCATCATAATCAATAGATCTGATAAATCCAACATCTAGTAGTTTCTTCAAATCATTTTTGACCAATAATGCAACATGTGGATGCATCTTTCTCAGTTTCTATTTTACTAGTTTAGTGCTAGCTGGTAAAGATAAGTGATGCATAATAAGATTTGTGTCTAAGCCTGGCATGTCAGAGTATGACCAAGAAAAATTGATGCATCGTTCTTCAAAGAATTTGATAAAATCTGGCTTTTCTGTATCTGTCATGGATGCTGCCAGGTGTAGTATTCTTACTTTCTCTACTGTGCCAATATAAATAGACTGTGTGGGTTCTACCAACACTGATGATCTTTCATGGTAATGTTGTGGGAGGATGTCAAGCCTTCCATCCTTTGGCTCCTCAATGAGGTTTTCACCATTGGATGTGTTCTTTGTTTTTACTATTTTAGGATCTAATACTGCCATAGACTGGTTTTCACCATTATATCCATTATTTATCTCCATACTTTTGCAACTGGAAGGCTTGGCACCCTCCTGCCTAAAAGCATCATTAAAAGAAGCATTGGTAGAACAAGTATCGGATTCTGCACAGCAAAGGTAGTTAATAATAGCGGAGTCATTGTCAAAAACAGGGAGATTGAGGGGGTGTTGGGGTTCCCACTCGATAAGCTCGGGATGCAGTAAAGGCAATGAATCATTAGATGGGTTGAAGTTAGCAATTGTGAAAGCTCGGACGGAAATGTCATCAAAGTTGTTAGTGGTTATGTCGAGGCCTACGAAGGTATTGTCTTCTACATCATTTATCTCACTTGATGTTTGTTCGTCTTCACTTGAGTCATTGAAATTTTTTGTTTCAAAGACAATAGGATTAAAACTCGAGCTTTGACCCTCCTCACGTTTGGGGGTAGACTTTTTGATAACATCAATCTGAATATCTTCATAGGAGACATCTGATAAGTTGTCCCACTCATATTCATTTGAATCTGTTTCAGAGTTATCTCTCATTTGAAGAATACGCTCCACAGTTCTATTTACACTTTGTCCCCCTCGTTCAAGAGGTCCTTGTCCTATATCCTAGTCTAGTTTTATCCTTATGTTGGAGCATGAGTGGTTGGATTGGTTCTGTTATGCCTTGTTTCTTTAACCCAAGAGGTCCATGTCCTGAATACCCCATCTTCTCCAGAATAGTTTTTCCCTTTCCATATTGATTTGTCTCTATGATATTACTCGTGGAAGTGGAAGCTTCCTCATCTTTATAAAGCCAATTGAGTATAGCCTTATCTTTTGATTCTTCATCTAAGTTTCCAGCCTTCACAAATATGCCATCTAATGCCGTTGTAGATTGTGCTGATTCTTGTGTGGTTGTAGATGGCTTTCCATATGTTTTTAAGGAGGGTAACATTTGTGATAGATGGAAAGAGTGTCTAACACCATATTCACCCACTCCTTTGTCACTTAACTGTACTTTGTTGGTGAATTGGTGTGAGAGTGAAGCAAATTGTTCTTCAACATGTGAAGGATTAGATTGTGCCACCTTGATCTCTTGTGATTTTTGTTGTTTTGGAAGCCACTTTGATATGAAGCTTTGTTGTTTCTCACCATTAGATGAATCTGATGTGCTAACTTCTCTGTTGTGAGGTATTAATGTATCTTGAGATGTTTTCAATGTATGGCAAGCTTGGGTGCCATTATAGTCTGTTGTGATTGTTACCTCCTATCCATTGACGGGAAATTTCAGACATTGATGATAGGTGGAAGGTACTACTTGCATATCATGAATCCAAGGACGTCCCAACAGTATGTTGTATGTCAGTTCTCTATCTAAGACTTGAAAAACCACATTCTGGACAATAGGTCCCACTTGAATGGGTAATATGATCAATCCTTTAGAGGATCTTTCTTCCTCATCATATGCTTTGATTGTGATTTTTCTTTTTGTATCAATGGCTTCATCTGAGTATCCCAGTGCACGAATCAGCTTTAAGGTACAAATATTTAAACCAGCCACACTTTACATGGTGTTTATGGATGAGGACTTCAATGTGAAGGGCGGAATTATGTGGATGGGTGAGTGATACATCATCATGTTCAGAAAATGAAAGGCAATGAGGTGCAGTTAGATGTCCCACCATAGCTTGAAATTGACATACATCCAAATTATTAGGTACCGTGGTTGATACAAGAGCTTGCTCAAGAACCTCTTTGTGTGATGGGGAGATTTTTAGAAGTTCTAAGATAGATATTTGAGTCGGTATTTTCTGTAATTGATCGATGAGATTATATTGATTGGAGGGAGGATCCACAGATTGGGATGATAATGACGCTCCTTTCAATATAACTTTGGATTGTGCCATTGTTGTGGCATTAACTGGTTGGTACTCTTGTTTCCCTTTGAGTGTGATTACATTAATTTGGTTTTCAGATTTTTCCATATGTTGTACCAAATTAGTAGGTGTAATGTCATTGTTTTGATTGATTTGATTGCATAACTCCTCATCCTCCTTGACAGTAGAAAGACAAAGGATCGTTGTGTCATAAACATAACCGACATTCTTACCTTTGCTGTTTGCGGAAGAGGATTCTCCCTTCTGATAATTTGGTAGAGGATTTTTGAATGTTGTATGATCTTTGTTTGTTTGGTGCCCTTCTACAAATACTTTCTTTTGTTCTATAAGGTCTTGCACCGCATGTTTTAACTGCCAACAATTTTCAGTCATGTGGCCTTTATTTTGATGGTAGTTACAGTAATGTGAGTCATTCCACCATGATGGTTTGACTTGAGGGTCCCAATTCCTAGCCTCTTGTACTTGAATAAGTTTTTCATCTAAAAGTTCTTTGAGGACTGATTCCAATGATTGTCCTAATGGCGTGAATTTTAGTTTATTGGATGGTCGTTGGAATGATTGGGTTTTTGTTTCTCCATTATTTTGATTATTTCCTTGATCACTACTTTGTTTGACATTAGAATCATTGTTTTGTTTGTTTGTAGTGGTTGGCGTCAAGGTGAATACTGGTTTGGATGTGTGTGTATCGATTATGGTATCAATATTCTTATTCTTTTGCAAAAATCTTGGCTTTTCATTGTTGTTGTTAGAGGAATTGCTATTGTTTGAACCTTCAATGAAGTGTTTGATTGTTCCTCTTTTGATTAGAGCCTCTTCGATTTTGAGCCCCTTTTCGATAACTTGTTCAAATGTAGATGAACATTGCAAGTCCAATCTATAATTCATTTCATCCACTAGGTTAGCAATGAACATCTCTATCTTCTCCTCTTCAGGAATAGATCTAGGGTATTTAGAAAATAGCCTTCTCCATCGTTGGAGAAAGGAAAGAAACTTTTCACCCTTAGCTTGTTTGGTGTTGTAGAGTTCTTTTAGGGTTACCCCATGTTGGATGTTGAATGAGAAGTGTGTTATGAACCTATTGTTTAGTTCTTCAAAAGATTGGATCTCGGGTTCCATTTTAGAGAACCACTCCATGCAAGTGTTTCCTAAGCTTCTTGGAAACAATCATAGTAAGAGTCCTCATGTGCGAACTATATGCTCATGGTTCTAAATTCCCGTACGTGATCAATTGGATCGGTTCTTCCATTGTATTTGTTGTACATCGGGTATTCACAATACCGTGGAAATGGTATCATGTTAATGCTTTGGTCAAATGGATAAGGGAAAATATCCTGTAAGGAATATCTTTTTGTTGGTCCTTGTTGGATGTTTTGGAACTGCAGTTGTAATTGTTGGATTTGTCTTGTCAAAGCATCTACTTGATTTGGATTTTCTATACTAGTTGCCTTAGGTGTGGTTGTTTCCTTGAGTTGGTTGATGTCAAAGTCTTTAGGAAGCTTAGCACCTTTGTCAGCTAATAATAATAGATACTTTTCCATATCTTGCTCTAACATCTTTTCCATAAATTTATGGAAATGAGGGTCTTGTTGAACTTTCTCGATTTCTTCTGCAGTTATTTCTTTCTCTTGTGAATTAGTGAGAGGATCAGTGTTGCTGTATCATCCCCAAGGATTTTCTTCAGCCATGGCTGCTATTCTTTCGTTTTCTTCTTGTTGTTGTCTTTGATATGTTGATCGTGTGAAAATAGGCATACAAACTTTTTTACTCTAGGCTTTGATCTTGGATTTTTGATTTGATAAGTGTCATTTTTAACGAAAGTTTTTTGATAGAACTACGTTAAAAATCTGATTTAGTTGTGTCTAGTTTCGTGATGAAAGGATGATAAAATTCCTTGATAGGGAAATTTTGACACAAAAATCTCAGATTAGTGATGATTGATAAGGACACTTTGCAAGATGTTTCAAGATCTAGGCGTAATAGTAAAGTTTTCCTTTTTGTATGATTCAAGTGTTTCAGACTATGGAAAAATGTTTTGGATTGATAAAAACCTTGTTTTCGATGTTGGCAATCTGACAAACTGTCCTACTAACTCTCTATTTTTCTGACTTTCCAGAGTGCTAAAACAAAGGTCTGACACGCTAAAACAGAGCTACGAAGCGCTAAAACAGAGCCACGACGCGCTAAAACAGAGATACGACGTGCTAAAACAGAGCCACGACGCGCTAAAATAGAGATACGACGCACTAAAACAGAGCCATGACGCGCTAAAATAGAGCCACTATGCGCTAAAACAGAGATACGACGCGCTAAAATAGAGCCACGATGTGCCAAAACAGAGCCGAGAAGTGCTAAAACAGAGCCACTAAGCGCTAAAACAGAGCTACGAGGCGCTAAGACAGAGTTCTAACGCGCTACAAAATGCTTCTGGGGTGCTACAGGAAACTATCTTACTCTATGAAATTCACTTGGTCTAGTATTGTATTGTATGGCCGGTTGTGGGATGTATTCTAGACGAATTCGTTGACCGTGATTGTGGTGTTGCCTAAGAGCCCTTCTTTGATAAAATGCTTGTGAATCTAAGGGAGCTACAGCATAGTCATCCATATAACCTCTAGAGAAATCATGATATCTATGAATAAAGGTCCTATGTTGGAGTAGAAATTTTCTGCTTTGATATAAAAATCGTTGCTTTCTCAAGAGTTGTTTGTATGTAAGTGTTTTCTTTGGCTTTCTGATTTGTTTGACAAGAGATTTCTTGACAAATTTGGTGGATACCCAATCTCGAATCATGAGAATTTCACAAGTGTTTGATTTGAAGATTTTTGTGATGATCTTATCTGAATTTAATGAAGGAAAACACAGCAAGCAAGAATAGAATAGTTGATTTAAAATTCTAGAATCTAAACAGATAGTGTATGTTCTAAGAACCAAACATGATTCTTCTTGATTTTCACTGGTTTGATAACTAAATAAGACAATTCAAACAGACTCACTCCTAGAGACAAAAGGTCATCGTTATATACTCGAACGGCCCACAGCTTGGAATTGTGTCGACTCACACAGCCATGTCACCTCCTAGAGGGCGCCCGTGTTTTTGTCTTTTCTAGGTGCGTACTCAGAGTGACCCGGATCCCCTGAGCAAACAGTCCTTGGCAATTATATGGTGAGTGCTTGAGGGTAGATTCTTCCCGCCCCTGCACCGCCGAGTATTACAATGTTCGGGAACTGACAAGCGTGCTTCTATTTCTAGGTTCTTAGATAGGGTTTCCGTTCAGAGCGGCAAATGGATAAACTCCCTCGAGAGACCTCCCAATCTTTAGAACAAAGATTTTGGGGATGGTTATCCTGCACACTTCCATTGAAAGAGGGTTTCCCCAAATTCACATAAATTTTAAAGTGGGTTGGAATGCCATGGCTTTTGGCTGTCCCCACTCAGGTCGTTCCCGTAGGGTGAGTACTTTTTCCCACTACGGCAGGCCTGTCTAAAGGTTTTAATGAAAGCTTGAAAATGCGTAAAGTAAAAGTGAGTTTGGTATTCTGATGCACCCAGTCAAGGGTAGAGCATAAACCTATCACCCAATCACAGTAAAGAAGTTGTTCACTTTTTAAAACCCAAAAGAAAAATTATCTAATCTATATGGAGATATTGCTCCATAAAAAGCATGATGTTCAATTTTATTCCCACAAGTAATAATGAAGTTTCTATCCTAGGATTGATCAATTTTTATCCATTTTTTGTCCTAGGATTGATAAATTTTAACCCGTTTTATGTCCTAGGATTGATAAATTTTAATCAAAAAGAGATTTAAATAACACAATTTGGTCGTGGATGCGTCGGATCCAGATAAAAGATATTAAAAAAAAACAAAGAGTTGAGGCGCTAAAACAGTGGATCGGCGCGCTAAAACAGTTGTGCGGCGCACTAAAACAGTTGTGCGGCGCGCTAAAACAGTTGTGCGGTGCGCTAAAACAGTTGTGTGGCGCGCTAAGACAGTTGTGCGGCGTGCTATAATTTTCCTCCGAAGTGCTACAAAATCCAGCCGGCGCGCTATAAAAAACCGCGATTCCGCTAAAACAAACACGTTGATACCTGTAAGACACTTTTCATAAAAAATTTTGCAGAATATGGGGTTAGGCCCCACAGTGGGCGCCAAAATGAAAGTGTATAAATGAGATAAACAAACTAAGCATACATCTACACTTCTAAATAAGACATTGCATCAAAGATTCAAAAGAATTAAACTAATTTAAACTAAGAATCTTCAGAAATCTGTCCTATTGCTCTCTAACTCTAAAGATTTCCTTAAATCTACTTTGCTCTCAGATTTTAATAAGCTAATAGATTGTTGAAATGAGAATTAAGCTATTATGATTCCTAAATGCAACTAAGATGATTCTACAGTAAAACTTATGAGAAAGAAACTACTGTAAACAGCCATGATTGATGAACTAAAATGCTTGATTGTTTGATGATTGCTTCTATTTGCTTGATTGCTTGAATGCCTGGAAAACCTGCAGAGTAAGATTGCACAAATTCGAATCCTTTTCCTATAGCCAGAAACCTATATTTATAGATTTCACGACACTCATTTGTGAAGGGGCAACACAACTGAGGTTGAGATTCAATCTGGAGAATTGAATGGTATGAGATGAGTAGGTGGAGCTGATCATGGAGGATTGTTCCTCCCCATGAAAACACCAGGCAAGATGAGAGGAAAGATTTGAGGCAGAAGATTGAGAGTATTTCCTGCAGGTTTGTCCCCAAAGCTCTTCCCGTGAATGACAGTTGAATTAATTAGATTTAAAAAATCTAATTTTATTGGTGAGTGAATAGAGGGATATGATTTATGCATTTATTTAAAAAAAAATTTTGGTTTATTTAAATTCAGCAAAAGAGGAATAAATAATTTAATAAAACAAACTATAGAAGTTGTTTATTAAATTAAAATAAAAGGAATATGATAATTAAATTAAAGATTCTAGGATATCTTTATTTAATTAAGAAGAAATGTGATGAGGTAATTAAATAACACAAATTATTGAAGCTATGTATTTAATTTAAGATAAAATTAATAGATAAAGTATAGAAGAAATAATAATGATAATAATTAAATAAAACAAAGTATTTAATTTTGTTTATTTAATTAAGAGGGAAATAATATGATAAAATAGAAGAATTAATAATGAACTTAATATAAATAAATATTTATATTTATTTACTAAGTAGATGAATTTAAGATTAATTAATCAAATAAGTCGTATTTAATTAAATAGATTCTCCAAACCATTTTTAGGTGTCTACACTATATACAGTAGTTAGATACACAAGGGAGGGGGATAACTCTCCAATCACAAAAATAAACTAAAATAATAAACAAAATAAATAAATTGATAAATCAATTAAGAACATATATGGAAAACAAATCAACATCATATTTAAAATCAGATATCATTATATTATTTATTCAAATGTTCAAAAATATTATAATCAAATTTAACCTAATGCCCAAAAATTTGCTTTTCGATTGTCATTAAGTTCATTCCAACTAACTATGTTACTTCCTGTCTTTGTCATTGTATTCGGTAGTGCGTGCATTTCAATTGCCAGGAGGAGGATGAAGCGGTTTCAACCTCCATTTCATATTGCTTTCCTATTAATGGTGACTGAATTTGTTGTTTGCTTTACACGTCAATTTGTTTTTGTCCTTGCACTATTCATTTCTTTTACCTAGAAAATTAGGGTTTCTAGGGTTTGGAAGGAAGTTATATGGAAGATTTTGCATCAAGATTTCAGTGTCATGGTTCTGCAGTTATTGGAACTTAGGGTTATATATAGATAGCAATAGTTTCAGATACAAACTTCTCTTTACCATATGTGCAGACCTATAAATAGTCTGCATGCCTTTGAGATTCGTTCCACAAATCTGTCTTGCTTTTGCTGCTCAGAGAATGTAAATTAATGCTCGGTGGATCAACCAATAATTCATAAATAATTTGATCTGTAGCAATCGACTAGTTTACTTGGAATTCAAATATGCTTGTCTGAATAGATAAAGATTATCCACACACTCAGCAGACTCCTGTTAATATATTAACATGCATTGATGTTGTTTTTCATTCTCAAAGATGGATTTCTGTTACAAAATCATAGAACTCACTAATCAATTTGTTTCATCAGTATGAACAGGAAAGGGGTATATATATATGCAAGTACTATGCACCTGTAATGATTAAACTATGTTGTCAATTCCTGGTATTCACCCTTTGGATTTGGGTTTGGTTCGAACTAAATCGTGATTTGCATCTAGTTGTCTCAATAATTCTGCAAGGGACACGGCTGATTATGATGGATTAAAAGGAATTCTTAATACTAAAAGTCCAATCTGATCTATTTGAAACACAAAAAGATATTCATTTTAGGGACACAGCTGATTATGATGGATTAAAAGGAATTCTTAATACTAAAAGTCCAGTCTGATCTATTTGAAACACAAAAAGATATTCATTTTAGTTAAGTTGATTGTGAAAGATAACAACTGTTCTTTCTTATTAAACTTTCATTTTTGCTTGTCTTTACACACAAAGAGTTTGAAGATTGATTATTGAAAGTTCCAAAGCAGTTACGTTTTATTTTAATTTTTTGTTTTCTTAAATATTTTTTTGGCATTTGACTTTGATTATGACGGATTAAAAGGAATTCTTAATCCTAAAAGTGCAATCTAACCTATTTGAAACACGAAAAGAAATTCATTTTAGGTAAGTTGATTGTGAGAGATAACTTTTCTTTGTTATTAAACTTTCATTTTTGCTTATCTTTACACACAAAGAGTTTGAAGATTGATTATTGAAAGTTCCAAAGTAGTTATATTTTATTTTAATTTTGTGTTTTTTTTAAAAAAAATTTGGCATTTGACTTTGATTATGATGGATTAAAAGGAATTCTTAATCCTAAAAGTGTAATCTAACCTATTTGAAACACGAAAAGAAATTCATTTTAGTTAAGTTGATTGTGAAAGATAACAATTGTTCTTTCTTATTAAACTTTCATTTTTGCTTGTCTTTACACACAAAGAGTTTGAAGATTAATTATTGAAAGTTCTGAAGCAGTTAAATTTTATTTTAATTTTTTGTTTTTTTAAATATTTTTTTGACATTTGACTTTGATTATGATGGATTAAAATGAATTCTTAATCCTCTAAATGCAATCTAACCTATTTGAAACACGAAAATAAATTCATTTTAGTTAAGTTGATTGTGAAAGATAACAACTGTTCTTTCTTATTAAACTTTCATTTTTGCTTGTCTTTACACACAAAGAATTTGAAGATTGATTATTGAAAGTTCCGAAGTAGTTACATCTTAATCTTATGCATGTGTAAGAGCTCATTCAATGTCAAAGAGATCATAGAGAAATATTTTTGAAAAAGATAAAGTTTTTTTTTGTTTTCTACATGTTTGTTTTACAAGCAAATTCTTGTGTTTTGTTTTCATGTGTGTGTTTGTTTGTTTGTTTCAAATGTGTTGTTTATCAAACTTGTTGTTATAGATATTATAATGAAAGTTAATTCTAGCTTCATCCACAAATCTTGTTTGAAAACAAAGTAAAATTCGTCTCTTTGAAATTATGTTGATATGATAATAGTCAGTTTCAAAGGGTCAAGGGTATATTTGGATTTGCAAAGTGTGTGGCTCAAACTCATGTAGTTGGGTGAAAGCCTATTTGTGTGGCATTCTTGAATAAGACACCAAAACTTGTTTTGAAAATAATGTTGTATTTGTGTCATCAGAGCAAGTGATAACTATGAATAGGAATAAATCAAATAATCAATGAACTCAATGAAATAGTAATAAACAATAGCAATGATCAAATAGACCTAATCGCAATAGAGCATGTGCACATCAAAATGAAAGCAATTTAGAATGTAAATGAAAATAACTAATCTTCTTTACCTCCGCCAAAAACACATAGCCTTACTCCATTGTAAAGTATAAGATTATGTTATTATGATGATATGTGGATTATTCATAAAACCTTAGCATAACCTTGTTAAGCATAAACGAGATGAAAAATGAGTGTAGTTTGGTTGTAAGAGGAGGGATTGAATTGGTAAATGATGGATGATTTATAACATTTAGAGATATCGAATCAATGGTGTGAGATGTGAAATGAGATCAATGGATGAGGATTGTTGAGAGATTAGGAGGAATGTGCATGAGGTTGCATGGAGAGATGAAGTGGAGTGAGAGAGTGAATTAGGTTTGAAGTTAAGTCAACTCAATAAATTTAGCCAAGGTCACTAAATTTAGCAATGGTCACTGAATTTAGGATTAGAAGAATAAAGATACGATTTGCTATTATTAGGAAATTAGAGGAATGTGCAAACTAAATAAATTAAAATAATTTTAAAAAATATTTAACCATGGGAGATGAGAGGAATGTATGATTTAATTAAAAATTATTTAATTATGTGGATATGAGATAGTGTAAGATTTTAATTAAATAATTATCATTTAATCATGTGGATAAGAAGATAATACAAGATTATAACTAAACAATTAAAAATTATTTAATTATGTGGATAGAAGAATAATTGAAAATTAATTTAAGTGGGTGAGCGAAAATGATTAAATAATTAAATTTAATTAATGTGGGAAATGGGTTAGTTTAATCAGATAATTAAAAAAATAAAATTAATAGTGATGAAAAGGGTGATAAGTGATGATGACGGGAAATGATGAATTTAGAAGAATGTGCTAGACATTTTTAGATGTCTACAATAACATATATTAATGAGTAGAAACAAAAAGATAAAACAGTTGCCATAGAAAAATCACCTTAACAAAAAAAATATCCTAAAAAATGAAGCCCTTTTTACCCCTCATCTAATTATAGCATTGTGTAGAGAGCCACCTATTTTTTGCTAAGCTTCTTAAAAGAACTAACTCTTTATAAATAAAAAACCAAAGAGATTGTTTGAAATGACATTTCAAATTAAGTTTCGAGAGATTCTTGATAAACACATAACAAGATGTATCTATACAAATGGATTGACTTTCAATATTGTTCATTTACTATATTGACAAGAAAGGATGAGAAAGATCAATGACTCCAAAAGGGTATAAGAATCTACGTTATGAGAATTTATATAATAGCTTGTAAAAACGGGGTCAAGATTTAGAAGATTTATTAAAGCTTATAAGGAATTCATAGGTCAAGATAGAAGTGTTCATCATTTTTTATGGATAAAAAGATGTTAAATATTGGCCCTTGATCATTGTGATCATAGTGTCCCCAAAAAGGCCAATATTTTTTAGAGCCATGGATTGTGAGGAGGTGAACACTGGCCAATTTATTGTTAATATCTCCATCACAACTATTGAATAAGTGCAGTCTCCTAACATTTTTGAAGTCATAATAGATAACACAAAAACTTGTACAATGGTTGTTTTGTTGGTTGAGGAACCTTATTCACACATTATTTAGACTTTTTTGTTGTTTGTTCTCTCAATCTTATGCTACAAAATTGATTGGATAAAAATGTGTATCTAAAGGCTAAAGCGATCTAAATGTTTATTGTCAACCATCACATGTTGTAGGGTTTATTCAGATCATTCTTAAAATTGGAGCCATTGAAGATAAGTAGAACAATACAAAATTTTATGCTTTACTTTAGGTAGTTAAAAATTGATTTTTTAAAACTTAATTTGATTATGTTTTCTTCTTTGAAACTCATTTTTAATTATTTTTCAGATAGGTTGTAAATACTCAATTCACCTCCAACATAATCAATCATCTTGAGGCAACTTGTGAAGGTTCAAGATACATTTTTTAAGATCATTAGCCAAACTTAGTCCATGTGAAGGCAAACCAACATTAAGAGGGCAACAAATATTAAGTGGATGATCCTAAATGATAATTGGTGGATTTATGTAGAATATTTCCTTAGTTTCATTGAGCTTTTTTTTGTATGATTTGTCATACCAACATGGATAAGCCTTATTGAGAGATATATGATGTCATCACTAGATGATTGAGAAGATCAATACCATAATAAATGTGAAAGGGCAAGTTCTTAAATAAAATTTCTTTAAAAGGTGCACAAAATTATTGAAGAGAGATGAAATACAATGACCACCTTATTAAATCTTCTTGTCTTTGCATTAAATCCAATACACTACAATGTTGATATTATTTATATGCCAATGAGGATTGCCCCATATAAATGTTTTGAAGTTGCCAAGGGGTGCAAGCCAACATTTTGTACTCTTCTCTAATCTTGATTCGCAGGGTGTAGTCATGAGTAAATTAATTTTGTACATACCAAAATTCAAAGTATTGAAGCTCTTTGTGATAGGTTCAAGAAGGATGCTCGCAATTGGTGGTACTTCCAACACCTACAACATCTTGCATTAAATTTTTTTGCAACCAAAATTTCTTAAAATATATATATATCTAAAATAAAAGTATTAAGACATTTAATGCTATGAGGTTTCCACAATCCATAATGCTTTCAATTTTGCTATTTTTGGATTTTGATTGTGTGTAAGTTTTTGCATCAATGTTTCCAATCACACTCCATGATCCATCAACAAGATGATAAAGAGCTCAAGGAGATTCATAAGTCTAAAACTTTATTTTTTATTTTAGATTTTTTAATTCTAACTCTCTAACTTTGTTTCATTAATATTTGTGCATAATTGAAGTACATACTCTTTTGTCCACTTAGTGAAGTACATATAATTGCACTCAACAATGGTAAAGGACTTAGTGTACGTATGTTTTAACTTGCACCTCCTTTTGCACAAACATAGCTACAAAAAAGGGGACATGAGGTTACAAGATATAGAGTTAGAGCATATTGACTTGGATGCTTCCATTTCTCAATGTATTGCATTTGAGGAGTTAAATGACAAGGACACTTTTAGTACAAGTAGTAGTGGCATTGTTTGTGGTTCTTCAAATCCTCCTGCATCATCTAACATCAATGGTGATAATGTTTTTGAAGACTCATATAATGTTGAAACCTAATTGTTGAACATGACATTACTATTTTAGTAAGTTGGAATAATGATTTTTTTAATATTTAGATTTATCATGACATTCAAATTTATGGCAATTTTGTTTATTATATTATGTTGTGGTATTTTAAACTTAATCCCTACTTCAGTCATCTATATGATTTCTTCTTCTTTTTGTATGGACAAACTCAAAACAAATCCAACCCCAAAAAGTGTTACTAGACAAAACCATCAAATGATTATGCCATCCTTTGGCTTCTCATTAATATTGCACCACATATGTTGGTACTCAATTCTACTTATCAATGGATATTGTTGTCTTTACTCTACTTGTAAATATAGTTATATTATTGAGATCATTATATGGAAATTTTTCATTGTTAGTGATCATTATTGTGTTTTTTATCATCCCTAGTCAATACAGTGTTTGATGGCATCATTATTAGTATTATGATCAATTAGTATGGGTGTCATTACTGTGTTTGTAACATTAGAGGAAATATTGATCATAATGATTAATACACTGTTGTTAAGACGGGACATTCCCAGGCATGATTGTTGCCACTGCTGTTAGTTAAAGAGGTACTTGAAGAGGTTAAAGAGACTGTTGTCAATTGATTAGTCTCTTGGACTTGATAGTTAAGGAGAAATGGTAGGGTTAACAGGTTTTACTTGTGTTTTATTGCATGTAGGGTTCATTATCATTCAGACACAGTTATTTTTTAACATTGTTAAAGAAATTTATATTAGAACTATCTGTAATCAGCGATTTCAAAATTAATGAGAAACATCTATATTTCAGATTTCACTCACTCTGCAATTAGGATGGCTTTAAATGTTAAAAACATCAGCTGTTTCTCCTCTTTATTTATAATTTTCTTCATCTTTGAGGTTCCTGATATGTTTTTTTGCTTTTTTCACAATAATATCTCTAGAAATCGAAAATATCTTTATTTATTGATATGCTATAATCAGCGATTTCAAAATTAATGAGAAACATCTATACTTCAGATTTCACTCCCACTCTGCAATTAAGATGGCTTTAAATGTTAAAAACATCAGCTGTTTCTCTTCTTTATTTATAATCTTCATCTTTTGGGTTCCTGATATGTTTTTTGCTTTTTTCACAATAATATCCCTAGAAATCAAAAATATATTTATGTATTGATATGCCAAAAAGTTCCTGAGAAAGATATTTGCTTTTAACAGACCAGCACAGGAAGAGTTGTGTGTTGTGACAAATGAAATGTTAATTTTGCAAATAAATCCAATCAAAATAATTTGGGCCTTTTCATTAAGAAAATGAACTAGAAACCACCAGTTACCAGACAATACATATGCCTGAATTTGCTTGCTTTTCCTAAAAATATATAGTTCGTTACGCAGCTTTTCTAAAAGTGCACAAAGAGTTAAAATGCCAGTTAATATAATTAATGGAACCTGCTGAATCTACAAAAGATACAATCAAATCAATTATTGGCATACCAAAATCTCAGACTATTGACCGTAATATTTTATAATCGAATGTAAGGAAAAAGACATAGCTGTAAGAAGACAAAATTAGCTTCAGTTAGTGGCTAAGCCATATATTTTTTTGGCTAAAAAACAAATTTAAATAAACAAAATAAAGGTCTTACATTTTACTGTAGGAATACCCATAATAATTCTGATACCATTTTACAAACTTCTTTAGACCGTTTTGTAAGTCTGTAGTTGGCTTGTAGCCTAACTCCATTTTTGCAAGTGTTATATTAGCGTGAGTGAAGGGCACATCACCGTTTCCTGGCATATCAACAATGTTTTTCCGAGCCTTCACCTTCAGATGCCTCTCAAGAATGTTCACTAATGTGGGCACAGTCACAGGTGAAGTATTTCCCAAATTGTAGATCCTGTATTGTGCTGGTCCTTTCTTCTTTCCTCCACTCCCAGTACTCTTGGTTGCAGTGTCAAGCGAGGCAACACAACCTTTGACAATGTCATCTATATAAGTGAAGTCTCGAGCAAGATCTGCTTGTTTTTTTCCTCTGTATATGGTTATGGGTTTTCCCTGCAATATATTCCTTGTGAAAGAAAAATAAGCCATGTCAGGTCGCCCCCATGGTCCATACACAGTAAAAAACCTCAATCCTGTAATAGAGAGCCCATATATGTGATTGTATGTGTGAGTGATTTCCTCCCCTGCTTTCTTTGTAGCTGCATAGAGACTGGCTGGCTGATCAGTTCTATCAATTTCTGAAAAGGGGACCTTATCATTGAGGCCATAAACAGAACTTGAAGATGCCCAGACAATAGCAGGCTGTGGGTTAGCTGCCTTGCAGGCTTCTAGCAAGGTGACAAGCCCTGCAATATTGCTATGGACATAAGAAGATGGATTTTCCATGGCATATCGAACACCTGCCTGTGCTGCAAGATGCATGACATGGGTAAATGGAATAACATCAAACAACTTATTTAAGAGCATGCTGTCATTTATGTCTCCTTCTATAACAAACACCCCATGCTTCTTCAGCAGTCCTTCTCGAGCTCTTTTGAGGGAAGTGTCATAGTAATCATTAAAATTATCCAGTCCAAGAACTCCATCTCCTCTCTTCTTCAAAGCTAGGGATACATGTGTTCCCACAAACCCAGATGCCCCTGTAACTAATACCACCATCCCACCAGGTCTCTTCGCTTGACAAGAATGTTGGACCTTTTTCTCCCATTGAGGACCGCCCCATGTTGAAATACGTTTGGTGCCAATATCCAGAGAAGTCTTTAAACACAAGTAGGATGCAGTCAGTGCAATAAGAAAGAGTGCCCAGAAGAAGAATGTGGCTGATGAAGCAAGCCACCGATTCAGTTGACGGTTAAAATGGTTACCCCTTTCTATCTTTACTTTGCCTGGAGTCGAGGGAAAATTGTCTTGAATAGAGGTAGGCATTGCAACAGATGCAATACCTGGCATGGAAAAAGATATGCCCTCAAATTAGCTTCTTGACACTTAGTGTTGATAAAAAAACTCAAGTTTTCACACTGCAAAAAAACGAATACAAAAAATGTCCTTTCAGATGAGAAAGCAATGTATTCCTTTGCCTCCACCAAACCCCAAATCAAGCAAAGCAATACGAAGAGACAATATACTGTAGTCTTTTGACTTATTAAAAATGCAAATGTGCCAATAGTTAAAATCCAGGCAAGACCAGAACAAAACCAAGCAACGATCTGATTTTCATTTTTCATACAAACATTTTCTGCAGTTATGCTTCATCTTTTTCCCTCTTAACAAATGCCTGCAGATTAGACGAGAAAAAGCCATGATGATTGCCTTGGGCTAAAAAGAAAGAAATATACTTAAGCACCCGAATGACCACAGTAGGTCAATGGAACTGGAAAATTACAACTAGCTTAGAACAGACATGAGGAGCCATCTAGTCATCTATAGAAGAGGTAAGCTAAATAATGTAACCTTTGCCCATAAGCAGGGGATGGCATGCAAGAAAAAATAGCAGAAAATACAATTCCCCTATTAACATTTCATATTCACATCAGACAATAAATATTGGGCTATCAATTTGAAAGGCGTCTACAAGACAAGACCTAAGAATCGTATTTGAAGAAAGGTCTGAACTGAGTGAAGGCAGAAATGTTATGCTTGGAGATGGGGAGTAACTATGGGCTCTCTCATTTGCTCTCCCGACACCCAGAGTTGAGCCATTAGTACAGAAAATGAAAAGAAGGGCGGAGACAAAAGTTTAATTCAATATGAAAAGCGGCAAGGATCTGAAAAGCACACGTTTCATCTCTGAAGCCCACATATACCAAAAGAGAGATATACATGGGCGATCGGAGCATAGCAGTAGAACTGATCATCTAATGTTAAGGGAGAGCAGCAGACAAGCACTACCCCAAATCCAATCTGCTCTTAAAAGCAACCGATCTGGAACCCTAAAAAAAAATCCAAACTCTTCAACAGAACCCGAGCATGATATCTGGAGGTCATAACCAAGATTTGGAATTTCTGAAACGAAAAAACAGGCACCAAAAGACAATAGCAGATCTAACCACCTAATACACACAACTAGCAGTGCCGTAAATCATCAAAAAAATGACAAATAAATGTAATCAGTGCAATACCCAGGCCACAAAAAAGAACCGAATAAAGTACCTCAAAACTCAATTGATCCGTGCCCCAAAAAAGGGCAAAGGGCATGTGTACCATTTTGGATCTCTCCATTGCAGGAAACAAGCATATGGGTAGACATGAGAGGCATTTTAAATGCCCTATAACAAAGACACACAATAAGTACCTACACACACGTCTATAGAGGCAGGCATCTTACCAGTGAGGTGGGAAGCCACCAATCAAACTGAAAACATGAGAGTTGAGATTGGATCCCCTTCTCTTCACGGAGTGGTGAAAGGCGATAAACACACCTCCTTACAATGCAGGTATCCTCCCGATAATCAATACAGGTTGCGTCTTGAATTTGTTAGCAGATTTTTCACCAAAATCACCTGCTCATTTCCTCTTTTGGAAAGGTCAAAGGCGAATTATTAGACTTTATCCTTCCTTGCTTTGCACGCCAGAATCCATCTACACGTGCCAACTTCCAACGTCCTCCTGCTTCATTTATAGTTAAACTAGAACTTAAGTTAGCGGTAATTTTCAGAGTTCACAAGATTTTTATCATGTCATTCATCAGAGCCTATGTTTGGCCTCGTGAACGTTAAAAGTACTCTTTATATTCATTGAATTTAGTTCTTTGCATAGTTTGTTTTATAGCATTGTTGTGTACCGAAGTTATTGCAGTCCTAGATTATTTATTTATTTTAAACTTGCTAGGCTAGATTTCTGTTCATATCCCCATGTTTTTGAGTGGAGGAGAAAATCCCAAGTTGAAAGCTTTTACACCATTGTGGGGAACAGGTGGACAAGCTGGCAAATACACGGTGTACATGTGATGTCACCAAAATAAAAAGCTGTCCACACTGCAGTTCAAGGATGGTAGGCCCCACCAAATAATAACTAGATTAACTGGCATGGGAAATGGTTCTTTCCTGCAGGGAAAATTTTGATGACCGTATGGCCGTATTTATATATTTATGTTGTATGATACATCAACATTTTAGGAACATTGCATCACATGAAAGGGGAGAATTTTTGTCTATATGATGTAGGATCGGTAGGCTATGGAGATTCATAAACATACAAGTTTTATTAATTATGGGCCACTCCCAAATGTGGAATTCAACAATCTTAGTTATCTAATTTAATGAGAAACACTTAAATAAAGATTTTATGTGTTGTAATCTAACTAAATTTTAGATTCAAATATGTTTTTTAGTTTTTGTATCGTAGTTTTTTCTATTTCTCAATTCAAATATTTGAAATTCAATTTTTTTTTAAAAGTTTATGTTTATATATGTATTGTTTGTGTTTTTTGGTTTTTATCAATAAGTTGAACATATAGAAATGGTTATGTCAAGTGTTATTAATCTTGCATGTAATTATCACTTCAATAAGTGAATGTTAAGCAATGTGTGGAACACATCAATTCAAATTTCAAAGAAGCAAGTCTCATGTCATCACATATAAGTGTTACTTACCTAGTATATATATATATGGAGTTGTAGGTATGTAGCACACATCCTTCAAGTTAATTATATCGAATCGTGAATTGTATTAGGTAATTAGGAGGCCTACATGAATTTAGTAGTTTATCCCTCCATTAGTAGTTTATCTTTCCATTATGCTATTAGGAGGTGTATATAAAGAAGATGAATATCATTGTAAGGATATGCGAATAGTTGATATGTGTGGGATCTTGTAAAAATATAGCTTGGAGTGGCTTCTTTTAAAGGAATATGGTATGGTATTACGCCACCTCAAGGATTTATTCTATTTTTGCACATATTAGATATTAGGACATATTGGCCCACAAACATCTCTTGTGGTATGTGTGATCTATTTTCTATATTGTATAATTTCAATATTATATGTGTGGATCTTGTAAGTGGTATCAAAATAATGGTTTGGGCAAGGGTAAGGATGAAAAGCTATTTTTTGAAGATTCACCTATTTCTTCCAAAGGGCTAGGAATTATTCTACAATTGTGCATTAGAGTTGGATGTTCATATAAGGAAGCTATAATCCAAAATTCAACCTTTGATCATCAATATAGAGTGAATTATTACGATTTTATGTTTTTCATAAATTCACTAATATTACAAATCATTTTTTTTGGTACATTTTTAGAAAGTTCAACAAAATTAATTTGGGGTCTATTATTTGTACTTTAGGTTTTGAGACCAATATAATTTGATCAAATTTTAATCAACAATATGGTAGAAAGGTGATCTATTGAAAGATTTTTTTCTTAAAACCTACATTTCAATAAGTTGTCCTAATTTTGATGGAAGTGGAGATGCATTAAAATGGTAGAACCAATATAAAAGAAGTTATGATGACATGATAACATGGAAAGCATTTTTTTTAATACTCTTAAAAGGTTAAGCTAAATGCTGGTATGCACTATTGTAATGAAATTTCTTCGTTGGATGAATGGAGCAAGCTTCCTTAGCTAGATGGGCACCAAACAAATAATAAAAGAAGAAAAGAAAGTGAAAAAGTAGATGATGATGATGATTAACGATACAAGTACATGCGCTCTAGCTCTAAAGAAGGAAGATTTAATCCTTCAATTTCACAGATATTCAGAAGGAAAAGGTTTTTTTTATAAACTCTAGCAACAAGTATAACTTCATCTACATGGAATTATCTAAACAATTGCATGTACAACAAAGAAAATCAAGGATATTTGAAAAGAGAGTAACGATATTTAATTTTTTAAAGACTTGAAGCTCTTTATAGATAAATACGTTTTGCATTTGAATTTGTATGCTTTGGATATGAATGAGTTGGTTATTATTCTTGGATATCATTGGTTGGAACCTTTAGGAACAATAAACATTACTATGGAAAAGAAGTTCATGAAAAATTCATATAGAAGCAAAAAAAACTTTATAAGGTATTAAACCTAATGGAGACCAAAGTAAAGTAAAAAGTAGAGCAAGTTCAAGAATCTAGTGAAGATTGCATTAAAAAATGGATGATAAACAAGAGGAGCAAGATGAAAGAAAAAAAAGAGAGGAAAAGATCATTTCCTATCATGAGCCAACAAAACAAGTGGCAAAAAAGGGTGAAGAATCATAGAAGAAATTGGAGATAGCAAAAGGTATAGTATAAATACATCAACTTCGTTGTGAGAGGAAAGAATCATGAAGGAAATCATCATGGGTGAATGATATTGCATGGAAAAATAATCCAATCATGATGGATCTATGTGGAATCAAAGGAGGGGGATCCCACAATAATGTATCTCACTTTTTGGCCTAAAGGAGACATTGAAATCAACATTGTTAACTGAATTTTCATTTTTTGTCACCTATAACAACTAAACCGTTAAGAATTTGAAGATGATGTGAACTAGTAATTTTTAAATTTTGTGTGTAGATTCTTGTAAACACCTAAAGTTGACATTATCATTTTAGCTCATCCCACCCATTTCCTCCATAATTAATTGAATAAATTCCTTTTTGTTCAATTAATTACCCAAATTTCATCTCCATATTAATTAAATAATATTTTATTATTTTTTTAATAAAATCACTATTCATCAGTATTCACTCAATCCTATTTCTAGCATTCAATTATTAATCACCCCTCTTATATAGTCCACCTTAGATAAATAAATCCAAATATTCATTTATCTCTCTCATCCTCATCCCAAAAATTAAATAAATAAATATATCTATTTATTTTTAAAAAAATCTCCATCCACTTTTCATTTAGTGAGTTAAAATGAATTAGCCCACTAATCCTCACTTGTAAATTTCTAAACTTCATTGAACTCTCAAATCATGCACATTCTCCAAAAGTGTACATAAGTAATGGGGCCTTTGTACACAAGGCATTGGCCTTCATACATGTGGCATGGGTCTTGGTACATGACACATGGGTCAAATATTTGTGCATACCCCCAAGGTACTCCAAAGTACCCCTTTAATCCCATCCATCCACTTCTTCTAAGGGAATCCTCAACCATTGATTTTCTTTGAATCTTGGGCCCCTTTTCATCCACCAACCACATGGATACACTTGTCCTCTCCTCATTCTCCAAAGCTTCTCAAGCAATGAGAGCCCTCAATCCTTCAAATCAATCCTATCTATGCAATCCCTCATCCAAAAATCTATAAATTGGATGCAACCCAAGTTGTTTGAAGAAATTTTGACTACTTATGCAATATTATGCAACTAGTAAGGGGAACTCACATACCATCTTGGAGCACAACCACCATGACTTGGTGCAACAAAGGTTGGTATTGGTGAGTTTTTTTTCATTTTGATCAATATTTTACTAGATCTTATGCTTAGTACAAGTGTTGCATATATTATGACTAGAATAGGTTATATTCGTTAACTTGTTTTAGTAGCCTTACATTTTGTATGTACACTTATTTAGCACACCTAGTGGGACCCTATCCCATTTTCTAATCATTTTCAGATCTTTGTAGCTTTTTGTCACTAACAGGTTCTAGTTCAACATATCCACTCTGTGTTTTAGTATATTCACTTTGTGTTTCAAGTATCCACACCTAAATGAGTGTGTTTGCACATCTTGCAACATTTTTGCAACACACAAGGGAATTTCTCTACACCTTTTCATAGATAAGTAGCCCTGTAACATGTTTCAGTAGCTCTATAATAGTTCAAAATATTTGCATTAGGTCTAGTAGCTATAAGGTCCTCATAAATATTCATCATTTTGACCACTTTTTTTAGGGTTTTTAGTTCCCTAATCTTGTGTTTTTGCAAGGGAATATCGTCCTAATGGTTTATATATCATCCTAACCCTCTTTTTTGGCCCCCTAACTCTAATTTTTGTAGGTTTTGATCCTTTTTTGGATTTTATCACATTTAAACAAGTTTGTAACATACAGTGGCATTTCTACACCTAAAGGGATGGATCTACAAATTAGTTTCCCAACTTTATTTTCATCACTTTTCACACCTTTTACTCTCTTTTTCTAGTAGATATTGATAATTTAAGGTTTCCTAATATCTATATAAGCATAGGTTGTTGGCATTCTTGGAGTGTCTTCTTGTTGAGACCCATGCAACCCCTTTAATCTAAAATCCTTAAAATTCAAAATCACTTGCAAAACCTTTGAATGCTTATTGAATTGACTATTTTCAAATGTTGTCAAAGGTCAAGCTGCAAAATCCAATCCAATCTTCCAATTCCACCTCATCCTAATCATCCAAATCCTCATCCACATCATCATTCAACATTGTTTAGGGCATGAATTATAAATCTAATCAATCACTTAATCTCAAGTTTGTGTCCAATCCTTACACTTATCTACCTTCATCATCCAATCCAAGTCATCAAACCTAATCAAAGGTCTTCTATCCCATCCATCTAATCATTCTTATAATCCATCCTAATCATCTCCCTTCATCACATTTTAATCCCAAGCAATCCTATTATTGATCTTTTAAGGATCTTAATCCTATCCAAATTCTTCTAATCCAAAATCCCTCATCTAATTTTATCCCCATCTAATGTAATGTAATGTAATCCCTAATCCTACCCATCCCTCTAATCACTTCTATATAATCATACATCTCAAAATTTAAATCAACACCCATCATCTATCAAGACCTTAATAAAATAAATGCTTGCTTCAAGACTTAACCTATCTTAAGTAGGTAATAAAATGAGTCTTGCTTAGGAACTTAGCCTATCCTAAGTATAGAATCCAATCCAAATTGAAATTTTCAACCAAGGTCTAGGCTCTTGACCCATCTCCTAATCCATTCTTCAAATTTATCTAATCCTAAAGCTCCATCCAGTTTCATCAAGTCCTCAAAACATCATCTAAGGTCCTAGGTCAAAATCCCTAAAACTCTAAATCAAAATCCATCCAACCCATCAAAATCCCTTTAAAGATCATAGTTTGGCACATCTACTACCCATTTCAACATTTTTGTAATGCTTCATTGTTTATGCGAATTCATCTTTGTTCCTTCAACACATCTACTACCTTATAATTTTTGCACTAAATCAACATATGTACTTTATATAACCCATTTTTGCACTTTAACGCATATACACCCCCAAATCGACATATTTATCACACTTCAACATATTTTTCTAAGGTGCATTTTCATATATCAACACATTTGTATCATACTCCAGCATGAAAGCAACATACTAAATAGTTTGTCTCCATTGAAACAACATGTCTACACCATTCTATGGTGTATTTTCTCTAGAGACCATCAATTTCATCCAAGATCAATCTAACCTATCTAATCATCAAGTGTCATGCATCCTTGACTTTGGTTTGACCCAATCAGCCAAAATTAAGTTATCTTACCCCTCAAATCCAAATCCAAAATCATTTTGAAATCATGGAAAATCTTAAGTTTCAAGCATACAAAATCATTTTGAAATCATAGAAAATATTAAGTTTTGAGCCTTCAAAATCCTAAGTCCTCAAGCTATGTAAAGTCCCATCATCCCAACTCGTCAATGATCATCATGAATCCATTTTTTTTATGATTCCCCTCGTCACATCCATCACATGAATCCCTTCAAAACTCATGATGATGATAGTTATGTTGAACAATGAGTGTCAAATCCATCCCCTTGATGACATCATTACATGCAACCTATCCCCAAGCTTCGATCACCCATCCATTCATAATAAAATGCTTCTTGACCAAGAATTGGCTAGCACAAGCTACCTCATCACTCCAAAATGCATATCTATTGTTCACCCTTATGACATCTTTAATAAGGTAAATCCATCTTATCCCCCATTCATATCTCAACCCTTATCTTTATATGAGGTTCTCATTGCATCTACTACTTGTCCTAGTCACTTACTCTTTTATCCTTCAATGCATAAACATATTCCTCCATCTAATCCTAAATCATCCAAATATTTCTTTTCAAAGTTCCTCCAAGGACTAGTCCAAAATAAATAAAAAAGTTATGGAGTCGTGTCACCCCACTAATCTAAAAATTTCAATGTGTTGTTAAAAAGGTTGTCACCCACCCAACACCTATCATTGATATGCAAAATCCTAACACCATCCAATTCCATGGTCACTCTAAATCCCCAATCACACCATCTGAGCAAATCACACTATGCCAAGAGTTATTTCCAAATCATGCTAAAACAACTCCCCATCCAAATCAAGTTCCTAAAATCCCATCTAATCCCTTCTATGATCCATGACCTACTCCTATATCCCTTCCATCCCACCTATTTATCCATTATATCCTTGTCTACCCATTGTATCATATATCCTTTCCAATCCCTCCACCCTCCTTTTGATCTTGAGAAGGATAAGGACATAATATCCAAGCATGCTTTGGAAACCTCTTGGCATACTCCTAGGAACTCATTCATATCCTCTTGCATAATTCTCCATCTATAAATATTTTACTAGCTTCATTCATCAAGCTATCCATAATCTTGTTGAATTCATCCCCTCATCTCAATTCCACCCATCATATTTTATTAGATACATGTGGAACAACCCACTACTAACCCCACCAAAATTGTTGGGGGTAGACAATCCTCCACCCCCTCTAATCCTTCTATCTTATTCATTCATGCTATAGATACTCTATATACTCACACTTCCTCCATCCATTCGTAAAAGGTAATGATGTGAAATTGTGCCACATGTCATTAGACATATACAAGAAGTGCAAAAACAATTTATGCAACTTGCAAATGGACTCCACAATAATAGAGAGATCACATAGGGTTTGAAACCCTAACTACCTCATTAATGGCAACCAAGGTTGAATGCATTCATTTGTAGCACTAGAGGTACATGTGGATCCATGTCCCCACTATCAAATGATTATTTTATGCCCGCAAAAAACCTTTTGGAATATGTGGCATTCATCTAAGCATTAATAGTGGTCCAATTGTGCAAGGAGTTAAGTGAGGTGAACAATGAAAAATTGTAGGAGTGTTGGAGTTTTCATGTCAAAGATACCTCATAACTCTTACCATTATTTGAAGATCAGAATTCAAATAGGAGGCATGACAACAAGAATAATTTTGAAACTCCAACAAGACAAGGAAAAGAGTGGGGTTCAAAGGAAAGGGATGACAAGATGGGAAACTCCAATATCGTAACATGAGAAAGGAATGAAGGCAAAGGATGAATGTGAGGTATGTTATAATGGAAAATTTTGACACTCCAACATGCACAAAGGAAAATCAAAGTTGGGGGGAAAAGTATGCTAAGATGGGGAAGCTTAAAATTCCAACAAGGACCAAGAAAAGGCCAAACTTAAATAGGAAAGCATGCCTAGACAAGGAACTCCAAAATTTTGACAACTAACAAACACTTAGAAGACTAGGTATGCCTTCAAACTTACAGACTTTGGGGACCTTATATAGAAACAAGTGGAAAGAAGAGGAAGAACATACACACAAAATTGGACTAGGTGAGATGTAGGAGATAGGAATATGCATTTTGGTCTATAACATAAGTTAATACAAAAAGGTGACATGACATTGCTAGTAACATCCTTCATAGCTATGTTGGGTTGATTAGAATGATTAGTTTGATTGGTTTGGTTGGATTGGTGAATTTGATCAATCTTGAGCTTTGAAGGTTTGTTTCATGGAGGATTTTTGAAAGCATATAGGGTTGTCATTTGTTCATTTGAGATATGGAGTTGGTTAAGCACTTCTTGGTTTTCACCTTGATTTAAGCATGAAATATCCTCTTGTACTAAAATAACTTCCTCTTAATGAGTGTCAACACAAAGGTCATTTAGATTAGGGGATTCAGTGATCAAGGGATTAGGACCTATGGGGGTGAATAGATTAAAATTAGGATTAATATGGATGGGTGTAGGATTTAATATTATAGGCTTTGTAGGGAAGGATAGATGGATGGATGAATTGATGGACTAGGATTATTATGGGTAAGTGGATTAAGAGTTGGACTAATGTAGATGGATGGTGGGTTGGATTTTTTATGATTTGTAGGGGTTGGTAGATTAGGATTAATATGGATGGATGGATGATCAAATGTTATAGGATTTATAGGGATAGATAGTGGGCTCAATGGATGGGGGATTATAGGTTTAGATAGAATAATATCTATAGGGATGAATGGATTAGGAATAGGAGTAATAGGGATTGATGGGGGATTTAATGGTTTAGGATTGAGATTGGTAGGGACAAGTGCAGTATTGGAGAATGTCAAGATTTGAAAGCATGAAACAACCTTCCACTAGTAAACCAAATATAAGCATAATAGGATATATATCATATAAAAAATGAAGAGTGTGTAAATATAATGAGAAACCTTACATATATAGGCAAGGTAGATGAGGTGAGAACTTGTAGGAGTGAAACTCTAACTACCCCTCTAATAGTGCAACACTTGTGAGCTCACTTGGCAAGTGTGTGAGCAAGTATAACTTGTATGCATGCAATCAATGTCTCAAGTGATGAGGACACATGTCTCAATACTATGAAGTGAGATAAAAGCATAATAAAACTAAGTAAACTTAAGCTATGAGTGTGAATAGGTCGACCATGGAAAGGTGATATCCTGACTAGATGGAAAAAACACTAACAACACTCCTTAAGTGCAACTTAGGGAGTAATGTATGCATGATGTTGACTCCCACCTAAGAGGCCATGTTAGGTACTCATGTACAAATTTCTAACCCAAAGGGAAATAAAACCCCTCTCCAAAAGAGAAATGATGCAATAAAATAAAATGTAAAAGTGAAGAAGATAGAAGGACTCATGATGACCCCCCCAAGGACTAGTTCTATCACATAAGTACAAGAAATGCTCCCCCAATATGAGAGATAGAGAGAGACATGGAGAATCCCCATAAGATCATAGAACCTATAGTGCTAAGTGATGCTCAAAGAAGAATGCAGAATGTGACCCTTAAATGTCTAACAATATTTCTTCCTCATTGAAGAAGATGAACTACACATAGGTGCATGAAATCCTCCCATGTGAGAAGAATAGAATTCTTTGAATGTTGCACAAGATCCAAAGACAATGGTGTAATCTTGAAAGTTGTTCAAGTGCTCCATGTGAAGGCCGATGTAGAACAAAAACCAGAGATGTAAATGAGTTGAAAAACAGCGTTGATATGGTTGTCATCAAAGGGGCCTCCCAACTCTATAAAATGGGATTCACTAAACAAGGTTGATATACCTTGTAAGTAATCATCCCAATAAAATTTAGTGGAAACACAATTATGAATATCCTATTGTCCTAAACCATGAGAAACTAGTGATGTAGGAACTCTCAATACTGAAGAAGTAGAATGTGAAGGAGATGTGATATCATTGTAAGATGAAGAAATCTATGAGGAGGATAGAACTTCAAGGTTCAAAAATCCAAATTGTATCTCCTTATGCATGTTGAAGGTATCAGTGTCTTCTATACTCAAACCATCATCAAAGTTGGCATGACCAAAAGAAGAAAAGGAATACAATCTAGAATCATGGTCAGCATGACCTATGGCAATGATGTCTCTACTCTGAAAATATCAGATGATCACAGAATGTGGTGTGAACTCAATGTTGGGAAAATGTGTCTCAACCTTGCAATTATATATGGTTTATTGTTGATGGGATGTATGTTGGTATGTAGTGACTGATCATGCAAATACTATACAAACAAAATATCGTTGACACATCAAGGTTTTCCCGCTGACACATCAAGGTTTTTCCCCACTAACACATCAAGGTTTTTTTTTGCTAACACATCAAGGTTTTTTGCTAACATGTCAAATAAAAAATGACCTTGTAAAACCCTAATTCTAGAAGGTTGTAAAAAGCTTGTTATAAGCAGGTGGGATGTATGTAGACAAGGGTGTATTCTGAGAGTCTGATAGCAGTCGTGTTGTCTCTTGATCTATGGTGGTGATACTCCTATCAGAAGCTTTCTCTGCAAGTATATTGCAATCTTTTGATTTCTAAATAATATATGGGCGGATTTTTGGAGTGTGGGGTTTTCCTTCGAAAGGGTTTTCCCCACATAAATATGTGTTGTGGTATGCATGATATTTGTGTTTAAATTTTTGTAACTGTTAAATATCTATAAAGTTGTGCATTTTTCTCCTCTCAAGATTAGTGTAGGAAGTTGTTCCACTACCTTAACTTCCTTACAAGTGGTTTCATAGCTTGATCACCTTTGGTTTTAGTTGTGGGTTGTTGGGTTTTTTGAACTAATCCAAATTTCAGTGGAAGGTTATGCAAAAGACACTTTGTGATCTTGTTACAAGAATTTTCAGATGGAGAGTTCATCAGGGAGAATAGAGGTGGAGAAATTTTCTAGAAATAATTTTGAGATGTGGAAGCTAAAGATAGAGGATATGTTGATAGATTGAGATATGTGGGATGTTGTTGATGAGAATGTTTCAAGGCCTGTGGATCCTACTCAAGCTGCTTAATATGATGTTATGGACCATAAAGCCAAGGGTCTAATCAGATTATGCTTGGAATACTCTATTTTAATTAATGTCCATGAAGAGACCTCTGCACATAAACTATGGAAGAAGCTTGGTGAGATGTATCAGGCCAAATCTTTAGTGAACAAGATTTTCTTGAGGAAGAAGTTGTATTCCTTGAGAATGGAAGAGGGTGGACGAATCACAAACCACCTAGAAACATTCAATATGTTGGTGGCTCAATTGGCATCAGTTGGTGTCAAAATGGATGAGGAGGAGAAATGTCAAATCTTGCTTTGTTCTTTGCCTGATTCGTGGGATTCTCTTGTTATGGCTATTGGGAGTACTTCTGTTATATTGAATACTAAAGATGTGGTGGGTTATTTTCTTTCTAAAGAGATGAGGAGGAAGGTATCCATCACTTCCAAGGAGGATCTAAATGTTCGTAGAAGACCTAAGGAGAAAGGAAAGAAGAATGACAAGTGTGACAAATGCAAGTCCAAGGGGTGATCTAAATCTCCTAGAAATTCCAAAGTTATTTGTTGGAATTGCGGTAATCCTAGACATGTTTGTAAGGAATGCAAAGAAGAAAAGAAGAAGAAAAAGAAGAAATTTGATTTTGATTTCGAGTCTGAAAAGGAAGATGGTGACACATTCATTGCAGCTTTGGCAACTCGTGCATGTAATGATGCATGGTTAATTGACTCAAGTGCATCTTTTCATATGACTTTTAATAGAGATTGGTTTTGCGAATATGAAGAATTTGATGGAGGTAAGGCGTACTTGGGTGATGATTCTCATTTAAACATCGTTGGCTATGGTAAAGTTAAAATCAGGTTTCCTACTGGTAGAATAAAAGGATTAATTGTGTGTTGTATACCCCTAGATTAGCACAAAATTTGTTATCTGTGAGAAAACTAATAGATGTGGGTGTGCCAATAGTATTTTCTAATCCAAGATGCAATATGGTTAGAGGTGCTTGTTGGACTCAAGGAACACTAAGAGGGGGGAGTGAATCAGTGTTCAACAATATTTAAATTACAATCCAGATCTTCAACCATTTACATCATTTAAACAAAAGTAAAGATGGAAGCACATGAAGGAAACAATAAAAACACCATAACACCAAGATTTTTTATGTGGAAACCCTGTTAGGGGAAAAACCACGGTGGAGGTTAATCCACAATTTATACTCTGTTAATAGTATGAAGAAAAAGGGGAATGCACATGCATTTAGGCACACTGCCCAAAACTCACTGCTCAAAAACAGGAAGGCTCACTGCCTTACAATATATTTGGATTACAACCAAAATTTGAATTGAGAAAGTAGCATCTACAAAGCTTGATTACAATTCTGATTAGGCTCAGTAAACAATCCTTTGTCCTGCTGACTGATTCTGCACTTCTGCTCTACCCTGCTCTAACTCGCATCATAAAATCTTTAATGCACAAGTGAAACTGTGCATAATCGCTCAATCACCCTTCTAATATTCGTAACACACATCAACACACCTTATTCGCACACCAAAATGATATAATTGATCATTTATATGTATCTGCTATCAAAGATTTAGTCGCTTCATGTCGACTTTAGCAAAACAAAAATATTTTCTAATAGTCGACTCAATCCACATTTAATATTTGATGCATACCCATCAAAGTCGGCTAATGCTATGTTGTGGACCCAAATCAAAATTCCCAAACACATAAACATTTAAACAATTACTCCTTATACATCTATGACATGCTATATACATCAAGTCAGCCTCCATGAACAAATAAGCAGAAACGTCATCTTGTCGGATCTCCTAACTTATACACTGATTAATGCGACATCACAAAACTTAAAAATAAGATAAAATAGATACTTAACATCCTTCCCCGAGATCCACAACTCAAAATGATAATCCGGTGAAGCATATCAATCAACATACTAACTGAATACCCTATTCATTCATACTTCTGGTAATACTTTGTTCTTTACTCTACCTGTCGGTATGAACAAATATTGATTTGTGGACTAGAAGAATGAATTAGGTTGCCATCAATGACAACACTAGAATCCATATGCCAACAGTGCTATGATGATTGCTAGAAGTGTCATAAATGGGACATTATATAAGCTTGATGCATGCACTATTGAGCGCAATAGTACTTCTGTGAAAATAAAGTTTGTAGAAGAAGTGAGGGTTTCACCTTCAACAGATGATCATGGCTTTTGGGTACCCAAGGGTACTATTTCTTCTTAGAAAAAGTTACCTGTAGATAAAACTATGTTATGGCACTAGCGACTTGGCCACATTGGAGAAAAGGGTCTAAGGACCTTGAAAAATAAAAACCTTGTTGAAGGTTTGTTTGATTGTAATCTTGAATTTGATTTCTATGAGCATTGCATTATGGAAAACAAAATCGCGTTTAGTTTTACTCAAGTTTTCATAAATCTTGTGGTGTATTGGATCTTATACATTATGATGTATTTGGTCCTATAGATGTTCCTTCAATTGGAAAATCCACATATTATGTTTCATTTATTGATGATTATAGTAGGACATGGGTATATTTTGTAAAGAATAAATCTAAAGTTTTTAGTCAATATAAAGAATTTAAAGCAATGGTTGACTTGCAGACTAGAAAGAAAATAAAATGTTTGAGGACTAATAATGGTGGTGAATTTTTCTCTAATGATTTTGATAGATTTTGTAAAGATTGTGGTATTCATAGACAGAAGACAACTCTGTATTCTCCATAATAGATTGGAGTTGCAAAAAGAATGAACAGGACATTGATGGAGAAGGCTAGGAATATGTTGAGTGTTGCTAACCTAGAATAAAGGTTTTGGGATAAAGTTGTTGCCACTGTCTGTTACCTGATTAACAGGTCTCCTACATCATCTCTTGTTGATAAGAAACCTATAGAGGCATGGTCGGGTCACAAGCCTTCATTAAGACATCTTAGAGTTTTTGGTTGTGAGGCATATGCACATGTGCCAAAGGAGAAGCAAACAAAGTTGGAGAACAAGGCTATGAAATGTATCTTTATCGGATATAGTTATGGTGTGAAAGGATACAAGCTTTGGGATCTTGTTGCACAGAAGGTAACACATAGTAGATATGTTATTTTTAGAGAAACCAAGCCTTCTTCTATTACATTGCAGCCAAAACTAAGTAAACAGGAAGATGTGGTTCAATTTCCTTCTACACCTGAGAAAGTTGAATTGAGGCCCAAGGATAGACAAGAAGTTGAGGACAACTCATCTAGCTCTTAATCTTCAAAAGAGGAGGAAGAACCTCCAACTCAACTTGTTCATAGGTCTACAAGGCATAGACAACCACCTGAAAGGTATTCACTTGATGATTGGAGATGTATTTTTGCTTTGAATACTAACATGGATGAACCCAGATTTGTAGAAGAGTCACTAGGTATGAATGATGCAAAATCCTGGAAGATTGTTGTGGATGAAGAAATGACATTTTTGAAAAAGAATGATAAATGGACTCTTGTACCATTGCCTGAAGGATGAAAAATTGTTGGTTGTAAATGGGTGTTCAAGAAAAAAAATTGGTTCAAATGGAGGTATTGAGAAGTACAAAGCAAGGTTGGTTGCAAAGAGTTACTCTCAAGTTGAGGGTTTTGATTATGGTGAGATATTTTCTCCTGTTGCAAAAATGACATCCATTAGCTTTTTGCTTTCTATTACTATTGCTTATGATTTAGAGGTTGAGCAAATGGATTTGAAAATTGATTTCCTTCATGGTGATTTGGAGGAGGATATTTATATGACACAGCCAAAGCACTACGTGGTTAAAGGTAAAAGTAAGTTGGTTTGCAAATTGAAGAATTATTTGTATGGCTTAAAACAAAGTCATAGGATGTGGTACCAAAAATTTGATACATATGTGTTGAGTTTAGGATTTGAGCATTCTAAATCAGATCATTGTGTTTATTATAAAACTAATGGTGATCGTTTCCTATTTATTGCATTATATGTTGATGATATGTTATTTATTGGTAGAGGGAAAGGTATGATTTCAAAACTAAAATCTCAAATTGCTGCTAAATTTGAAATGAAAGATCTTAGTGCAGCTAAACACATTCTTAAGATGAAAATTAAGAGAGATAGAGTGAACAGAAAGCTATGGCTTGACCAAAGAAATTATGTCAACTCAATTTTATAGAGGTTTGATATGTAGGATTGTAGACCATTGTGTGTTCCTGTTTCAATTGGAACAAAGTTATCTATTTCAGATTATCCAACATTTGATGGAAGACATGAGCAGAGTGCCTTACCATAGTGCAAATGGAATTTTGATGCATGCTATGGTTTTTTCTAGACCATGCATTGCTCAAGTAGTGGGAGTTCTTTCCAAATATATGTTTGATCTTGGTAGAGTTCATTGGGATGCAATTAAAAGAGTCTTCAGATATTTGTGGGGTACCTCAGATTATTCCTTATGTTATCATAGTAATATAACTAAAAACAAGATTTCCCTTGATATTCATGGTTATGTGGATTTAGATTGAGTAGGTGATTTTGATAGCAGAAAATCCACCAGGGCTTATGTTTTTACTTTATTTGGTGGTGAAATTAGTTGGATGAGTAAGCAACAAGCTAGGGTTGTTTTGTCTACTACTGAAGTAGAGTATATGACAACTACGCATGCTTGTAAAGAAGCCATTTGGATTAAGAGACTGTGTTCAAATATTGGAATAAAACAAGGTGCAGTGAAAACTTATTATGCCAGTCAGAGTGTGATATGTCTAGCCAAGAACCCAACATTTCATGCCAGGACCAAGCACATTGATATATAGTATCATTTTGTTAGAGATATGGTTGAAAATGGAAGGGTGAAGTTGGTTAAGGTAGAGACTTTGATTAATGTTGTTGATTCTTTAACTAAGTATGTGAGCACAGAGAAGTTCAGAGACTATGGACCTTTCGGCCCCTAGCAATTAAAGAGACAATGGTTACACCCTCACATTGCTCTTGCAAGGTGTTCAACAAGTGGGAGATTTGTTGGGAAAATGTGTCTCAACCTTGCTCATGCAAATACTTATATATGGGTTTATTGTTGATAGGATGTATGTTGGTATGTGGTGATTGATCATGCAAATACTATACACTCGTAGCAAGATATGGGTTTCGGGGCATCGCCCCGAAAAAAAATTTGTTGACACGTCAAGGTCTTCCCACTGACACGTCAAGGTTTTTTCCCACTGGCACGTCAAGGTTTTTTCCTGCTGACACATCAAGGTTTTTTTCCGCTGACATGTCAAATGAAAAATGACCTTTTAAAACCCTAATTTTAGAAGGTTTCAAAAAGCTTGTTATAAGCAGCTAGGATGTATGTAGATGAGGTGTATTCTAAGAGTCTAATAGTAGTTGTGTCGTTTCTTGGTCTCTGGTGGTGATACTCCTGTGAGAAGCTTGCTCTACAAGTATATTGTAATATTTTGATTTCTAAATAATATATTGGGTGGCTTTTGGAGTGTGGGGTTTTTCTCCTGAAAGGGTTTTCCCCACGTAAATTTTTGTGTTGTGGTATGCATGATATTTGTGTTTATTTATGTTTAAGTTTTTGTAACTATTAAAGATCTATAAAATTTTGCATTTTTCTCTTCACAAGATTAGTGTAGAAAGTTGTTCCACTACCTTAACTTCCTTACACTCAATTGTTTTCTTGTGCCACTATGTGTAATTTGATAAATAGAAAGGAGATTATTTGATAAGGTACATAAAGTACATTATTGAATGTTCCTTCTCCAATTTCAATAGACCCTTTTTCGAGAGCTAACATATAGGTGTTATTTTCTATCAAGATTTGTGGGGATGTACAAGGATCAAATATGGAAAAGGTTCCTTGGATGCAACCATGTGGGGAAATGCTCTGGAATCAAACATGATGTGTTGTTTGCAGAAGCAAAGAGTTCCATACCCTTTTTCTTATCATTATTTAAATATACAAATGGTATAGATGGAGAAGAGGAAGGGCCACCTATTTTAGATGTAGGCAACTAAATGTGACGTTGAAGAAGATGCCTCATTTCATCATTTTCCTTTCTAAAGCATTAGTGTTCTCCATGCCCTCTTTTCTTGCAATAAGTACATGTGGGCCTCTCTCTATAATTTTTTCCTTTTGATGAAGGAGATGAGTCAAATGGAGTCTCTGATTTTGGCCCCTTAATGTGATCCTTAGTTTGTTTATTTCCCTTAGATTTGGAATCATTTTGGTCAGTTACAACAAGAGCTTGTAGCTTTGAAGGTTGCATGGTACCCATTTGAATTATTTTGTCTTGCTCCTTTGTGAGAGAAACAACAAATTTTTTGAAACAGATGGCATAATGTAGTGTGCACCAAAAGCATTCTTTGTTGCATGAAAAGTAGAAAAAAAGGCCAAATATTGAGGACCTAACTTTGATAAGACACTTAGGACCAATGTTTCATCTTGTTTTTCTATTCCACATTGCTTAAGTTGGAACCTTAAAAAAATCAATTTAGTGAAGAACTCTTGAATTGTGTTAAGGTCTTGTGGATTAAGACATTAGTTCATTCTCTAGTTGATGTCCCCTCATTACATCTTGCTTACCAAATAGATTTTCTAATGTTGTCCATACATCATTAGGTGTTGTGGCAGAATCAATGTGAAAGAGAAGTTTGAGAGAAATAAATGTACACAATGTTCCATAGGCTTCATCATTTCAATTATACCATTTTTGCTTTTTAGTTGCTCCTATAGGTTCAAGTTCCAAACCATATTGACTCAATGCAATCCCAGTTTCTTGAGCTTTATCTCCACTGATTGCTTTCATTCACAAAAATTAAATGGAGTTAGGATTATGTCCATTTTGTAGAATAACACACAAGACAACCACCCCCAAATTTGTTTATTACTGATTTGAGCCCCCCAGAAAGATGTGCAAGAATTTTTTATAAGTTGGTTAAGTTTGGATGCCTAAATCGATTGTTTATAAAGCATAGTGATTTGTACAAGAGGGCTATCCAAAACTTAAAATTGAGTGCAAATTTGAAATCCTTGCCTTTTTTGAGCAATTTCAAAAAAAAAGTTTGTGAAATTTCGACAAACAAGATGAAAGTTATGCCCCATCAAAATTTGCTTACAACGTATGCTTCAGAGGTCAAAAAGCAAATTAAAACTACAATTTCTAAAATGTCTTGATGGAAAACGTTGGTGATAGAAAGATCTTTCAATCAACTATTCACACTTGAAAAAATACCTCCATGTTTGCAAGTTATGCAAAAAAAAAGAAAAATGCCCCGCACCCACCTTTATAAGCATTAAAATGAACCAAACAGTTAAATAACCATGGCATAAAATGCTCACTATAAATGATAGCCACTAGCTTGTAACATAAAATATTAACATTTAATGCTATAGTTGAGAAAAAGACAACAAAAAAGGGTATGAATTGTGTGGTGGGAGTGAACATGTCTATTGACCAAGTCTCTTGATGTCATTGAGGGATGATTGCACCAAGTGTGATTCATTGATGGAGGATTTGTGTGGGGAGGGACTCGCTGACCAAGTCGAGCAAGCAGTTGTGGGGTTGGTGTGCAACAAGCAAACTCATATTCTTTATCTTCTAGAATCCTTGCTACGCCCTTGAATGTTGGATGTTAGTGCATGCAAGTCATGAGGGGTTGTGGAGGGTACTAGAATCTCTACACCAAGCCAAAAAACCATGATCATGATATGGTCATTGTTTGATGTTGTGTACCACTCAAGATTTTGAAGCCACAGAGAAATTCAGTGAAAAATGAAGAAAAACTTGCTATGAAGAAGTTGATAGAGGTGTGTGACTCTAGATAAAGGGTTTAAATTCCTTTTACCAGTGTCATATGTGGAAATCGAGGCACGACTTGGTGATAGTAATGTCATGGCTTGAAGGAGACCCTTGAAAATGCAAAGCTCTATAATGACAGCGTGACTTCCTTTGCAACAATGCCCTCACAAATGTCAAATCCATGTTGCTAATAAACCTTTAATAACCACCTAACAATGTACTCATGCAACCTTATTGGTGAGTTGGATAACAGGCATGGTGTCAATAGAGACCATAAAAGCACTGAAATGCCCACTCAAAGGGTATCAAACCGTGCTAGAGAATAAATTTTCTCAAGCATCAATTCCCTACAATCTTTCTAATTGCGACCCATGAAAAAGATTATGAAGAGGGCTAAGTCAATGGAAGGAATAGAAGCCACATATGGAGTCCAATGCCACTTCACTACAAATATAAACCTCTATGAGGTTGTACAAAAGGTTGCAAGTCGTTGGAGGTCCTCTCTACAACAATGAAAATGTAGATCAAAATTGTGCACACAATGCAAAAGTACAGATCAAAGAAGCCTGCAAAATGAAATCCCCATATGCACAAATAATACCTTGTGGCATGCAATGAGGGTGGGTTGCTCACATAAGAGGCTTGCAAACTCCTGGGTATTTAACTATATCACCAAACACACAAACTTTAGATTGGGTGCCTTAAATACCATGACAATGGAAAATTGGCAAGTTTGGTGGACACCCCCAATGCCTAAGAACAAGCATACAAGAGTAGCAAACAATAATGAGAGCCTAAAAAATACATGCAAAATAAGTTGATACCCTCCAAATAGGTTAGATAGACCAAAAATCTCCAAAAAAAGCCAATTTTTTTTAATCATACTAGTAGATGGGCGGAGGGTTGATTGGTCCTCTACTTAAAAAAATCAATTTTTTACAACTTTTTTTGTAGAGTGGCAAAAAAATCGCAAAAAATGAAATTTTTTTTTTTTTGTCAAACAAAAAGTTTTCTTTGTTTCTCGGGCCTTTTGGATGCAATGGCAATTTTTATTTAGCTCTGTGATACTCTAATGATAAGGCTATGTGCAGGAGTCACCTTGATGCGAGAAGGAACTCGCTCTCATGGCTCTGATACCATGTTGGAGAATGCCAAGATTTGAAAGCATGAAACAACCTTCCACCAATGAACAAAATATTAGCATAATAGGATATCTATTATATGCAAAATGAAGTGTAAATACAATGAGAAACCTTGCATATATAGGAAAGGTAGATGAGGTGAGAAGGTAGGAGTGAAACTCTAGTTATCCCTCTAATAGTGCAACACTTGTAAGCTCAATTGACAAGTGTGAGCAAGTGTAAAGTGTGCATGCAATAGGTGTCTCAAGTGATAAGGACACATGTCTCAATGTTATGAAGTGAGACAAAAGCATAAGAAACCTAAGTAAACTTAAGCTATGAGCTATGATAGTTCAATCATAGAAAGGAGATATCCTAACTAGATGGATAAAGACAATATTTACACTAACATGGAGGTCTAATGGATTTGATATATGGGGATTATCCATGTATGTTTCTTGATTTGGGAGGTTTCCCCTACCTAGATGTTGAAGGTGATAGTTTAGGGGAAGTTTGGCTCCAACGCTTACAAGATACCTAATCATGACATCCTTGTCTTGCCTTAGGATGTAGTCTAGTGGATTGTTTGCTTTTCCATGGGATTTCCAACGAGTTTTGGGCTTGGATTAGCAAACTAGGATGTCCTTAGTCTATAGGTTCTTGTGGCTATGGTAAGCTTGTTTGATATAATGCCATTTAGAGGCTCATTGTTATATCCTTCGTGGTCAATAAGACTATCATCATCATCATCATGATGTTCAAATGGGTTTTCATATTGGTATAATGGATTTTAGGTGGGGTTTTAGCTTCCTCATTGAACTTGTTAAACCAAGGGCCCATGATGCTTGTTAGAATGTTTTTTTTGAATTTTTTAGGATTTTTGGAATAAATATATTGATTTCACATGAAGGGGGAGACAAAATATTTACAACAACCTAGATTATTCGAGTGGGTGTGTACACACTTGTGGGCCTACAAATATTATCTTGTCTGAGCATGAAAGGTAGGGCCTATGAGAAAGCACTAACCACTTTTGATCCTCAATGTTGATGAATAATAGCTTAGGTCTGATATATAACAATGATTGCTATAAGCATCATCATTGTTTATGTTAGATCTATTGCTCCTTGATATTTCTAGAAATAAGTATTCAAATTTATAAAGCTTGTGTAAAATCGAATTCAAATAGATGTTGATCAAAATATGCCTTGAATAAAACTCTGTATTCATTGTTGCCCTGTGTGTGGGCATGTATTTGTTAATTATGGTTAACTTGAATGGTTACAGGAACCCGCGCGCTGAAAGGAACACGTCCTCTCAAGAGTTGTGTCCCTGTGGATATGAAACCCGTGCGCTCAAAGGAACACGTCCCTTGAGCGGACGTGTCTCCAAGTGTGGAGACACATCCTCTCAAGAGACGTGTCTCTTGAAGGTGGCTCTCCCTAATATAAATACTGAGACCATTCTTAATATGCAAATAATTGAAATCTATTAATGTTCTACATCTCGCACATTCTGCATTCTTAATATGAAAATTCGTAATTTTGTCTCAGAAGTTTATCACCTAAATCTCTGGCCTTAGTCTGTTCTCTGTTCTAGAACCCCTTTATGTTATAGATTTGATTACATTTACATGGTATCAGAGCCACATTGTGTGTATCCCAATCAAATCTGAATACCAATCTACTTAAGAAAATTTGTATTTTCCAGAATCGAATTACTTCACATTCTTCATAATGTCAACTGTGATCAGATTTGAAGATCGCCTTGCAGGAGCAGACAATTTCACATCATGGAAATTTAGAATCATGATGATCCTTAGAGAGAATAAGCTAGATTCATTTGTGAAAGAGAACCAGTTAGAGCCTAAGAATGATCTGGACAAATCTCGATGGATTGAGAACAATGAGAAAACCATGAAAATTATAGTAGATGCAGTTAGGGACCATATAGTACCTATTCTGTCTAAACGTGAGACTGCATACCTAATGTTTAAATCTCTTGAAATCACCTTTGAAATAAACAACACCAGTAGGACCCTTGCTCTAAAGAGGCAAATTAATCATATTCAAATAAACAAGGGAGAATCTGTTAATTCATATTTCATGAGAATCACTGAATTAAGAAATCAATTGTCAACAATTGGTCATCAAATTGACAGTAAGGAGTTAACTCTAATAGCTCTAGATGGTCTACCAAACTCATGGGAGTCTTTTGTCCAAGGAATAAGTGCAAGATCTAAACTCCCTAAATTTGATAGGCTGAGAACAGATTGCTTGTAGGAAGAAACAAGACTAATGTCAAAAGGAAAACTTCAGAAACCTATAGATGAGGATATTCATGTACTAAACACAACTTCTCATAAGAAAGGTAAGAAGAAAGATTTCAAGAGAAAGAAGAATTCGTATGGAAAGGGATCATCCAAGAAAAGGAAAGACATTTCCCAAATACAATGTTTCAGATGTGATCAGTATGGACACTTTGCAATCAAGTGCCCTGATAGAACAAAACAACAGGCATCCTTTGCTAAAGTTGAAAAGACAAATACAAAACATGATTCTGAGAAATTTGTTTTCTACTCAGCATTATCAAGTCAAGTATCCAACATAGTCAATAATTGGGTAATTGATAGTGGTTCTTCAAGGCACATCACAGGATTCAGAGAACACCTAGATACTATGATAGAAGAAACTGCAGAAGAAGTAACTATTGGGGATGATTCTGCACATCCAGTTAAGGGAGTTGGAACTTGCAACATAAATCTGAAATCTAGCCTCTCTCTTCAACTCACTGGAGTATTATTTGTACCAGGAATAAAGAGGAACCTCATATCCATTTCTGCTCTTGAAGACAACAGATATAGGGTCACCTTTATGGATGGAAAAGTCCTAGCGTGGCCAAAGAACTCCATCATAAAGAAAGCTCAAACTATAGGGATAAGACAAGGATATCTCTACAAACCGTGCACTGACATTAATCAAGCCCTTATTCATGAGACTTCTAATTCAAATGAAATTTGGCATTGAAGACTAGGACATATTCATTTTCATGCCCTACCTTCTATGGAAAAATTAGTAACAGGATTACCCAAACTAAATCATATTCATGAAGGAGCATGCAAAGGGTGTGCCCTAGGGAAGAATACAAAGGGGGCTTTCCAAAACAGTTTGAGTAATACCAAAAACATTCTAGAACTGGTTCATTTTGACTTATGTGGACCTATGTTTGTACCCTCCATGGCAGGTTTTTTATATTATGTAATATTTGTAGATGACTTCTCTAGAAAAACCTGGATATACTTTCTTAAATGTAAAGAGTCAATAGAAGTCCTTAAAAGATTTAAGGAATTCAAAGCTCTTTCAGAAAACTTTTCGGGGAAGAAAATCAAAACTCTAAGAACAGATAATGGGAAGGAATACACCTCAGAAATCTTTAAGGAATTTTGTGTAAATGCTGGGATTAAGAGGGAGTTTACTGTAGTCTTCAATCCTCAACAAAATGGTGTTGCTGAGAGAAAGAATAGAACTATTGTAGAAGCTGCTAGAGCAATGTTGTTTGATCAAAACTTAGAAACTTCATTTTGGGCAGAAGCCTCTAGGACAGCTGTCTACATTCAAAATAGATGTCCCCATTCTCATCTAGATAACAAAACTCCTGAAGAAGCATTTACTGGTATAAAACCTGACATAAGTCACTTAAGGATCTTTGGTTGCCCTGTCTACATTCATGTACCTAAAGAAAGGAGATCTAAATTATAACCTAATGGAAAGAAAGGGATACTTGTGGGCTATAGTGAAACCTCAAAAGCTTACAAAATTTACATATCAGGTCAGAATCAAATTGAACTAAGTAGAGATGTCATCTTTGAGGAAGACATTGCTTTCAAAAGGGCAAAGAGTTCTAATGACATAGAAATTCAAGATTCTACTAAAGTTATAGAGGAGGATCTTGCTCCTGAGATTCAGAGGGAGTATTCTGAAGAAATCCTAAATGAAAACCAATCTGTCCCAGAAGTGAATCTTTATGACAACAACAAGAAAAGACCACTTTGGGCTAGAAAGATGATTAAGGAAGCTGAGAATTATACAGCACCCAAAGGAACTTTTAGAGAAAGTAAGAGACCCAAAAGATTCTCAAGCTATGTTGCCTTAATGAATGAGATCATTAGTTCAGAACCAACTAGCGTTATGGAAGCTCTGAAGCATCAAGTATGGAAAGATGCTATGACAGAAGAGTATCAATCTATTTTGAAAAATGATGTATGGGATATAGTACCTAGACCTAAAGGTAAATCTATTGTCTCTTCCAAATGGCTTTTCAAAATCAAACATGTTGTTGATGGCAGTATCGAGAAACACAAGGCACGCTTTGTTGCTAGAGGTTTCTCTCAAAAGGAAGGTATTGATTACGAAGAAAATTTTGCACCTATTGCCCGGTACACCTCTGTGAGAGTAGTAATAGCTATTGCTGCAGCTGAAGGCTGGAAGATCCATCAAATGGATGTGAAAACTGCCTTCTTGAATGGGTCCATTGAAGAAGAAGTCTTTTTAGAGCAACCTGAAGGCTTTGTGATACATAATGCAGACTCACATGTATGCAGATTGAAGAAAGCTCTATATGGACTTAAATAGGCTCCCAGAGCTTGGTATGAAAGAATTGACAACTATCTTCTAAGACTAGGATTTTCAAAGAATGATGCAAATCCAAATCTCTATTTTAAGGTAATTAAAGGTGATATGTTAATACTAATTTTATATGTTGATGACCTTCTAATAACAGGAGAAGATCACCTTATTACTCAATGTAAGGAAGACCTGGCTTCAAAATTTGATATGAAAGACTTGGGCATTTTACATTACTTCCTGGGGTTGGAAGTCTAGCAGAAATTGATGGTATCATTTTAAATCAAGGAAAGTATACTGTTGATATTCTAAAGAGATTTGGGATGTTAGACTGTAGATCCATGTCTACACCTATGGAAACTAACTTACACAAGTTGAAAGAAGCAGCAGCAAAATCCAAGTGTGCAGATCCAACTCTTTACAGACAGATGATTGGATCCTTGATGTATCTGGTCAACACCAGACCTGATATTTGCTATGCAGTAAATGTTCTCAGCCAGTTCATGTGTGAACCTAAGGAAATTCACTTAATGGCTGTGAAACATATTTTGAGATATCTTCAAGGCACTATTGGATATGGTCTTCTTTACAAGAAGGATCAACTAGATCTACATGGGTACTCTGATTCAAATTGGGCTGGAAATGTAACTGATCGAAAAAGCACATCAGGATGTTGCTTCAGTTTAGGATCAGCTATGATCTCCTGGATTTGCAGAAAACAATCTTCAGTTGCACAGAGTTCAACAGAAGCCGAATACATTGTAGCCTCAATGGGAGCAAGAGAAGCAGTTTGGCTTCGTAAATTGCTTGTGGGACTCTTTGGTGAGCCCTTGAATCCTACAATTATTCATTGTGATAATCAGAGTTGTATCAAACTCTCTATAAATCCTGTCTTTCATGATAGATCTAAGCACATTGAGATCCCCTATCATTATGTAAGAGATATGGTGGAAAGGAAAGTAATTCAGTTGGAGTATATTAGTACAAATGATCAAACTGCAGACATTCTCACCAAGCCTCTCTCCCGAATCAAGGTAGAGCACTTCAGGAAGAAACTTGGTATGGTAGAAATGTAATTTTTTATTTATGTTTGAAATTCAAATTGTACAAATATATATAAAAATGTTTAAATGTGTAAACTCTTGTGTCATGTGTGTGACTCCATGACTTTATGGGCCTACTCCCCCTGTGTACATTATTGAAAGGTGACGATCTTTCTAATAATGAACACTTGTATTTGACATTGTAAAGTGATGACTCTACAATGATAAACTATCATGATAAATATCATGTGACTTGATATCTATGGATATGTCATGATAGTATCTCTTGGACACCTTGGTTGATATCATGAGACTTGATATCATTTGTAGATCATTGTGATCCTTAAGAGATAATCATGGTGGATATTGATATCCATGGATATGCCATGAATTATGGTAGACATCATGTGACTTGATGTTAGTGCACATACCATAATGAAGATGTGTTATGTCATGAGACTTGACAACTTTGATAAAACATGTCTTTGATATCACGTATAAAGGTGATATCTTCACTTATTTGATTTGAAATATCTTCCCTACGCTAAGAGGGAGTGTTGATGAATAATAGCTTAGGTCTGATATATAACAATGATTGCTATAAGCATCATCATTGTTTATGTTAGATCTATTGCTCCTTGATATTTCTGGAAATAAGTATTCGAATTTATAAAGCTTGTGTAAAATTGAATTCAAATAGATGTTGATCAAAATACGCCTTGAATAAAACTCTATATTCATTGTCGCCCTGTGTGTGGGCACGAATTTGTTAATTCTGGTTAACTTGAATGGTTACAGGAACCCGCGCGCTGAAAGGAACACGTCCTTGAGCAGACATGTCTCCAAGTGTGGACACGTCCTCTCAAGAGCCGTGTCCCTGTGGATATGAAACCCGTGTGCTCAAAGGAACACGTCCCTTGAGTGGACGTGTCTCCAAGTGTGGAGACATGTCCTCTCAAGAGACGTTTCTCTTGAAGGCGGGTCTCCCTAATATAAATACTGAGACCATTCTTAATATGCAGATAATTTAAATCTATTAATGTTTTGCATCTCGCACATTCTGCATTCAGAGAAGTATTCAGAAAATTCATAATTTTGTCTCAAAAGTTTATCACCTAAATCTCTGGCCTTAGTTTGTTCTCTGTTCTAGAACCCCTTTATGTTATAGATTTGATTACATTTACACTCAAGATCACACAAACATTGTAATGTCCCTGAATATTTGGTTTAAACCTCGAATAATTAGAAAAATAATTCTTAATGGCTCAATTATTTTTATTTGGCTTGGACTTGGGAATTAATTTCCCATAATTTATTATTATTTTATGTGAAGCCAAAATAATTTTATAATTTTTCTATGAGGTTGGGCAATCCCTTTTGGCAAATAAAAGGAGGGAAAAAATAATAATATTTTAATTCGTGAAAAAGTGTGCCCTATTTGGAGGATTTAAAAAATAAATAAATAAATAAATTCAAATTTAAAAGGGTGCAATTGGTGCCCAAATTGGGTCGGCCAAATTGGAGGGAAAAGGTGAAGTTTGATATAAATACAAGTTCATTGGAAGGCATTTGATCATCGTGCATATTATCTTTAGTTTGATTCAACAACTTGTTGCAACTATTCCAAGGACGAAAACGCTTGTGAATTGTGGGTGAGTTGGACAAAAACCTAGCTCATCTTGGGAAGACTTCATAACAGAGGTTTACTTGTGCTTCATTGCTATTTGGTGAAGGAGAAGAGTAGAATTCAAAATCAGATTTGCATGTCAGATTTGAAGAAGACATTATTTGACAAGATTTGTTGCATATTGGCTAGGGTTTCACTCTAGGTTTGAGCGCCACTACCTAGAGAAGGAGCGCCTTTTTTTTGGAGGGCAATTTTGGTGTTTGATGCAAGTTAGGGTTAGATAACATCTTCATATTTGTAGCAGCAAAAAAGCAGACCTAATTCGCCATTGTTTGTAGAGTGACTTATGGTGCTTATTGTCATCACTGCTTAGGGTTTTTCCTACATTTTGAGTACCATCATTTGGAGTTTTCAAAAAGTTGTTGTGCATCAATTGTTGTCATTTTGGAGCAGCAAAACCCTAGCAAACTTATTGCAGACCTGAGCGATCAAATTTGGAGTAGATCTCCTTATTGTTGAAGAGTGGAAGACATAGGGATTCATGCCCTAATTGGAGCATTGCCCTTGGGAGATCATTTCTATCAATTTTTTGGGTCAGTTGCTATTGATTTTTGGTATGTACAAGCCTAATTTAAATTCTAATTTGTAGCAGCAGATGGAATAATTTTGGGCATGTTTGAGCCCATTTTGTGATGTTCTTGCATGGACAATAATTCTGATTATGTAGCAGCAGTTTAGACAATCTGAAATCAGATTCTTTCATGTTTTGGTGATCATTCTATGGTTGTTCATTGCTGGTATGTTTGTGATTGAAAAGATAAATAGATTTGCCTATGTGTTTGAGTATTTTGGAAGTATATATGTTTGTTGTTCACACTTGTTTGAAATCAAAAAATTCATATCATAATCTAGGGTTTGAGCAGAAAATTAAAAGTGCAGAAGATTAGGAAAAAATTATGAGTTTCAAAATCAGATCTTAGTGCAAAATCCCAATTGGGATATTTCAAACATTCAAAAATAAGAGAGCATATAAGACCTATAGTCCAATTTCTAGGGAGACTTGGTGAATAACTTCCTAGGTCTAACCACTTACCAATGCATCACAAGTATGTATGGCTAAAGTCCTCTAACTAGGCTTGCATAAAGTTCAATGGAGTCCTTGATATACTCAAATATACATGATGCCCAAGTCTATGAAATGATAGATATGTCAAATGGCTTGGTGCGAGAAAGTAACCCACTCTCCACCTTCACTTTGCAAGGTATAAAGCTCCTTGCAAGCTTGGCCAAAAACAACAAATGTCCCTTAATGGAAGAGTCTTCTGATTCTCTCCCAGATTTTATACCCCATTGGAGCACATGGGTTTGGGTCATCCACTTGGTGATGAAATCAAGTCTAGCTTGCTTTAAAAAATAAAGAAAAAAGTCTTTATTCTCAATATCGCAAAAACGGGTGAGAGAAGACCATACACAATCTAACTTCAGGTGACAAAAAGTGAAATGAAACCACTTTTGGTCTTCAAGATCACCAAAAGGCATGACAAAAGGGCATGTGTGGGTTTTCAAACCACACAAAGAAAGCAAACAAGTTTATTTACCCTTAAGAAATGAACTGTGAAGGTGAATGAGTACAAGAAGTGTTTTTGGTTATCACCTTTCGACACAAGGGAGGATATAGCATGTGCATTTGTTGAATCCACTAACGTAGCAAACAAGTGAATATCCTCTTAAAACATAAATAAAGATAACAAAAATTGAGCCCTCGACAAGTTTAAAAGTTTGGCCTTTATCAAGCGTTTTTCTTGCAAGATAGAAATTTTGAAAAAAAAAAAAACACACAAAACTCAAATCCAAAATTTGTCAATTTGTAAAAAAATTAATACAAACTCAAATCAGATGTCAAAAAAATCAGCATTTGGGGTTCCTTGGCCAGCTCTGAAAATTTCTAATCAGACCTAAAAATGGGAAATAACACAACAATTCTGCTCTTACCTGTAGTTGCGGCTCCATCAAACTATCAATTCAATCATATATATTGTACTTTCATTTATTCATATGCTATGTCCTCTTCTTCTATAAATCAAATAGATATCCCGAATATTATTAGAGCCGCACAAGAGCTCAGTGAAAATCCCAGATGTTCAGTTTTATGACCTTAAATAGTACGATGCCTACAGCTATTGAGAAGCAAAATAACAATGAAATTGCCAACAAGGACATATGATACAAACGTAAGAGACTGTAATAACATGTTTAGTCCACAAAACGATTAAATTTCATGCACAACTTGAAGTGGCATGACATAGTAATGGATGATGTTTGCGATGTTTTCTTAAAAATGGAAACAAGTAATATATATTCTCCTAGAATATGAGAATAAATTGCACAGTGGGTGTTGTGGTTTTTGCTATAGAAGGTCCTAGATTGCACTCTATATTTGTTCCTAAAGCAGACTTAGGGATGCACATTGGTGCACTACTTGATAATCAAGAAATCTCATGTTACTTTTGATGTCGTGGGGGAGAAATTTTATGCTCATAAACTTGCTTTGGTTGCACGTTCTCTTGTTTTGAAAGCATTTTTTTGTACTTTGCCGAGGAGGATAGCAATGGGATTGTTATCGAGGACATGGATCAAAAGGTGTTCAAGGCCACGCTGCATTCTTATTAATGAAGCTAATTGTCGTTCGTTGTATGTCTTGTGGGAGGGAACATCCCCAGAATAAATCTAAAAAGGAATCGAATACAAAAATTACCACACACAAACTGATATGAGTTATAGGTTCACCTATGTTATGACATGTTAAAAAAGAAAAGTCCAAAGTTGATGTGAATTGTCGTAGGGCGCCCACATTCAGTTCAATCTTAATTTCTTTACATAGTCAGAAGCCGGGCAAAAAAGATTCTAATGAAAAACTTAAGGTATTATCAAATGTCCATTTGGGAGCAGGGCTCTACCAACGAACCCAACATGACAGATTATTCTAGGGAGCCTTTCCCAGTTTGGGCAATGGCAAAAGATAATTGAAGATCCTAGATTATATTAGCAGGATTATCAAAGCCCCACAGAATGACTTTGCTCCTTGGATCGCCAAGCTTGGGGAAAACAACTTTACTCTTGGCTCAGATTACTACAAATCTAAAGGTGTCTAGAAGCGTGACACACAATGGTCAAATAAAATGCTTTGGGCATTTTAAGGTGTCTAGAAGCGTGACATACGATGGTCAAATAAAATGATTTGGGCATTTTATAGATCTGTAATCAACTTCACGAAAATCCTCAACAAAGATTACGGCATGTAAGTCAAATCTCTATGACTTATCCAATTTTTTGAAAACTATTAAAGTAGAAGAAAAGCACAAAAGATAGAGGAAAGCTAAAAGGACAGAAAACTAACAATTTTGAAAACAGAGGCAAAAACATCAATCTATTATTGCATTACCAAGCTTACAATATTCAAGTAGGAGATTGTGAGTTCGTGTCTCACCATGGTCAGCAGAAATGTTAACACTAAATCAAATAATGAAACTAACACAAAAATAAGTTTGAAATCCTATCCTAATTTTCATCTCAAGATTGAGCACAATAAAATTTGAAATAACAAATAAAATAATCTTACCAAACTCCATTGTTGCAAGTGGATTTGCTCATTGGGATTCATGATATGGTTGCTCAAAATCTTTGTAACATGTACCCATGGAAGACAGTTGATTGACTTGCATAAGATAATGTCAATTTATAATTTTTTGGTAGGGAGAATGGACAATCAAGATTCAAGGAGGAGATCTATGATGAAGATTGAATGGGAATACTTTACTAAGATCGAGGAGAAAATGGAGGGTTTGGATTTAATTTGTTTAAAATGAATGGCTAAGATTGCCTTTACTAAAAACAATAATTTGTTACAACCATAAAAATCATTTGAAAATTGGGAGGGAAATGCATTTATTTTGGGATGGTGGAGAGAATAGACATAAATTGAATAATTAAATATTATTTAATTTAATTATTCATGAGTTGGAAAATGAGATAATTAAATAACATTATTTGATTTGAGATAGAAATTGAGACTATTAGATTAAATGTGTCATTAGGCTAGACTGATTAATAATATTTAATTAATTGGTTGATGATGGACTAGATTAATTAATTAATTAGTGGTAATGAAACATTAGTGTGGAATGATATTATGTGTCTTCACAAAGTTACAAAATATGAGATTTTGTTTGTAAAAACAAATGAAAAAAAAATACATCTTTTTCAAAACTCTTTCTCTACAATCTTCTCGACAGCAATTAGTCTTTTGCACACATTAGGAATAGCAATTCAACCATTTTAGAACCTTCATTGATCAATCTTCAACTCTATTTGTGTGATGGAAAGCAAGAATTAATGGTTTTTGTGTTTTACATTCACAATGAAGCAAAAATAGTTTGTTTAAGTCTTTAAAATGCTTTACAAGTCACTTTTAGGGTTAAGGATTCATTTTGGTCCATCCCAATCAAAGTCACAGCAAAAATGAAATAAAAAGTTTTTAAAAATTTAAAATTAAAAAAAAAAAGGTTAAAATAACTAGAGGTTCTATTCTGGTTTGGCTAGATCCTCCCATGTTGATTCTTGGTTCGTCTAGGTTCGTTTGGAACAAAACAAACAATCCTAGATGCACCTCCTATAGAACTAGGTCCAATCCAATACCATGTTCAAATTAGACCTAAATCCAACAGCTAGACAAACCAAACCATTTTTACTCTTTGAGGTCCCATAGATTGTTTGGGTTTCATAAACATTTTTAAATTCTCTATCTATTCACAAAATAACACTCTGCCATCAACTTCTGAATAAATTCTATTATTAAAACAATTTATATTATTAGTTAGACAAGTTTTATTACCAACAATTAAGATATAAATAAGATAGTAGAAAACATGACTCTTAAAAATTCATTTTAGATGATTAAAAAACTAGAGATATAAAATTGTAGAGAACATAACTGCTCTTTACAACTTCTATGAAATGTACAGCAAAATATCTCGCAAAAACCAATACAAGCTATAGATTAATCCAGTTTGTATGTCTTAATTAGACTGTGTATGAAGTTAACATGAACAAAAATAATAATGATATGGCTGCACTTTATAGGGACCAAACACGAAAAATGCTGAAAATAGATGATAATGTCTTCATAACAGCTCCCAAGCAGATAAGTCCACCAAGCCCCTCAATATATTGTATTGGTAGGAACAGCTCCAAGATTGCTTCTACCAACTTAAACCTGAAAATATTAACCTTAACCTTTCATCTTTTTAATAGGGGTTACATCATAGATGCAATTGCATTGCTTAGTAATTTATGATATTTTCAATTTTTTGGGATCAAATCGAGAAAAAGGGGAAACTATTAGGAACCTCAAAATTCAGAATTTTTTTAAAGAGAAATAATTGATGTTTTTTCTATTTCAAGTCATCAAAATATCACAATATCTTCGAGCAATTGCAGCAAGAAATGATATCTCGCAATATTTTAGCGAGAGCCGCTTCTATATGTCAGATTACACGCTTGATGGAGATGTTTGAGCACCTCATGACTTGGTATGGCAAACGTCTAGATCTTAAGGCTAACCATATAGAAGGTCAAGTTGCAGAGTATCCCTAATTGGGAGGATATCTTCGTCTCCAAAGCCTGAAATTTTTTCACATCTTTTGTATGTCATCTCCAAAGCCTGAATTGATACACAAATCTACTAGTCCATGCCAAGATAGCATCAGATAAAAATTCTAGAATATTTTTCAGGCTAAAATTCTGAGTCATACAAACTGTAAGCTTAAAACGTGACCATTCATTTAGGGAGGAGGTTATAGTCATTCTTTATTTATCTAGCTCAATGAAAGCAAGATATACCTTACCTACAACGAAGAAGTGAGGACATTTTTAACTGAATCCTAAAATATTTCTTCATTGAATGATAGAGATGATTATTGAAGACACTAGCAGAAAGGATTTCCCTTTGCTGAGATAAGAGAAGGATGAATGTCTTCTTCAAGATCACGGATTACATATTCCTAACCACCCATGGAAGCTTGATGTGTGTGGAAACTTGTATGCAATGGTAGACAAAACTTCTATTGTTACACACAGCAAATGTTACTGTTAGTCTTCAACAATTTTGGTTTACTTTAATGATAAGTGATGGGATTTCCTTAAAAACAGGTTTGAGAATGTGCATAAAGCTTGTAAATCACCTCTTACAGGATTTTGGCAGCTTGTTATTTTGACATGTATTTATATGGCAAATGTTTGTTTGACTACTAGTGAAGCCATGGGAGCTTAAATCATGAACCAAAATGGGAGGGGCTCCATATCTAATCATAATGCTAAGCTGCAGTTCATTCATTTCATCAAACTAAATCTCTCGCTCAGTGAGAATGATGGATTTTGCTTTGAATTTTTCACCATTATTCATGGTAGTAAGCATTGTAGATGCTTAAGTTATCCTGATGGCAATTGTTGGATGTTGGGGAATCTGGCTATGGAAAATGGAAAAATTACACCCTCATAGGCTTTTGTTCTACCTATATATGTACAGGAATTTTAGCAAATAACACAATAAATGGGTTAGGCGGAGTGTCAGAATTGGTGAGAATTATAGGCCCTCTCTTGGATAACACATAAGTCAGCATTCAAGTACAGTTCCGGCACTAAGCAGAGGAATATAGAAGTTTCTTTAAACATTCTCACTCCAAATTGCATTCAAGCATAGTTTCAGTGGTAATCAAGGGAGAACGGAGTGTCAAGTCCAGGATTATGAGAGCCTGCCTGTTAATAGTGTTTCAGCACTTAACCATGTAATTGCTATATAAAGAAAGGCTATATTAGCTTCCTACAGTTGTGACAGTACAGTCATGTTGGTAGTATGGAGAAACCAAAAAGTTCTGTAGGAAGCCTACATCAAGCCTTTGGCCTCAATGGCATTGCATTAAAGTTAGGCACTTCTGAAAACCTATCAATTTTCTAATAGACATTTGAGAGCATACTGAAGTTAGCAAATGTATTTTGATACATCATATTTGTATTTCAAATGCGGTAATTTTATTTAGATTTGGCTCAACTGTATATTTCCCTTGGCATAAAAGTTGGTGATTGCAAGATTATGTTTCAAGTGAACTCTGGACTTGCACTTTGACATACTTCACTGTCTTCTGTAATCATATAATTCATGATTTCTACCATTTCCATTGGGCCTGTGACTGTAAATCTGAAAGTTCCACATTCATTCTGACTAAAAAATTCCCCGGATGATCACAGGCTGCTTCTTTTTCATTCAATATGGAAAAGGGTGATATGTGGCAAACATTGTGCCAATATAATGCACAGTTACCAAGAAACATAGCCAATGAGGATGATCCACTGTTGCGATAAGGTTTTTGATGAGTCTTCACTTAAATCAGAAAAGCTGTGTTTAGCAAATTGCCAAATAATCAATTCTGGCAAAGAAGTAGATGCATGGTATGGTGAGCACCTATGCTTAGAGGTGTGTAGCTTTATGTGCTGTGAAAGTGAAAAACATCCATGTATGTGACATTGCTCACTTTGAAAAACATAAATACCAAATGATTTATGCATTGAGGTATTATTAGTTGGTATTGGAGCCCAGTTCATCTCCTTCCTTCAGGAATAAGATTCTGGCATTGGACATTCTTACCCCCCATGTTTGACACTGAAATCTCAACTGATATAATTGACAATTCAAGGCAGTTAACATTATTTAGCAGATCCTATTTGCCTGAAGACCATGTTTGCAGCACATTGCATTGCCTTGAGTACAATAGTGCCACCTGCAAATTGCAGATAGTTCTCACACAGTCATCTCCAGGTTCAGAGACAGTCCATTTTCAGGCTTCTGCAATACAGCCCATACATATTCCAGATTTCGTTTTCTGTACAGCAGCAGATCCATACTCTAGACCTTTCTGTGCTGCAGCATATCCATATTCCAGACGATTCTGTCCTTGCACCAACAATTTTAGTTGAGTTTTTTCTTCCTGATCGAAGATTGCACCTGCTCAACCCTGCAGATCTGCATCTCGCCTATGACATTTCTGCCATCTTCTGCATGCTCCTAAGGATTTCATTTATTCATCTATTTCTCCAAATTCTTTAATTTAATCAAATTTAGAACCTTCTATTTTTTAGAAAAAAAAGTGTATTTTCTTTTATTTGGAAGTCATCATGGCTATGATATTTGTTTTAATTTTTTTAAAATGGGTCTCTTATAAGGGGTTTTCCTCTGTATCCCCCTTCATATCAGTATGCCATTGTTATTGTATGCAAAAATAAATATCAAGGGACAACAGTGTTGTCTCTCTTTTGTAGTTTAAAAAAATTTTATAATAGTAGGCATGTGTTTTCCAGTCCATGAAGTTGATTGTAAGTGCTTTTGGAAAAAAATACACAGAGTTGAATCCAAAAGCACGTACAATCAAAATTATAATAGAATTTTTTGACAGTCTTGACAATCTCTCAGAAGTGACCCATAATCCAAACCAGGTCTGGCTACTTATATTGCAACTCCATAACCAACGACAACAAAAGGAATTTCAACTTCAACTTAAATTTCCATTAGTCTAGAGGTCTTCTTGTTTAGGGGAGTCTTCCTAAAGACTTTGGTAGTATATGTCGCTTAGGGTTCTTTTCAATCCTGTTAGTTAAGGGTCTCTCATGAGGTCTTTTCCTCATTATGCCCTTCCTTATTGGTGTGCCTGTTATTGTACAAAAATTCAAGGCACAACAGAAACAAAACAGAAAAAGAGAACTGCCCTTTGTTTGTTTGTTCTATTAAGGTACATTACCCACGCAGAGCATCATTTAGCTTAGATGCCACAGCCAAGGGGTATCTTTTGTCAAATTCACCCAGGACATGCACCTAGCTTTGTTCGATATGGTGTGCCAAACCCAGAATAGGCTGTGGTAGTTTACCCACTCAAACATTCAACAACTGTGCATATAAGCATGTAGCATGTCTCTTGGGATTTGAACACAGGTCTCCACTATGAAAGCCCCAATGATTTTGTCCCTGTAAGCATGGACCTAGTCCTGTCTGTTGGATCGCCACACCCAAAATAGGATGTGGTAGTTTACCCAATTAAACATTCAACACTTGCACCTATAAGTTTAAAAGAGAGGTGCCTTTTGGTTTGTCCCTCTTTTGGCATTTGAGAAAAAGTTATTATCGATCTCTTTAGCAGTCCTAACATTCTTCAAGAGTGATCCATAAGACTAACTTGCTCCATTAGAACTCCATAAACATTGGCAATAAAAAAATGAATTTCAACTTCAACTTATGCAGCAGACAACAAGCATGTTCCAACAACTAATGAAATCATGTGCACAATCACCAACATTTCAACAATGATTCCTCTCACAATAATACAACTTGATTTCAATGGACTTTCCAATTCCAAGGCACTTGCAGATATGCCAAGAAACTTGAGTCTATATGGTCAAGCATGTTGTCATATGCAAATCCACCTACCAACATGGGTCTTTACAGCTGAGCATATGTCATCTTCGCTTCCCATAGTCCTCAAGGAAATTGATGGTCCTCCCTATCTAGTATCTCTATATAACCCTTGGCATTCCAAATATGATAAATCAAGCATTTCAGAGACAGTTAGTGACATAACCCACAGTGAAGAAATTTTTCCAGTGATTACATCTCATCTATAGTAATTTCCACTAAATCTTTTGACTAACACCTCACCACTCCTCCAGTGGTCACATTCATAGGAAAAGACCATCTACACTACATCAAGCCATTACCTATGTCTCCAACTTTGGTTGACTCTCCTTCCACAGAAATAATCAAAAAAATTAACAATTATCTCCACGCATCTAATTGCTAATCACCTTCCTCAATTAAATTAACAGTAGATCATGATCCTAAGTGATTAGTGACTTACTCAGAACTCTATGGCGGAACAAATTCAAAGTTGGCATCTCTTTCTATTTCACAACTTCTCAGCAGTTTCATTCCTAGAATATTAAGCAAAAATGGCACCCAATGGCTTTGCCTTCGAGGCTGACTACACATTTGAGAGAGCTCTACAACCTTGATATAACTATCATGTACTCCAATATCTCCTCAGTATCTCCTTCATATGAGGGTCTTTTTGGCATCAAGAATGCATTTCAATCTCCAAAATATCCTCTCTTTTAACATTTGGATTTTCTTTCTTGGGACTCCATCATCATGGTTTGTGTTCTGCATCCGTTCCATACTCCATCAAATTCCATTTTCTCCTAGCTTGTCATGGCGGCAATTAGATGCCTCTGATTAACTTATTGAACTTGGGGACAAGATCCTCAAAGCAGGGTGGAAATGATGAAATCATTCTCAATGATCTCCTTTCTTGTAATTATCTACATCATTGTAAATATTCTACATGTACAGTTGGCCCAATTTAATGAAGCTTCACTGACTGCATGTAATTTAGACAAGAATTTCAATTTATTGGAGTCTCACTACTAACCAAGTTGATTTTGTATGCCCAGTTCTCAGACAGCTTGCACGTGCTTGACTTAGTCAGCTAGCACTCATATTTGTCCTTGTAATACTATTTAACCTACATAATGAAGAGTGTTTAGATTCAGTATTGGAAGGTCTGTTTTGTTCTCCTGGCTGTTCTGTCTCGCTTCTTTACTTTTCAGCAGAATAGAGAGGATATATAAGTTCCTGTATGCACAGTCAGATTAATAATGCTACAAGGTTGCTTAAATCATTCAAGTCTAAGAAAATGAGCATAGCAGAAAGAGAAAAGCCTTGGACTGGCAACAAATTATAGCAATCTTTGTATAAGAATGGGGTTCAGGCAAAACTGCTAACTTGATTGACAAACAGAAAATGTTGGTTTCTTGAAATGGATAATATATATAAAATAACTAAAAGCCATGTACTGTATATGTGAAAATATCATAACAATCTGAACTGAATTGTGATCAGCACCAGTAGGTAGCTCTGTATTAAGCAAAAGCATTAGGTAGAAACTTGGACAAGCTTATATTATCTGAAATCTAAATCCATTCTGCGGTTGTTTAAAGTCAACCTTTGATATTCCTGAATGAAGCTGTGATCTTTAAAAGTAACACTCGATCAAGAAATGAATCAAATTCTAAAGCAATATCCATCCAAATTGCCTCACTCAAGACAAGCACTGCTAGGTTATTAAATGATCTCAAGATGCTTGCAAGCACTTAATTCAAGTGCTAAGCTATCATAATATTGCTTTACCTCCTCAATATTATTTTTAAAGTACATTTCAGAAATGATTCAAATTTTAAAGGGCAGTCAGCAAATATGCACTTTGGATTGTACAAGAATCTGACTTTGCTAAAGCGGGTGAGCCAGGAACCCTAATCCACAACTCAAATTATACCATACCACAGACTTTCGACAAAGAATACAGTAGCATGTATTATTACCTGTATGTTAGCACTATAGTTGTCAGGAAACTCCATTTTGGGAACATAGACAACGTACCAGTCCCCGTACCCAAAATTTCCGGTGAATCATTTACATATAAAACAGCCGTCTCCTTATTCATTTAACTCATGTACCCTAATTTGATTGGCATCCCCGTCCCCATCCCCGTACCAGCACCAGTACCCTGCATCTCCTGGCAGCTATGGTTAGCACATACATATAAGTTATAACCACAACAAAAGGCATAGGTGGGTCCTGTGATTTTCAAGTTGGGTACCCAACAGAACTAAAATCCTGTGGCTATTCATGTATGCAATAGGACAATATTCTGTAGCAGCTTGTGATAAAAATAGGTAATAGAATTGTGATAAAAAATATTATACATTCTTCTTTATAAAGAAAGTAAAGGAAAGAAGATCATAGCCTTGCTAACTTTGTCAATATTGACTTAGTCATAAATGTGCTGGTCCTTTCAGCTACTCGTTGGAGAAAAACCTTGTGATGTTTCAGCAGGGAAGCATGCTTGTTCACAAGACAAAGCAAAAAATTGCTAAACTTTAAGGACTTGGAAAATTCTTCAGCCACATCGTCCAATGAGAGAACCAGGAGGTCAAGGACTTCCTGTGTTAATGACATCGGATAATTCAATATATTCTGAAATAAGGTATATACAGGTTCAGTCCATACCAAGCACTTAGATAGCTCACTTTGATGACACGGCAAGCATATGACAGACTGCTGCTGGATTTCTTCACAAAGTAGCTTTTGAAAGAACGAAGACACATGTTCTGCTTGTAAACAATCTTTAATAAGCCTGTGGAGGACTTCACAAACTGCAACATTTAGCCCTTTCTTGTAAAGCATTGATGGGAGCAACAGTGCATCAACAGTTGCCCTCTGGTGGACTTTACCTGCCCGCAACACAGCTGTTACCAAAATACGGGATGCCGGTTGTGTCAATGATAGAAGCTTTGGAAGAAGTAGTGAACACAACATATCAGTCGACCAAGCATAGCCTTCTTGCCCTTTTAGGAGACTCTCAACCAATTGCAATGTAACTTCGTCGTCAACCTCCCAAGGCTTTATGAAACTAAGTACTTCTCTTGAATCTGCAATCATACATAGCGTATACATTTTCTCTGAAATGATAGAAACATTACTGTAACTGTTTGCATCAAAGCTTAGTAATGCTTCTCTTAGAGATGTTGCCTGGGCATAAATCTGAGGATCAAGAGCTAATTTGGAATCAATCTTTCCTTGGTCTACATTATCAACGTCTGTTGATGCCACTGCTTCTGAACCTGCAGCTTCAACTGATATACAGCTCGTAGCATGTTGAATTTCTGAAGCATAATTAGCAGTGTGTCTTGATTCTTCATTTCTCTCTCCAACAGGTTCTCTGACCTCAATAACGCCTAAATTTCTTTCTGAGACTGCATTCTTACTATATTCAGTTTTCTCATCTGGCACTTCTTTACTTTGCAATACATACCGCTCCTTTGAAGATTCCGGCGCATCACTTGCTGTGATTTGGGCATCCTTGAAAGCCATTGGAACCCAAGGGAATAGTGAATTTGAACCTCTTTGACAACTATCCAGGAATTCGGGCAAAGCGTTGTACTCATCCATCTCTGGGCCTCTATCCACTGTACTAGAGTGATTAAACATTAATTAGTACAACCTCTAATCCTCTCTGAGTGCATCAGGCACGAGAACTATGAACAAATACACCAACTACAATCTCCTCCTGAAACCTCGAATCCTACATTTATTAATTTAAACAAACTCAAAGATGATGTCAAACAAGTACCTGTCGAAAATGCAGATGCACTGTGTCCAACAACTGTGAAGAATAAATTTTCCGCAGCTCGCCTCACCCAAAAGTCAAGATCAGGTTTTGCCACTAGAGTTTGGGCCAAAACTTGAAGATCCTTTGTACGAAAGCGACCATGTTCTACAGAGAGAAATGTCAAGATACTAGACTGCATGGCACTTGGCAAAGTCTCAATCCACATACACCTGCACGAACATTCCACAACTACAGAGTCTGGCATTCATGCTTGCAAATTCGACAACCACAAACAGCATTTAGTCTTATGTACTTTATTAGCATCTGCTTCACATAGACCTGTAAGTAAATTGACTACCCATATTTTCATAAACTAAACCTACTCTAGCAATCCACCAATCCTGCAAAGTAGTTCGTCTATTCCTTAATGAAAACCCAGAGAAAAAAGACGATTTCAATTGATTTTAATTTCATTGTTTTCGCATAAATGCTTGGCAAAACCCAATAGACAGCAAGCGAGGATCAATCAAGCATTATCTTAAGTATAAGGTAGGTGAGCTGTTTATGCTTCTAAATTTTCACCCACCAGAGTTTTCAAAACCAAATTTATACAATTGCATAAAGAGATTAGCTGAATCAGCCCATCATTTTATTTCCCGTGATTGGCCATTACCACAAAGATATACAGAGAAACTGCATTGCCATTTCCAGTGCAGAAAAATACCACTAAATATATGTGCAATCATAGTTTTAAAAAGATATATATGTACCAAACTTGTAAAGGGAATAAGAACGGACTTGCCTATACTGGAAATGGAAGCGTCGGCAGGTTGGTCCTTTCCTTCTTCTTCGTCATAAAAAACCACATTCTTTGAAAGGAGATGAGGGACAAATTTCCAGAGGCCGCTTGCAAGAGGGCCTCCTTTACGGCGGTGCGTCTGAATACAGTGGGAGGCCTCTCCTACTGGGCATGAGGACTTGAGAAATATCTCTAACAGAGGAACCCATTGCTCCATCTTTTCCTTGCTGATTTCTCTCGTCTATGCCAAGAAAAAATACCCCGCCAACACAAATTTCAGACATAAATTTTTCCTCGTTTTAGAAACAAATAGCTCGTAAGCCGATTCTCTCTAAGTCTTTCGAATTTTCGCGGGCTAAACTTGTTTAGATATTAATTATCCAACTCTTTCTGGACCTATGCGTCCCCGCCATTTTAATAGGGCTAACTGCGCACTTTGGGCTTTTAGAGAGTGTGTATTTTCGTTCCAAGCCAAGTGTTATTTTATTGTTTAGGGTTTATTTTATTAAAAATGATGGTATATTAGTATGTTTTCGAAGAAGCTAATCTCCCGACAAAAATCATCTAGGGGAGAGGGGTCTATAGTGGAGCACTCTAATTTCAGGTTTCTGAATTTTTTATGTGATAATTTCAAATCAGTTCTAATTTTGTACAACAGTTTATTTGACAGCTTACGTGCTTCTATATTTCATTTTAGGGCCACATCAGCATGCTTTTTGTTGAGGTATCCAAAAAGACCCAAAAAAAAAGTGAGACCGATAGTGGTGCACTAAGTCATGTTTTATTGGTGCACTGATGTGGCATCACCTAATTTGTTAGTTTGTGTACTTTATGGATAAAAAGTGTTTTGCAATTGGATATTAAGGTGCTCCACTATGGAGCCCACTAAAGACTACTTTTATCCCCACTATTGGACCTCACTCCACTATAAGCCCCTCTCCCCTATGTATGTAACATTATAACATAACAACACCCCATCCCCCATCCACACGTTGGACAAAACGTACCAATGGAAAGACTTGAAGAACCATGCTGAGGACATTTAGGCGTGTGTCGTTTGGAGTGTCATCACCTATCCCATCACTAGAAAAACGTGGTAGAGTTGACAGGTTTTCAAAATCATAATTTTGAATGGACAAAAAGCTAAAATGTTTTATTTCAAAATAATAATTTGGAATGGACAAAAAGCCCAAAACATTGCCATTTTCAACATTATATTTTGGAGGTTGCTGGAGAACGCAAAAGGGAGTTGCAAGAGTCCACAGGCTGAAGCAAAGCGGCCACTCTCCCTACCAAAACACATTTTACGGGCACGGGCAACTAGCTAGCTAGCAGGTATGTATATCTACCAGAAATATATGTCATTTTGTCACTCTACCTAGGAACTATGAAGAATTGAACGGCTATTCATTACGAAGATGGGTTTTCATTGACGGGAAAAATAAAGGGTTTTCCTTGCAAAAAGGGGTATTCATTTGAAATGCAAAGTTATTCATGTGCTTTTGTGTTGAGGGTTTTTTAATTTTGTCATTTTAATGTTCTCACAACACAGAACTTTTAGAGGAAGCCAAATGAAATAACTGACAACCCATTGTGGAAATATGAGTGAAATAACTTCAAATAATGTTTAGAGAAACCAAAAACCATGTAGAATATATAACCAGGTTGGAAAACACAATGTGGGTTCTACAATGAAATGATATATTTTAAAACCACATAAAGCCCATAACATCACCATTTTCGACATTCTCATTTTGAAGGTTGTTGGTGAGCTTGGAAGGGAGTTGCAGGGGTTCAAAGGTCGAAGCAAAACCATTATCCCTACCAAAATGCATGTGATAGATGTGGATAGCTAGCTAGTAGGTATGTATATATGTTAGAAATATATGCCATTTTGCCCATCTGCCTAGGGACTGTGGAGAATTGAATGGCTATTTGTTGCAAAGATGGGTTTTCATTAACGAAAAAACAAGGGTTTTCATTTTCCCTTAGTGTGTAGAGGGTTTTACAACAATGTGTGGGTTGGAGGTTTCATAAATTATGTACTCACCTCCCACTGTGCTTTTCAACCTGCAATCATACTGTGCATGTATATTTGGATAATATTAAGAAATTGAAATGCAATTTTTACTCTATGTAAGACTTGTTATAAATTTTGAAGTTGGCTTTCATTACATTTATATTGTCTAAATAACAAAATCTTTTCAAGACATTCATACTCTTCTATAAAATTCCAAGTTGGAAAACACTAGGTGTTATACAACCTACAACTCACATACTATTCACCCCTCACCTTAATTTGGTATTTTTTTTATTATCTTGAGAACCTTTTATGAATTAGATAATAAGAATGCAATGAAATTGGAAAACACTAGGTATTATGAAACCTGCAACCCACATAGTGTTGTAAAACCCTCTAGAAGTAACAAATCAATTGGTTAGTCATCCCGTAGCTTAATCTGGTTAGTTTTATAAAACCCTCGCCTACAACTCCTCCCTATGCTCTCCACTTAGCTTTGAACATACATAATGAAATAAATGGAAAACCACATTGTGTTTTCCAACCTGCAATTATATTCTACATTTATTTTTAAATCATATGAGGAAATTGAAATACAACTTTTAGTGTAAGTAAGAGTTGCTTTAAATTGTGAAGGTGAATGAATTTCACTACATTCTTACTGTCTACAAAACTAAAGGTTTTCATTAGATTCATACTGTCTACATATAATTATGCCAAACTAATAACTTGTAAATTTCCTAAGACACAAAGCACCTAAGTTGTCTTGTCCTTCAAACCATTTTCAAGAACTTCCCTGGCATTATTATCCTTTTTAAAGAGAATACAAAAGTAATTTGAATAATCTTCCTCTTGAAGCACAAAGTTTAATGCATTTCCAAACAATGTTCACCACACTTTGGCTAACTCCTCTTTTACCTCATACAATCCAAATGAGGAAAGCAGAGTTAGCCAAGGTGTGGTGATGATTGAGTGGAATGCATTAAAAGTTTCTTCAAGAGCAAGAATATTCAAATTCCTATGTACTCTTTTTGAAAAGGATAATAAGTTAGGGAAGTTTGAGAAAAAAATTTGATGGACAAGATAATTTCATGCAATGTGTTGCAGGAAAATTACAAGTTATTAATTTGGCAAGTGACACTTATGAAGCTTCAGAACTAATAGATAAAATAGTTATTATAGTTCATAGTGGAAAATATACTATGTTGTGGAAGTTATTCATGATAGATTTTACTTGTTCAACTCCACCCATAGTAGCATCTCTCACTTTCTTTCCCTGCACAAATTCTTGTGCAATACAAAGCCTCTTCAATTTTTCCACTTGTGCATTGCCATTTTCCCTTTGCATATACTACACATGCACCTTCCTCGACTTCTCAAGAGCATGGAGGATCTCTTCAGTCAATACATTATCTATCTCACTCACTTTGCTCTGCTTCTTTTCAAGTGTTTTTAGAGAAGATTCATTTTTCATTCCATGCATTCTAGTACATGTTGTCTCTAGTTATGCATTGTCATTTTCCCATTTCACATAGTGCACATGTTCCTTCATCAACTTCTCAAGAGGAGGAACGATCTCTTCAATTAATACATTATCTATCTCATTCACTTTGGTTTGCTTTTTCTCAAGTGTTTTTAGAGAAAATTCCTTTTCCATTACACACTTTCTACTACCTATTGCTCGAGTTTTGTGTTGCCATTTTCCCATTGCACATACTGCACATGCGCCTTCCTCAACTTCTCAACAGTAGGGAGAATGTCTTATCTTTTATCTATCTCATTTAATGTGGCCTGCATAAGTTTCAAATGTGATCTTCATTACATTCTTATTGCGTACTAAACAAAACTTTTTCATTACATTCATATTGTCTATATATAATTGCATGTTGGAAAACACTGGGTGTCTAATCAAATTGAGTTGGGGGGTGACAAACCAATTGGGTTGTTATTGCATTAATCAAAAAAGGTTTTGATTATATTCATACTAATTTCTAAAATTCTAGGTTGGAAAACACTGGGTGTTATAAAACCTGAAATCCACATACTGTTCTAAAACCCTTTACAAGTAGCAACCCAATTGCCTAGTCGCCCTCACCTCAATTTGGTATGTTTTGTGTATCCCCTACATGCAACTCCTCCTCGTGCAAGCCATGGGCCCAATTTTATTGGCCGATAGGAGGCGGGAAAACTGACCTGACGGCACCGTTATCTCCTCACTATTGTTGTAACATTTGCTCTTGTTTGTTGATTTCGTCACTTTTATCCCTCGTATGACAGGCCCCACACTACGTCATCTCATCATGCTATGTATGTTTTTATGTATTTTTGTATGTACATAGGTGCATTTTATCAAGAGATTAGTTGTGTCCCATTACATTCTTACTATGTACTAAACAAAACTTTTTCATTACGTTCATACTGTCTATATATAATTGCATGTTGGAAAACATTGGGTGTTTAATCAAATTGAGTTGAGGGGTGACAAACCAATTAGTTTGTTACTGTTAATTAGAAAAGGTTTTGATTACATTCATATTGTTTTCTAAAATTATAGGTTGGAAAGCACTAGGTGTTATAAAACCGCCAACCCACATATTGTTCTAAAACCCTTTACAAGTAGCAACCCAATTGCTTAATCACCCCTCACCTCAATTTGGTATGTTTTGTGTATTCCCCACCTGCAACTCCTCCCCGTTCTCTTCACCCTTTAGGTTCAACCATGCAAAATGAAATAACTCATAACACAAAGTGTTTTCCAACCTGCAATTATATTCTGCATTCATTTTTTAAATCATATGAGGAAATTGAAATGCAACTTTTAGTGTAAGTAAGAGTTGCTTTAAATTGTGAAGGTGAATGAACTTCACTACATTCTTACTATCTACAAAACTAAAAGTTTTCATTACAATCATGTTGTCAGCTCCGTCTGTCAAGTTTCTTCGTCAGTGCATTTTGTCGGGAGATTGGCATGGGAGATGGGGTGTTATGTTATAATGTCTATGCATAGGTGTGTTTTGTCTAGATATTAGCTTCTCCATACATGAGTAGCATCCAATTTAGGTGAGAATGTAAATGAATGCAATTTTGGAAGACAGTTTTAATGTAATCAAAACCTCTTGTTATTTACATAGTAGGAGTATAATGAAAGGCACCTTTAATATTTACCGTTCATGTAATTTAGTCTTCTATAAGTTGTGCAACGCCGTGTTGCACTTTTGATCTTTCAATATGCCTTATAGGATCATTATTAGTAAGTTCAACATTTAGTAATTGAGCCTCGAGGTGCATGATATTGAACTTCACCTTTTGAATGCCTTCAATTTTTTGCAAATGTTCATTTTCTAATCTCTCAGCAATTCTCAACAACATTAATTAATTTCCTTTTCTTTTGACAATAAAATCTTCTTCTTATCTCTAAATTCCTCTTTTAAGTGGTTAATTGTAGTCTTGTGTTGTTTTTCTTTAGTTTCAACACTTCCAACTAGTGATTTTGTATCTACAAGTTGATCATCCATGCATTTTTCCTCATCCCCACTACTCTTACTTGTTAACACCTCCCTGGTATTTGCATAGGACTTTCATGTCTCTACCTTCTTTTCATCCATTTCCAATTCTATGTATCTTTTGGAATTCCTATGTTCAAGAATCTATGAATTTACTTGTTCAACTCCACCCATACATCATCTCTTACTTTCTTTGCTTGCACAAATTCTTGTGCAATCCAAAACCTATTCAGTTTATCCACTTGTGTATTGTCATTTTCCCGTTGCGTAGACTACACATGCACCTTCCTCCACTTATCAAGATCATGAAGGATCTCTTCATTCAATACATTATCCATCTCAGTCACTCTGCTCCACTTCTTTTCAAATCTTTTCATAGAAGATTCCTTTTTCATTCCATGCATTTTAGTACTTGTTGCCTTTGATTTTGAATTGGCATTTCCCCGTTACACATACTGCATAATGCTCCTTTGTTAAGTTGTCAAGAGCAAGAACAATCTCTTTATCTATCTCATTCACTTTGGTCTACTTCTTTTCAAGTGTTTTTAGAGCAATTTCCTTTTTCATTACATACTTTCTACTACATGTTCAAGTTTTGCATTGCCATTTTCCCATTGCACATACTGCACACACACCTTCCTCAACTTCTCAATAGCATGGAGAATGTCTTCACTTAATACATTATATTTTATCTATCTCATTCAATGTGGTTAGCATAAATATTGAAGGTGATTTTCATTACATTCTTATTGTGTACTAGACAAAACTTCTTTATTAAGTTCATATTGTCAATATATAATTGCATGTTGAAAAACCATTGGGTGTCTAATCAAAATGATCCAAGGGGTGACAAACCAATTGGGTTGTTATTGTGTTAATTAGAAAATGTTTTGATTACATTCATATTGTTTTCTAAAATTCTAGGTTGGAAAACACTAGGTGCTATAAAACCTGCAACCCACTTACTATTCTAAAACCCTTTACAAGTAGCAACCCAATTGCTTAGTGACCCCTCACCTCAATTTGGTATGTTATGTGTATTCCCCACCTGCAACTCTTCCCTGTGCTCTTCACCCTTTAGGTTTGAGTATGGAGAATGAAACATAGAGCTTTTTCCAACCTATAATTATTTTGTGCATTATCATATTTAACCATTGTGATCACCTACAATTTTTTGGTCAATCAAGGTGATCACCAAGGTTTTCATTGACTTCTTAATCTTTATTCTTGCATAACCGATACACACTATGATTTGCAACCAATGTGTCTTGCAATAATCTGTATTTTTGTAGTTGTCTTTACAAGTAATGATATAAATAGAGTTCGACAGTGGTATGTGGTATCTTTCTTGTTTGTCTTCTCTTCCCTTATTGATTATGAAAATTATGGTCTCTTTCATATGCAAGGAGAGATGAGTTTTTCATATATTCGAATGAATGTTTAGTGCTTCACAGTTCTAGCAAAATGGCAAAATGTCAAATATAATTGTTGATATATATTACTAGTGTTAGCAATAGGTTAAATTGGAAATTAAATTCCCATTGTAAAGTTTAATATGTTTGGTTATTGTTTGTACAAGTTGGCATGTTGCAGTCAGCACAACAACAATTAATTTGGAATAAAATGAATTATGTGTAGCACCAAATGTCTCTAATTTGCCAATTTAATCTATCGCTAACACTTGTCTTTCTTCTAGGTGGTTGATATAGATGAAGAAACAAAATTGAATAAAACAAGGGAAGGTGGATTGAGAAGGACGCTTCAGGAGACGTGAAGCTTCTACACTAAATACAGGTGATTATAGTTGTCATAGCTTGAATTACAAGTGTACTGGATAGTTAAATTTTCAAAATTTATTTTGCATTTAGAGGTTTTGATTTATTTATAGATGAGATGCTTAGTGTGGGGAATGCAAACAATTTGTAATTTAATTTAAATAAAATAAATCTTACATTATTGTGTGTGTATTATATCCCAAAATTTTACGTGAATCATGTTTCCTCCTTGAAGTGTGGTGTTACACGGGAAATGCTTAAAGCATCAGTGGAGGGTGATACTGCATCCTTTTAATTATCCTCCTCATAATTCATTTGTGTTAATTTTAGGACGATTTCTCCAACACTACATCGGTATGATTTATCTCCCAAAATAAAACTAGAACCTTTGGATCCTTGATAATTAGATCAAATATATTTGCAAAAGAACATAATATTTATCCTTTTACATTAGAGTATTTCTCCATTTAAATCATGTACCTTTGTTCAATTGTGAAGCATCATTGCATAGTTGGGTTTCATAAGGTTGTGATTAAGGAACATTGTTATTGTAATTGTTTTTACTTAGTATAATATACCATACAAACTACAAAGGTGAGGTTAGAATAACACGCAATGTAGAAGCCTCTTTACAAATATGAGTGTTCCTCGTTGCCCATTTTGAAGCTTTAGAAACACAATGTGTTGTCAATCATGTAGACACTTATGTCATGTTGAATGCAACTAATCTCTCGACAAAACACACCCATGTACATACAAAAACACATAAAACCATACATAAAAACATGCATAACATAATTAGATGGTGTAGTGCTGGGCTTGCCAAATGGGGAATAAAAGTGACGAAACTGACAGACGGGAGCAAACGTTACAATGACGGAAGCGAGGAGATAACGACACTGTCAAGTCAGTTTTCCTGCCTTTTGTCGGCCGATAAAATTGGTTCCCATGGCTTATGCGAGAATCTATCATTTTATGAGCTTTTTTCTAGTGCGGGAAATGGAGGTAGATTGACATGCGCATTTTTAGTTTCAAGAAAAAAGGTGGAACACACTCTGTGTTTTCAGTTTGTAGGTTGAAAGTTGAAGGTTGGAGTGCACATGGAGGAGTTGGAGAAAACCAACCAAATTGAGGTGAGGGGTACTAACTAATTGGGTTGTAGAGAGTTTTACAACATTATTTGGGTTGCTTGTTTCTTAACACCTAGGGTTCTCCAACATGAGTTTGTACAAAATAATATGAAGTGTGTACTGTGAAGTACACTATGTATTAACGATTAATAGAGTCCGCCTTTAATGAGAAATGTGTTATTTGATAAAATAGAACCCCATCTATACGGTTGTAATTCTACATTTCAAGAAAAATATTGGGTATAAGTAAAGGTAGGCTTTAAAACACATTGTGTTTCCCAACCTGCACTACACAACATTCATCACAATCAACAATTTATTCATTATTACTAATAATGGCAAGAAATTGGTATCCTTGCTATTTGTAATGCACACCTACATATACGGTCTTAAAAACCACAAGGTCTTAGGTATGTTGTGGTGTGGAGGTTGACAAATACAGTGTGTTATGAAGCATGCAATTTTTTATATCACACAAGCTATGCAAGTTTAAATGTTTACCTCATAACTTGGTCCATGCCATTAAGTGCAACTGAAAAATGACGATGTGTTTTCAAATCTCATATTTGTGTGAGTACATTCAAAGTTGAACTCATAACAATAGAATTGGTTAGTCACACATGAGCTCAATTTGGAAAATTTTCCTTGTTTGTGATAGTTCTAGACTGCACATTAAAATTGTAAAATTACAAAACCCTCCACAAAAAACCACATAATGAGCTTTGCATACCAAATGAAAACCCCTTTTTATAAGGAAAACCTTTGGAAACTCATTAATGAATACTGCTTTTAGCAACAAATATCCATTCAATTATTCAAAATCCCTAGGTAGAATGGCAAAATGGCTTATATTTCTAGTAGATATACATACCTACTATTTAGTTGCCCATGCCCATCCAATGCGTTTTGGTAGGGAGAGTGGCCGCTTTGCTTCAGCCTCCAAATGCCTATAACTCCCTTCCACACTCCCCAACAACCTCCAAAATGTGAATGTCGAAAGTGGTGACGTTTTGCACTTTTAATCCATTCCAAATTATGATTTTTAAAACATGATGACAGTTACAACGCATCTAACATGTGTTTTTGTAGGGAGAATAGCCTCGACCAATGGGCAGAAGCTGATCTCCCTACAAAATATAGTAAAATCAAGCTATTATCCTTGAAAAAATGTATGTCTTGGACATAATAACATAATCAAAGATGTCTTATCCTTGAAAAAGGGCAATACGTTATATTGTGTCACCCATGTAGTTTTGTAAGGAGATCACCTTTTGCAATTGGATGTGGCTATTCTCCCTAGAATAATGCATGTCATAGGCATCATAGCATATAAAACACATTAAAAAATACAAAAAACATACACCACATGATGGGACAACGTAGTGCAAGGCCTCCCAAGACAAGGGATAAAAGTGATGAATTTGGCAGATGGGAGGAAATGTTACGACGATAGAAGTGAAGAGATAACGATGATGTTTGATCATTTTACTTGTCTTCTACTAGCTATGACACCATGGTGGGAGTTTGACCATAAAACTCATTAGTCGTTGGCTTCTATGAGAAGCTATCCTTTTCATTGAATTTTGTGCACCCACGGACATTGGAGGCAGATTGACATAAGACCTTTGTTCTAAATTGTAATAAATATTTCTTTTCGAGAAGATGTGTTTAGATATGATATTGCACAAAATAATTGGTGGCTGGAAAACACTTTGTGTTGTGATTTCTTTCATTCTACACGTTGAAAGCTGAAAGTTTGAGAGCATGGGATGGAGTTACTAGTGGGGGATATATAAAACTATCCAAGTTAACTTGATGGGTAAGTAATAAAGTGGGTGTTACTTGTCAAGGGTTTTAAAATAGTATTTGGGTTGCAGGTTTCATAACACCCAGTGTTTTCCAACCTGCAATATCGTGACTCACATTTTTGGCCTTGTCGTTGCATTAAAAGGTCGACATGTCAATGCCCCATACAAGCGTCAAATAAGATCCACAAGAGGCAATTAAACCATATCGTGAATCACACAGTCAATGCTAACTAAGGGATGGAAGCCTTCCAACAATCCCCCCAGTGCGACCATGTGATTTGAACTTGCAACCTGGCTTTGATACCAATTATAATAAAACTTATCATGAGTGCACAACTTGAAATCAAGATCTACAGATGATACCACTAGAAAGATCTTGAAAATCCCACGTCAAATATGTAGCCTCTTTTCTCCTCTAACCTCTAGAAGTAACCTCTATAAAAACATGACAACATTTCATGACAATTGGGCATCTTTAGAGCAATTTTGCAATATTTGCAAAACAAGCTCTTCTTTCCATCATAGATCACCAACTCTTCCTGAATCTAATCCACTGAGCTCCATGATGTCAAAAGGTGTCATTTGTGTATGATGAAGAGAAGAGCATGTTTTACAAATGAGAAAGGTACTCTCCAAAGATGCAAAGATGCAAGACCTCTATAAAAACATGACAACATTTCATGAAAACTAGGCATATTTGGAGCAACTTTGCAATATTTGCAAAATATACTCTTCTCTTTGTCATGCATCACCAACTCTTTCAAAATTTGATTTACTAAGCTCCATGATGTCAAAAGGTGTCATTGATGTATGATGGATAGAAGAGCAAGTTTTGCAAATGAGAAAAGGTACGCTCCAAAAATGCAAAGTTGTCATGTTTTTATAGAGGTTACTTCCAAAGGTCAAAGGAGAAAATAGGTTGCATATTTGATGTGGGTTTTTCAAGAGCTTTCCATGGTATCATCTATAGATCTTGATGTCAAATTTTGCACTCATGATCAATTTTATTATAATTGGTATTAGAGTTGGGTTGTGGGTTTGAATCCCATGGTCGCACTAGGGGGATTGTTGGAAACTCTATGTTTCCACCCATCAATCAACATTGTCTGCGTGATTTGTGATATGGTTTAACCACCTCTTGTGGATCTTATTTTATGCTTGTATCACGCATTGCCAAGTCAACCTTTCGATGCAATGACAAGGCCAACACACATAGATAGTATGAATGTAATGACATCGTTTTAGTTACTTACATAGTAATAACCCAATTGGTTGTTCACACCTTAGGTGAATTTGGATACTTTTATGTATACCCCACCTGCAATTATATTGACAGTATGAATGTCTTGGAAGCCTTTCATTTCATAAATAGTAAGAATGTAATGAAGTTCACCTTCAAAATATATAACAACTCTTAGTTACAATATAAATTGGATTTGAATTTCTTCGTATGATTGAAATAAAGAAATGCAAAAAAAATTGCAGATCATTGGAAAACACAATGTGGGTTATCAGTTGTTTCATTATGCATGTTTAAATCTAAACAGTTGAGAGTATAGGGAGGAGTTGCAGGTGGGGGATACATAAAACTAACCAGATCGACCTAAGGGGTGACTAACCAATTTGGTTATTATGTGTAGAGGGTTTTACAACACTGTGTGGGTTGCAGGTTTCTTAACACCTAATGTTTTCCAATTTCCTTACATTCTTTCTATCTACAAAGCAAAAGGTTATCAAGACAATCACAAAACATACCAAATTGAGGTGAGGGGTGGCTAACTGATTGGGTTGTTACTTGTGAAGGGTTTTAGAATAGTATGTGGGTTGCAAGATTTATAACACCTAGTGTTTTCCAACCTAGAATTTCAAAAAACAATATGAATGTCTTGAAAATATTTTGTTATTTAGACAATACAAATGTAATGAAAGGCACCTTCCAAATTTACCACAACTGTTAGTTACAGTAAAAATTGTAATTTAGTATCTTCATGTGAATTGAAAAATAAATGCACAAAATAATTGCAAGTTGGAAAACATAGTGGGTCGTGAGTTATTTCATTCTACTGGTGGGGGATACATAATTGAAACCAAATCAAGCTGAGGGGTGACTAACCAATTGAGTTATGTGTATAGGGTTTCACAACACTATGGGTTGTAGGTTTCATAACACCATCTCTTTTTCAACCTGTAATTTTTTTAATAGTATGAATATATTGAAAACCTTTTTTTATTTAGACAAAAAGAATGTAAGGAAAGGCACCTTCAAAATTTATCACAAGTATTAGGTAGACTAAAAATTGTGTTTCAAATTCCTCTTATGATTGAAAAAAGATATGCTTGCTTACAACAAACAGTGCAATAATTTTTGGAACTTTAACTATTTGTAACACTTTCAACTATTTTACATTTTACAGTGTACCAAGGATGCGTACTTTAAAACGAAAAGTGCTTCATATAGTGACAAATGTTGTTGAGATGGTCGACACACCTGATAGGGTGTGTAGTGGCGCATCTTCTTTAGGATGATCGTGTTCGACAAACGTGCGTGTAATATCCGCTAATTATAAGATGCAATTGAAAATGTATAATTTTAATCTCTAAAAAATAGTTACAATGTTGACTAGAAAGTGGGAATGTTTAAATCGGGAGGTAGCAACCATTGTACAGAGGATGTCCCCATATTTTAGAAGAATGTTGAATGTTGAGGCAACAACATGTTCGATAATTGATTGTGAACTTCCAATTACCCTTTACTTCCAATGTGTCAATCAAAATGCTTTACAATTTAAGTTAGAAAAATTCATGTCTATTATGAATATGTTGATTTTGGCAATATATTGTTCCTTCGGTTCAAGTTGATAATTAGAGAGATGATCATGCTCTTTCTATAGTCCAGGACGAAGAGAAAGAACATGCAAAGGATGATCCTGAGGATGAGAAGGGTGTGAATGAAGCACGAGGTGATGTGGAGGACAAGAAGGTAGATATAATAACTCAATTATTGCATTGTTTGGTAGTGTGTATATATTGTGCATTCAATTTATTTTAATATCAAATATATTAAGCTATTTTATTTTTTAGAATTTGTTGCGCAGGTTGTTGTTGAATACAAAGAAGAAGTGGAGAATGTGAGGTATGTATATTACTATATTTTAGAAAAATGTATGAGAAAATTTCATTATTGGAAATTGTTCAACATGCATAGAATTCAAGATCACCACTATCCTATTCTCATGCCACATAGGAGTGGCCGAAGTGTGTTGAGAGGGAGGGGACCAAAACGCCCTCCTCCTCCCCTCGAGAAATTGAAAAAGTATCTTCAAAAGAAGGTGGATAATACAAAGTACCAACTGAAGTTACAAGAGAATATCCAATAGAAATGTCTTATTGAAAGGGTCTGTAGAAAGTATGGTAAATAAAGCTTTCGTCTACTTACTAAGGAAGGAAAGGGTGAGGTGAAGGAACAAATTGTGGTATACAACAATGAGGAGAACAAGGAGAAAAGAAGGAAAAAATATTGCTATTGCGGGAGAAAAAGAGAAAGGACGGAATGGTAATGTGGAATTGAACTGTTAAATCTAAATTTTGGTTGGTTCATTTTTTCTATTTTGATACATACAAGATTCACTTAGCGTTAACTTACATGACATGACAGGGTGATGGTCGAAAAGTGGTTGCTGCCCCCAAGTAGAGTAGTATTCATACGGGAGAGGAAGTTCTGCCCACAAAAGCACAAGATGATGTTGTTCCTCCCAACCGACGTCTAACATTGAGAAGGAGTGTTCATAGTCAAAAGTTTCAAGGTGCCATCACATGAAGAAACTAGAATAAATAGTGATTTCAAAATATTTTGTTTAATGTTTGTTTTGATTATTTCAATGAATTGGTTGCCTGCATGTGAATTTGATGTGACATTTCAATTCATGCTATTACAAGGCAAGGATGAACAATGAAGTGTTGGCCTCGAGTAGAGTACTGTTGATTTGGAAGACAAAGTAGTGGCCATGAAAGAACAAGATGATGTTGTTCTTCCCAACCGACATCTAACATTGAGAAGAAGGAGTGTACACGGTCAAAAGTTTCAAGGTGCCCTCACATTAAATGAGAACAAACTGTGATTTCAAAAATCTTCTATTTAATGTTTGTTTTGATTATTTCAATGAATTGGTTGCATGCATGTGAATTTAATGTGACGTTTTAATTTTTGCTATTGCAAAGCAAGGATGAACAACAAAGTGTTGGCCTCAAGCAGGGAATTATTGATTTGGAAGATGAAGCAGTGACCATGAAAGCACAAGATGATGTTGTTCCTCCAAACCCATCGTCTAACATTGAGAAGAAGAAGGAGCATACACAGTCAAAAGTTTCAAGGCACCCTCACATGAAGAAACGAGAACAAACGGTGATTTCAAAATCTTCTATTTATTGTTTGTTTTGATTATTTCAATGAATTGGTTGCATGCATGTGAATTTGACGTGACATTTCAATTCTTGTTATTACAGGGAAAGGATGACCAATGAAGTGTTGGCCTCAAGCAGGGTATTGTTGATTTGGAAGATGAATCAATGCCCATGAATGCACAAGATGGTGTCGTTCCTCCCAGCTCACCGTCTAACATTAAGAAGAAGGAGCATACACGATCAAAAGTTTCAAGGTGCCTTGACATGGAGAAACTAAAAGAAACTATGATTTCAAAATCTTCTATTTAATTTTTGTTTTGATTATTTCAATGAATTGGTTGCATGCATCTGAATCTGATGTGACATTTCAATTCATGCTATTACAGGGCAAGGATGAAAAACAAAGTGTTGGCCTTGACCTTATTGGCAATGTGGTTGTAATGGAACTGGGAGAAGGTAATAGAGATGGACATGGGGATGGGGAGAGCATTGGCCTGCAAGTGGGACAGGGTAATAAAGATGGACATGGGGATGGAGAGAGTGTTGGCCTACAAGGGGGAGATGGCAATAAAGATGGACATGGGGATGGGGAGAGCACTGGCGTGCCATCTATATCGATAATAGACACAACACACTTTCGTGCTTCTTTTCCAATTTCTTTATGAATCCTTTAATATGTCTTTAATTATTATTGACGTTAATGACATTTCCATTGTAGCCAAATCCTATTGATGAAGAGAGGATAGATACCGAGGGAATCACTTTTAAGGCCGATGATCACATTGACCTTTGGTGGTGGCATAAACTAGTTGGAAAAGGCATTGTAAGTGTTGTTGGTAGAGATGCTACTTGCCACACCATTCCACTCCTAGAAGGTTGTGTGAGAGTCAACATTGTTAAGGTCATTGTTGGTGACTACAACTTGCCTTATAAAGTCCCAGTGCAGATACTGTCAAAGAGTGTGTGGGTGGCTTCACGATATGGAAGCTCATTGACTTGAAGCCTTCTCTTCCAGAGGTACATATAAATAATTTCTTGTTGTATATATCATACTATCTTATAATTGTTTCCATCCATACGTTAGTTGTTCAAAGTGTTTCTTATAGGCTGAAAGTGTTCAAAGTGCAAAGGACAAAGCACAACCTCTCTAGAAATTTGTTGTTTCACGTTCATCATCTGTGAGGGTTCATGGAATTGGAATCACCCCTCCCAAAATACACAACACCTCAAAGAAATGTGCCATATATTATGGAGGCATGTCCTCAATTGTAAAGAATAGGCAATGTAGGAGATTATGAGATAGGCTAACAATACTCATTGTGCATTGTGGGTTTCATTATTTGATTATTGAACAATTATGGTGTAGACATATATTATTTTCATATGTTTTAACACTATGTTGTTATACATTTTATATCAGACTTTTCATGGCCTTATATAATTACATTATAAACAATGTGAAATAATGGTAGGAAATACCACCTAAAGTATTATTGTTTATGGTAGCTTGCTTATAAATGAAAGAAAAATTTGACATGTAAATCATTTGACCTCGACAAATTTGAATGTAGTAGTCAATGATATTCAATAGACTAATTGCATATATGGTATTCAATAGAGTATATCAGTAAATGTTATGTGTATGTATATGTATGTATCTATGTGGGTAACTATGATCTAGGAGGATAAAAAAGACCTCAAAAATTTCACAATCTCAAAAATTGATAAAACTAGCCTCATTGGATAGAGCTAATTGAGAGCTTTCCAACGCAACTCGAACGGGCTCAAATGGAGTCCATATGCCAAAGATATGGCCAGTCAAAGTTTGGAGAAAAAGGTTGACCAAGTGTTGACGGTAGCATGATGTGGTAGCCATGTGGCAGACGAGGTGGTAAATGACATGGCATAGTTTGCTGACATGGCACAATTGCAAATGTTGCATAGGCGGACCAGTAGTATGGTGCCCCGTGTCATAATGTGGTCAAATAAAATAGTGCCACATGGACCACTAGTTGGGTCCACGTGGCCCTTTTGATCTTAATCAGGTTTACTAAAATGTGGATAGGGTTTAATCCCGCAACCTTTCTTTCTCCACTTTGAGCGCCTACCAATGCACCATAAGATTTTTTCAACAAATATGAAGACATCGATTCTATTTAAAGAATATAAAGCCAAAATTGTGGGGGTGGTGGTTTAAACCACCGACCTCCCCCTTACCACTCATGCCTCCTACCACCATGCCAAGCCATGGGTTTTGAAATAATTTCAACGACAAGTTCTTTTAATAAGGCTTTGGAAGCCGAATATTCTCATAACTAAATTACTAACCCCCTAAATTTTAAAGGGTTATCCCTTAGCATTGTTCAAAGCTCGAATATTAATAATAATAATAAGGGGCTTAAAATAAATTTTAAGAGATTGTTAAAAATATTTAAAAGATATTTGAAAACAAATAAGAGTTTTAAAGATTTGGAAAGATTATTTTGTAAAGGCTCAAAAATATGAGAGCTATTATTTTGGAACTAGATTTTTGCAAAGGGATAATGTAAAGCCCAGAATTATAAGGGCCTAAATTAAAGGGAGAAGGTTATTTCGAGAGATTTTTTCTTGTAATTGGGTGGATTTTCAAAGATTTAGTATTGTAAATGGGAGATATAGTTGATTTTGCAAATCATATGGTTTTGAACCATATTAGGAAAATTTAGTGAATTTAAGGGGGAGATTTTGCTCTTGTGAAAAAATAATTTTCTTTGGGAAAGGATTTCATGGTGGAGAAATTAGGCATATTGGGAAGGAATTTTGAAGGTGTTGGTAGGAGACTGTGATAGACTTTGTAATGTAGGTTTTGAGGCTTGAATGATGTAATAAGGCAAATAAGCTTGGTGTCATTAATCAAGCGGTTCCTCATTGAGAAGTGGGCCAGGAGACGTAGCCCAAACAGATGGGTGAACTTCGTTATCAAGTTCCTTGTTGTCTTTCTATTCTCTCTCTTTCGTCTATTCTTTCTTGTTTTAATTCCTACTTTGAATGTTAATTGTGTCATTTAAGTAATTAGTTTATGTAATTAGGATAAGCAAAGGATCAAGTGAACTCAAGTTTTGTAATTTCAAAGGTTAAAATACATAACCAAACAATTATGTTTGTGATCAAAGATAAATTTGTAATTAGGAGTAAAGTGCAAATTATTTGTAACCCTTTAATTACAGATCAAACTAAATTTACACTGTTGAAAAACACATTATCTCCTCTCAGTTATTTCCTTATGAAAAGTTTTTGTTTCGTTATGAGCAAGAATGTAATGAAGTCCACTTTTAAATTTTAGAACAACTCTTTGGTAAAGTAAAAAATGGCATTTCCCTTTTTTCATGTGATTGGAAAAAATAAAATGCTCACATTATTTGTAGTGTTGGAAAACACACAGTCCCATGCCAGTTATTTTGTTATGAAATGTTTTGTTTCCTTCCGACCAAGAATGTAATGAAGTCCACTTTTAAGTTTTAGAACAATTCTATGGTACTGTAAAAATGAAATTTCCCTCTTTTCATCTGATTGGAAGAAATAAAATGCTCACATTATTTGCAATATTGGAAAACACATTGTCCCATGCCAGTTATTTCGTTATGAAAAAAATTGTTTTGTTATGACCAAGAATGCAATGAAGTCCACTTTTAAATTTTTAAAAAAATCTTTAGTATAGTCAAAATGACATTTCACTTTCTTAATCTAATTGAAACAAATAAAATGGTCACATTATTTGTAGTGTTGGAAAACACACCGTCTCCACTCAGTTATTTCCTTATGAACTTTTTTTATTTCATACGCTCCAAAAATGTAATGAATTCCACTTTCAAATTTTAGAACAACCCTTTGGTACAATAAAAATGGCATTTCCTTTTTTTCATTTGATTGTAACAAATAAAATGATCACATTATTTGCAGTGTTGGAAAACACACTGTCCCATGTCAGTTAGTTCGTTATGAAAAGTTTTTGTTTCTTTGCGACCAAGAATGTAATGAAGTCCACTTTCAAATTTTAGAACAACTCTTCGGTACAGTGAAAATGACATTTCCCTTTTTTCATCTGATTGAAACAAATAACTTGCTTGCATTATTTGCAATGTTGGAAAACACACTATGTCATGTCCCCTTCTAGTTGACATCTCTCAGAGCACAAGATTAGCCTATTATGCGACCCTCGTAGGCTGATAGGTTGGATAGAGGGTCTTGACAGAGCTTGGCTCAGCTTCAGTTGTCAATATTTGATCAGTTGGCTTTCATTCGGGCTCATTCGGACACTTTTAGGCTGAGTTGCTATTTTTAGCAGTATCTGGCACTCAGCGAGGGACCCCTGCTATTTTTAGCAATATGGATTGATCACGTGCAGAATCACTTCCTTAGTCGTCAGCTTCAGACAGTTTGTGCATCGGGTAAATATTGAGAGAGATATTAATATTTAATTGATTTAATTAAATATTAATTATTGGAGCTTATAATATAAAGTTATAATATTTCAAATATTATAACTTAAGTGATTTTGGCTGAAGGGGTCGCCCAACATGGGAAGGGGCCATTTGACGATTATATTTTATTATTAAAATTTGGTCAGAGACTATTGAAAAATTAAATAATAAAAGTTGAATTATTTTAATGATCCCTATTTTTAAGGAATTCACACTTTTCAAAGGAGATATAAGCTTTGCTTGGAAATTCGAGCCATTATGTTATTTTGTGAATTGAAAATTGATCAAGTCTTGACCAGAGCACGAAAGCCAAGGGTTTCAGTCTCAGAGCATTGGGGAACGAGCCATCTCCAGTGAAAGAGATTCAGAGGGTGTGAAATATCATCTGATTTATTGCCAGGCAGAGGGATTTCTTCACTCAGAAGAAATTACAGAGCATTTAGAGATCATTTATCTTCAGAGTTTTTTTTATTAGGTTTTCATCTAGAAGCATCTTGCAACCAAGGCGCATATATTCTTTAGATCTTGAGATTCTAGAAGGGGGTCGTACATTTCATTTATTGCTGTTATTAGGGCCGTACTGCTTCACAGCAGGCCGTACCAGCATTAAAGAGGCATATTTTTGATCTTGGTAAAAACGCCTTTCATTCTGGCTTTCAGTCTTCACCAATTTGGGCACTAGGGTATCTGGGGATCATCTGAGCTTGTCAGACAGGAGGAGAAGATCAAATTCTTTACAGTTGTACCAGATCTAGTTCATTCATAGCTTGCTGCTATTACCAGGTTCTTTAATAAAAAAATATTATTTTCTTGTTGCATGTTATCAGTTATCCATTGTAATGTGTCCGGAAGATCAACAAAGGATTAGCCAGCATTAGATCTTGCATTCTCTATCAATATTATTGATATAGCATTTAATTTGAATTTATTATTAAATACTTGCAAAAATCGCATTCTTCATATTTCATGCAAAAACTGCAAAAACATCAAAAAAACCAAAAATACACAAAACACTCAGAAAAATAGTCAGATTCAGAAAATGGGGAAACTAGGGTTTCTACAGTGGTATCAGAGCTAAATCCTGCCATCCTGAGGGTTTAGCAGTCTTATGCAGCCACAACAGATTGGGTCTCACAGGTATTACACACGCAGGCGAGCCTTGATTGACAGGTAACAGGGTTCGATCCGGCAGCCGAAAAACATGGCTGACAGAACAGATGTTCCTAGAAATGATATTCCTCAAAACCCTAGAGATCAGGATGATGCAGAGGTTTTACATGCACTCAGAGACTTACAAGCAGGTCAACGACAGTCTAATGATGTATTACAACAGTTGACAGTAGCACTTTAGAGATTGGGTACTCCGAGGAGACCGTCACCACATCGTGACGATGACAGGAGTGATGCCGGATCACAGAGAGCACCTAGGACTACTTCTCGGACAACAAATAGACCCACGAGGCCTACGTTCGTGAGACAGGAGGCCGATGAGGCCATGGTAGATGAGGAGCATGAGGAGTTGTTTGCTGATACACTTATGGCAGCGAATGAGGAGTGGGAGTTAGTACCACCTGAGGTTAGAGAGAGGATCTCCTTTGACAGATTTGTTACGCAGAGGAGAGAGCATCACAGAGGTCGACAGGATTGGAGACCTAGATAGCAGAACAATGACCTGAAACATGCTACAAACAGACTTAATCTAGCGATGTTCGATGGTAGTGGTAAGGTCACAGCTCAGGCCTAGATTAGTAAGCTAGACACATTTCTCACATTGCGCCCGATGGCTGAGAGAGATGCTATCAGATATGCAACACTGCATCTTGAGGGAGTGGCTTACGACTGGTGGCACCACGGTATGGTGAGGCTACAGCATGACAGGATCACATCATATTAGGAGTTTGTGGACAGGTTAGTGGAGCGGTTTGATAGGAAGGATCCAGAATCCTACTTTAGAGACTTGGCTCAGTTGCGACAGAGTGGTAGCTTGGAGTCGTATATTGGTGACTTTCAGAAGTTATCAGTTATGGTTCTGAATATTTCAGAGAGGCGACTTGTAGTGCTCTTCATGGAGGGATTGATGGAACCATTGAGAGGCTAGATCAAAGCCTTTGATCCTCCTTCGTTACAGGAAGCGATGAAGAAGGCACGTAGTATGGAGTTGGCAGTACCGTCCAGTAGATTCAACTCCAGAGGTCCTTCTTCTTTCAGGGACAATAAGGGCTTTAACAGAAACAGAGAGAAGTCTGATTTTAACAAAGAAAAATCAGATTTCAAGAACGATTTGAAGGGTAAATCAGCACCACCACCTTTGGATCGAGAGGCCCTTAACGATCTACGCAGGAAGAAGCTTTGCTTCTACTGCAAAGGTCCCTATGACGCCAATCACGATTGTCCTTTGAGGCCTAAGGGCAAGGCAAATCGAGTGATGTGGGCGTATTATGAGGATTCATAATTTGAGAATTTCGAACAGCAGGAGAGTTCTGAGGAGTCAAAGGTAGAGGCTTCAGAGCCTAAGGCAGAGACAGAGTCAGAGCTTCAAATACAGGAGGCACGCTTGTCTAGCATTCAACAGGAGGGCTCATTTAGGATTCGTGGAGTGTTGGCAGGGCAGAGGGTCATTACCCTCCTTTATACAGGAGCCACACACAATTTCATAGATGCTAGATTTGTTAAGAAACGAGGACTCATCACTGAGGATTTCGAAGGTATTCGAGTTAAGGTGGCCGACAGATACACTCTTAGGTGTGAACGCATGATCAAGGATCTCCCCTTACGCTTGAACAATTATGAGTTCAAGGATGATTACTACGTAGTGAACATGGGAGACATTGATTTGGTCTTGGGCATGAAGGGGCTTCATTCACTTGAGGAAGTCACTCTTTGTCTCAAGGACATGGAGATCCGTTTTGATGTTGACGGGAAGACACATATTCTAAAAGCAATTCAGGACAGCAACATCAAAACAATTTCTTTTCGTCAGATGGAGAGGCTCATGCATCACGACATGGTAGAGTGGGCTGCCGAGTGCACATTGGCACCTATACAGGAGGGACAATAGAAGACTGAATATCATCCTGACATACAGCAGTTGAGAATCAAGCACGATAAGGTATTCAGTGATATTCCTCTAGGGAGACCTCCAAACAGGGGCATTGAGCATATTATTGAGCTTGAGGAGGGTGCTAAGCTCGTTATGATTACGCCCTATAGACATCCTAAGCGGTTGAAGGATGAGATTGAGAAAACGATCAAGGAATTACTTGCTATGGGTCACATTCGACCTAGCAAATCACCATTCGCTTCTTCGGTTGTTTTGGTAAAGAAGAAGGATGGCACCTTACGCATGTGCATTGACTACAGAGTCCTGAATAAGAGGACGATCAAAAATAGGTATCCGATACTGTGTATAGATGAGCTTATTGATGAGCTCCATGGTGCATGTTACTTCACTAAAATTGACTTGAGGTCAGGGTATCATTAGATTAGGGTTCGTGAGCAGGACATCGAGAAGACTGCCTTCCGTTGTCATTGTGGGCACTTCGAGTTCGTAGTGATGCCATTTGGGCTCACTAATGCACCAGCTACATTTCAGTCCACGATGAACAGGGTTTTTCATTCACTGCTGAGGAGATTCGTATTGGTCTTCTTCGATGATATCCTTATTTACAGCAGGACATGGCAGAAGCATTTGGCTCACTTGGAGACTGTGTTGAGTATTCTGGAGAGGGATTCCTTGTACGCCAAGGAATCCAAATGTGATTTGGGAATGACCGAATTGTTATATTTAGGTCACATTATCAGTGGAGAGGGAGTACGGATGGATCCTGAAAAGATCTGTGCTATTATTGACTGGCCTACATCAAAAAACCTGACACAATTGAGAGGGTTTCTAGGTTTGTGTGGATTCTATCACAGATTCGTGAATGGGTATTCACAATATGTAGCCCCTATGATAGATTTACTGAAGAAGGGTGCATTTATTTGGAATCCTGAGGCACAGGAGTGTTTTATGAGATTTAAGGAGTTGATGACTACATGCCCTGTGTTGGCACTACCTGACTTTTCGAAGCCTTTCGAGCTTCAATGCGATGCATCAGGTGAGGGCATTGGTGTGGTGCTTATGTAGGACAAGCACCCTATTGTATATGAGAGCCATAAACTCAGAGGGCCAAAGAGACTTTACAACATTTATGATAAGGAGATGCTCGCTATAATGCATGCCTTAGCAAAATTTAGGCAATATCTTGTTGGCAGCAAATTTTGCATCAAAACTTATCATAACAGTTTGAGACACTTCTTGGGGCAGCGAGATCTCAATGATCGTCAACAGAAGTGGGTTAGTAAATTGCAGGCCTATGACTTTGATATCTCGTATATCAAAGGTACACAAAACGTAGTAGCTGATGCTCTTTCACGCAGGCCTCATTTGAGCTCTATGGTTCACATTTCAGAGGATTGGAGGCATATGATTGTGGCAGAGTATGCCAAGGATACTTGGGCCTCCAACATTGTTGAGGGATCGACGATTGATACCAGGTACACACTTGCAAATGATTTGATTATTTGCAAGAACAAGATTTATTTGATCCCAGGTTCAGAGGTGAAGAACATTGTCATGTGAGCCTTTCATGACGTGCCTACAACAGGACATCCTGGGTATTTCAAAACCTACAGACAGATACGGGAGAGATTCACATGGAAAGGACTTAAGGCAGATGTTCTTCAATACGTGCGTGAGTGCCCTGTTTGTCAGCAGAACAAGCAGGAGAACACGTACCCGGCAAGTTTATTGCAACCACTTCCGATTCTTGATAGGAAGTGGGAATGCCTGTTGATGGATTTCATTACGGGCTTGCTTAAAGCCCAAGGGTGAGATTGCATATATGTAGTTGTGGATCGGCTAACGAAGTATGCCCACTTCTTTTCGATTACCACTACCTACATAGCTACACAGGTAGTAGAGGTCTTTTTCCGTGAGGTATTCAGACTACATGGGTTGCCTCAGAGCATCGTGAGTGACAGAGATAGTCGGTTCTTGAGTCACTTCTGGCAGGAGGTGTTCAGACTTTGTGGGACCGAGCTTACACCGAGTACCAGTTACCACCCGCAGACAGATGGGCAGACGGAGATAGTGAATAAGTGGGTGGAAGGTTACCTCCGAAATTATATTACAGGGCAGCAAAATGCATGGGTCAAATGGATTCATTTGTGTGAGTATTGTTACAACACGACATTCCATATGACCATTCAGATGTCACCTTTTATGGTGTTGTACGGTTATGAGGCGCCAAGTTTTTTGGATTTGCTACTGAGCGACAGTAGAGTGCTGAGTGCTGGAGACTTGCTGCAGGAGAGTCAGGATACTATGAAGGATCTCAAGGAAAATATTTCCAAGGCACAAAATCAGCAAAAGTAGTATGCAGGTCAGAAGAGGACAGAGAGGCACTTTGAGGTGGGTGACATGGTTTATCTTATGCTGCAACCCTACTGTCAGTCCACTCTTAGGAAGAGTGGGTCAGAGAAGCTTAAGCCATAGTATTACGGTGCTTTCAAGATCCTGAGGTGAGTTGGAGAGGTAGCTTATGAGCTTGAGCTTCCGGCAGAGAGCAGGGTACACAATGTTTTTCATGTATCACGTCTCAAGAAGGCGTTGGGACACCGTGTGGTACCATCTGTAGTTCTACCTCCCTTAGATGATGAGGGAAAGTTGATTCTAGTACCTGAGTCTATCCTGGAGTACAGAGAGAGACAGTTGCGTAGGAGGACTATCAGGGAATATCTAGTGAAATGGAGAGATTTGCCTGTGGAGGATGCTACATGGGAGAGCCAGGATATTCTGCAGCATCCGGAGTTGAGATTGCTTGAGGACAAGCAATTTCAGGAGGGGCGGACTGTCATGTCCCCTTCTAGTTGACATCTCTCAAAGCACAAGATTAGCCTATTATGCGACCCTCGTAGGCTGATAGGTTGGATAGAGGGTCTTGACGGAGCTTGGCTCAGCTTCAGTTGTCAGTATTTGATCAGTTGGCTTTCGTTCGGGCTCATTCGAACACTTTTAGGCTGAGTTGCTATTTTTAGCAGTATCTGGTACTCAGCGAGGGACCCCTGCTATTTTTAGCAATATGGATTGATCACGTGCAGAATCACTTAGTCGTCAGCTTCAGACGGTTCGTGCATCGGGTAAATATTGAGAGAGATATTAATATTTAATTGATTTAATTAAATATTAATTATTGGAGCTTATAATATAAAGTTATAATATTTCAAATATTATAACTTAAGTGATTTTGGCTGAAGGGGTCGCCCAACATGGGAAGGGGCCATTTGACGATTATATTTTATTCTTAAAATTTGGTCAGAGACTATTGAGAAATTAAATAATAAAAGTCAAATTATTTTAATGATCCCTATTTTTAAGGAATTCACACTTTTCAAAGGAGATATAAGCTTTGCTTGGAAATTCGAGCCATTATGTTATTTTGTGAATTGAAAATTGATCAAGTCTTGACCAGAGCACGGAAGCCAAGGGTTTCAGTCTCAGAGCATTGGGGAACGAGCCATCTCCAGTGAAAGCGATTCAGAGGGTGTGAAATATCATCTGATTTATTACCAGGCAGAGGGATTTCTTCACTCAAAAGAAATTATAGAGCATTCAGAGATCATTTATCTTCAGAGTTTTTTTATTAGGTTTTCATCTAGAAGCATCTTGCAACCAAGGCGCATATATTCTTTAGATCTTGAGATTCCAGAAGGGGGCCGTACATTTCATTTATTGATGTTATCAGGGCCGTACTGCTTCACAGCAGGCTGTACTAGCATTAAAGAGGCGTATTTTTGATCTTGGTAAAAATGCCTTTCATTCTGGCTTACAGTCTTCACCAATTTGGGCACTAGGGTATCTGGGGATCATCTGAGCTTGTCAGACAGGAGGAGAAGATCAAATTCTTTGCAGTCATACCAGATCTAGTTCATTCACAGCTTGCTGCTATTACCAGGTTCTTTAATAAAAAAATATTATTTTCTTGTTGCATGTTATTAGTTATCCATTGTAATGTGTCTGAAAGATCAATAAAGGATTAGCCAGCATTAGATCTTGCATTCTCTATCAATATTGTTGATATAGCATTTAATTTGACTTTATTATTAAATACTTGCAAAAATCACATTCTTCATATTTCATGCAAAAACTGCAAAAACATCAAAAAAACCAAAAATACACAAAACACTCAGAAAAACAGTCAGATTCAGAAAACGGGGAAACTAGGGTTTCTACACACTATCCCATATCAATTAGTTTGTTATGAAAATTTTTGTTTCGTTATGACCAAGAATGTAATGAAGTCCACTTTCAAATTTTTGAACAACTCTTTGGTACAATCAAAATTTCATTTCACTTTCTTCATTTGATTGGAACAAATAAAATGCTCACATTGTTTGTAGTGTTGGAAAACACACAGTTTCCTCTCAGTTATTTCCTCATGATTTTTTTTGTTTTGTACGCTCAAAAAATGTAATGAATTCCACCTTCAAATTTTAGAACAACACTTTGGTGATGTAAAAATGAAATTTCCCTTTTTTCATCTAATTGGAACAAATAAAATGCTCACATTATTTGCAGTGTTGGAAAACACATTGTCTCCTCTCAGTTATTCCCTCATGAATTTTTTTTGTTTCGTACACTTCAAAAATGTAATAAAGTCCACTTTCAAATTTTAGAACAATTCTTTGGTACAATAAAAATGAAATTTCACTTTCTTCATCTTATTGGACCAAATAAAATGCTCACATTCTTTGTAGTGTTGGAAAGCACACTGTCTCCTCTCAATTATTCCCTCATGAAAAGTTTTTATTTTGTATGCTCAAAAAATGTAATGAAGTCCACCTTAAAATTTTAGAACAACTCTTTAGTGACATAAATATGACATTTCTCTTTTCTCATCTGATTGGAACAAATAAAATGCTCACATTATTTGCAGTATTGGAAAATACACTGTCCATGCCAGTTAGATCGTTATGAAAAGTTTTTGTTTCATTACAACCAAAAATGTAATGAAGTCCACTTTCAATTTTTTGAACAATGCTTTGGTACAGTCAAAATGACATTTCACTTTCATCATCTGATTGAAACAAATAAAATACTCACATTATTTGCAGTGTTGGAAAACACATTGTCTCCTCTTAGTTATTCCCTCATGAAAAGTTTTTGTTTCGTACGCTCCAAAAATATAATGAAGTCCACTTTCAAATTTAAGAAAAAATCTTTAGTATAGTAAAAATGGAATTTCACTTTCCTCATCTAATTGAACCAGATAAAATGTTCACATTGTTTGTAGTGTTGGAAAACACACTATCTCATGTCAGTTATTTCATCATGAAAATTTTTTGTTTCGTACGCTCCAAAAATGTAATGAAGTCCACTTTCAGACTTTAGAACAAATTTTTGGTATAGTAAAATGACATTTCACTTTCCTCATCTAATTGGAACAAAAAATGCTCACATTATTTGCAGTGTTGGAAAACACACTGTCCCTTGTCAGTTATTTCGTCATGAAATTTTTTTGTTTCGTATGCTCCAAGAATGTAATGAAGTTCACCTTCAAATTATAGAATAACTCTTTGGTACAGTAAAAATGGCATTTCCCTTTCTCCATCTGATTGGAACAAATAAAATGCGTATGTTATTTGCAGTGTTGGAAAACACACTATCCCATATTAGATATTTCCTTTTGTTATAGTATTGTAGTGTTGCAATACTATGAATGTATTGGAAACATTACAAATCATACCTTAAACAAATACAAACTATTTTTGGTTGATTCAATATTTATTTTACGTTCTAGAATTCTCCTTCATCATCTTTCTAAAGTATTGAATATTTTAAATAAAGTATAAAACACATTGTCCTTATTTTTGCACAACTTCTTTTAACTTGTATCATTATATGGGCATGTGCAGGATCATGGTATGCCAAAAAGTGGCAATGGAGGAAAAAATACGTGTTTCTACGACTCAAAAACGCGAAAATGGTGAGTTGACTTTTTGGAGCTGGGGTGACTACCGAGGCAGAGGGAAAACTTAGTTTTAGGAATCGGAATCGGATATCCGATTTGGATCGGATATCCGATTTTGTTCAGTGTAAAACAAATCTCATTCCGACCCAAGCAAAAGGCTAAATCTCATTCTGACACAAGCAAAAGGAATCGGATATCCGATCCAAATCGGATATCCGATTCAAATCGGATATCCGATTTTGGTCAACTGTATATATAAAAAAAAGCCGCGACCAAAACTCATTCATTTTTATTTTCGGCTCATCGGCGGGGGGCGCATAGTGGAGAGCGAAATCGATATCCGATTTGGAATCCACCTCTATCAGGTAAAATTTTTAATTTTTAATCAAATTTTCAATTAGATTTGTTTATTTTTAATTGATTTTTTTCAAAATATTGTTTTTTGGTAGAAAAAACTAGGGTTTTTTGGTAGATTTGCAAAAAAACATAAAAAATTGAAGAAAAATAGTAAGAAACTACTTTTTTTAAAATGTAATGGCATTTCCATAGCATACAAACATTGAGAGCAAATAATACGAGTTCAATCCATGAATTATAGAAAATAGATTTTGTTGGTTATATTCATATCGCTGACACATTTCACAAAACATACTACATAATCGATAAATATCAAATGGTTTTTGTGTATTAGCCTGAATGACAATCTGACACGATGCACCTCAAACTTGACATTGTTTTGAACACAACAAGCAACCATTCCTCAACAAGACCCATGTGATTACTAATTCAACATTCCCCCTTAAGGAATCTCATAAATTTTATGCTAAGCTCATTGGGAAGGTTGTGCTTCTAGATGATTACTGTTGATTTAATGGATACCTTCTAAATGCATCCAACTAGGAAAAGGTCTCGAATATCTTGGTAAAAACAAATTGGCCAGTCACAAAAATTTACAATCTCTATTTCTAGATTGTGATATTTAATGTTCATGCTCATTTTCACCCATACATCAAAGATACAGTTAAAGAAACGAGCATAATTATGAAATTTGATCTCACTGCACCTTGACCCATTTTTTTCAATTCTCAACATCTTTTCCCTCAACTTGTACAAGAAACTTGATTTCCCTATCCGAGAAGGACATTACAGGGAAGATACGGGTGGTAGTTGGTCAACCAAATAGAGACCCATGTTTCTGCATTACGCGACATCTTGTATACCTACATCAAAGAAATTATTAACTTTCACATGTTGACTATACGAAATAGAATTAGAACAATTTGAATTAAATAACATAGAACCCATTGTGTTTTTCACCCTCCCAATATGTTGTGCATTTTTTGTTAATCATATGAAGAAATGGAAATGCAATTTTTGCTCAAAAAAACAAATGTGGTACATGTTCATGGTACGTGTATTGACTTAAGAGATTCTACCTGTTCTTGAGAGGTTGACCTTTCACCAAGCAAAATCAAATGACGTAGAATCCATTGTATTTTCCACCCTGCCAATATGTTGTGCATTTTTTTTGTTAATCATACACAAAAATTGAAATGCAATTTTTTCTCAAACAAACAAATGCGGTGCATGTCCAAGGTACATATATTCACTTAAGAGATTCTACCTATTCTTCAAAAATTAAGGAAGGAGTGCATGCAATATGTGCAATGGGAAAATGGAAATGCACAACTGGAGAAAAAGATACTAAAATGCTTGAAATGAAAAATAAAACACATATAAAAAGCACTTGAAAAGAAGTAGAGTAGAGTGAAAATTGACTGAAAAATTGTTTGATGTCAGATAGATGTCAGTGCAAAAAAAAAGAATTAGTTGGGTGGAGACATGAAAGTACAATGTGAAAATTGTAGAAAACTTGTGTGAACAACTTTTTCAGAAGATACAACTGCATTCTCTAATTAGAAAGACACTCTTAATGTTGACTAAAAAGCAACTACAAAGCTACATAATAGTATTGAAGAAGGTGCATGTACAATATGTGCAATGGAAAAATGGCAATGCACAAGTGGAGAAACATGTATTAGAATTCATGAAATGAAAAATGAAATTGCTATGAAAACACTTGAAAAGAAGCGACCAAAGTGAAAGAGATAGATAATGTTTGACATAACAAATTCTTCTTTCTCTTCATAGGTTGAGGAAGGAGTGTGTGTAGTATGTGCAATGGGTAAATGGAAATGCACAACTAGAGCAACAAGTACTAGAATGCATGAAATGAAAAAGGAATCTATTGTACAAGCACTTGAAAAGAAGCAGTGAAGAAAAACAAAATCAGTTGGGTGGAGACATGAAAGTCCAATGTCAAAATTGTAGAGAACTTGTGTGAACAAATTTTTGAAAAGATGACATGCTTACCTATAGATGGAGGTTCACTGATGTATGCTTCTGCCTTCTTAGTAACTCTTCAAGAGGCACCAAAGTGAATGCATGTTGGCCAACATCAACCTTTCACCATAGCCAAAATTTCATAGGGAAGCATGGTATTGCATAATGTCATACCAAAAAATGGACTCACCTACATATAGTTGTTAAATTGGAACCATACCTTCCATTTGGTTTATACTCGCAAAAGACAGTAATTAACGAGGACTCATTTCTACACATTGGAATGCTAAAGAGAACAAAAAAGACAAAAAAAAAAATCAAAAAGTTTATGAGGTGGTAGAAGTCAGTTAATGGAAAAAGAAATCTGCAATAACATTCCTATTACAATATGGAAATTAAAACGAGTTTTCTCATAGTCACCCGTATTAGATGTCATATCCTTTGCGCCATCCATAGCGAGTGCGCCTGGCATCTCACATTGCATATTGACATTCATATTAAAGTCATTGTCCATGGACAAGGGAAATGAGTCATACAGAGGAGTTTGGCGATCTAATTGTTGTGCACCACGCTTCGTATGATGGGTTGCACATAGAGGATGATCCCTGCTTGCACTAAACCATGGATACATGTGAATGGTGCTAGTTGCACCTGCATTGGGTTCCTGAATGAATTCAAATGATAATGTATTGGATTGTTGTAGATCTTGTAGAAACCTCTTGATGCACTGTGCATATTATTATACTTGTTCTAGACATTAGGTTAGTGTATGCATCATATTCTTCAAGATTTCGTTTGTGTCATTCCAAATATACATTTTCTGCAAAAATGTTCATCATGTTTGTGACTAAAAGAACGAGCTTATGTAGGGGTGAGAAGATTAGGACTATTTTCTTTAATGCCCCCTATGACAATGTCTTGTTCAAATTTGTCCCTCTATCAATTGTGTCACCTCCCTCGTCTAAATGACAACACACAAGAAACTTGTATTAGGCAGTAGAAAATGCAAAACACAATTGTCTCCCATAAAGTAACTCACTTCGAATTGAAATTCACTTACCATGGACCACCCCTTCAATGATAGATGATCTTTTAACTAGTTCAGAAACCTTAAGGACATGTTTGCAAGTGTTCCCTTGTAAACTCCAAGGGAACTCACAAACAAAAGGTGCTCGCCAAATTTCCAAACGAGGTAGTGGTTGCACGTACTTTGACTTTTCATCTAGTGCCATCCAAGATGTGTTTCATCTGGAACACAATGATCGTTTGGAATTGCCTTCGCCTACTCGAAACTAGATTTAATATTTTGAATCTTATAGTTCGTCAAAAAACCATAATGCTGCAACTTTTGTTTTTTCCTAAAGAATGATTCCATTTTATACACAAGTGTGTAATACAAATAGTCCATTTTCCTTGTGCATTTTTTTGACGATCATATAAGTATCAAGTTTTTAGTGTGCAATGGTATGACTCAATGACAACATTTGTATCTTGGTTGGCATGTAGGAATAGTCTACAATTTTTCACCCACATGGTTGCGAAAAAAGCAATAGTCAAGTAAACCACAACATATTAGAGGTAACGTCAAACAATGCGAATGGTGTGAATAGAACGAGGTGATAGAAATTGTCAAGTCACCAATTTGACCATCTCCTTCACACTAGGTCTTCTTGAAGTACTATAAAAACCAGGGATGATCATTGAACTCCTCAAAAGAAAGAGTTCAATAGCTAAGTGATGTTGTCTTCACTATCACCGATCACCATCATGATCGTGCCAAGTTTTTGGAAGATGTTCATTGCCCTTTCCTTGGCTACGTACTTATGTACGTTCTTGAGCCAAACCCTTCGAACATGCCAAATGCATAGAAGCACACGGAATCCAAAGACAACCCTAATAAAACAATACAAATGATATTGTTTAACACTCATTTACATGACAAAGTGGCATCGAAAATAAATAGCAAATGAGAAAGGCACATTAACCAACAAAAATATGCACTTAATGTATGGCTTAAATTTCTATAGTGGCATCATCGGTCAAAAATGCATTATTTCTCTAATTGGGTTGGGCTCTTCTTCCACGGGAATGCACTGCATCTAGCCAACCAGAAATGTCTTCAATCTTGTTTCATGAGGAGACTACCCATGCAACAGGCACACCACTCTGTTGCTCGTCAAAAGCAAGCAAAGTATACAATTTGTACTATAGACATAACAAGTCAGTGTGAGCATTGTCAGGTTTATAGCTAGTAAGATTATTGAAAATACGAAGAACTATTTGTCAATGTTTCTAATGCCTCACCCCATATTTATTAGTGGAAAATGTGAAATCCATGGAGATTTCTAAATTTTGTGAGTGGCGAACCATCGTATCCAACATCCATGTAGTTTAAACCCTGATAATGAAAGGTGTATCATTTCCATGGGGCCGCTGAAAGTAGAAAAAGTTGTCAATGTCCTATGCATTCCACATTATGATACTTGTCGAATCGTATCTATGTTTCTGTGTGTGAATAGAACATACCTTTAACCAAGCATTAATTACATCCTTTCTTGTAATGAATTCATCTCTCTTACTCATCATGCCACATAAAATATGATCAGTGAGGTGTTTGTCCATTATTGCATCAACACTCGTGTCCATGAGCAAAAGGCTTTCAATATAGATTTTGCATTCTATGGATAGATTAGGGGAAAACCAAGCACACAAGTCTCTGCTTGTGTCACCAATGCCATGGAAAAATTCACCATTGACATCGACGTGAAACATTTGTTTAAGGAGTAGATAGACAACATCGAGTCTACCGTACATAACCTTTGGAATGAAGTGGCATTGACAACCTCACTTTTTTACAAACATTTGTTGCCTTTTCAGTGGTGAAGGCTGGTTCATGTGGTCTTCAAAACTATATCCACACTAGTAGCTGTAAAGAAAACATCATCATCTTCAAGCAAGAGAGAGTAAAATATCATTGGACCATACACATGAATGTTGAAAGGTATAAACCTGTGCCACATAATTTTTTTTCTATAATTTTTGTTGTTGACGGGATCCATGATGGTCTTCTCTCTTTTTTCTTGCACACAAATGAAGCTTCAAAACCTTCAACTAACCCTTCATCGTGAACGAAATCATTGAGTTTCCTACGAGGAATTGCTGTGATAAGGTCAAACACCCCATCATTTTTTATGGAAATAGGAGTCCACTGCAAATCGCAAGAGGAAAAAGGAGAGCCTCCATCTTGTACATCTTGCACCTCTAGAGTGTCTTCCTTCTTCCATTTCAAGACTCTCCCCATTCTAGGTAAGGTAGGAATTTGACGAACATTTAAAATCAGAGTGGATTGTGTCAAACAAAAGAAATAAATTATTCATTAAACATAAATAAAATGTGCTTGCATTCCTACCACCAACATGAAACCAATAGGAGGTTGTCGACTTCTGCTGAGGAAAATAAAAGGTGACAGATTGAATCAAGCTACACATAAAATATGAAACAAATGTGGGTTGACAATCAAAATGTGTAGCTCAATGTACAAGTGAGCATAGACAACAATGGCACAATCGCAAGTGTATGTGGACATTGAAGGATGATTCCATTTTAGGTGTGGCACGCAAACCTATTTTACCTAAAAATGAATGTTGTGAAAACCAACCATCATTTTGTAGTAAATTTGTGTTGTTTGAGCAATAACACAATGAGTGGTTCAACCTGCAACTTTGTATGTGGTGTACGAGTGTTTCATACATAACAATATATAATTATTTCTATAGTTGCAACAACAAATGCATTATTTTGGGAAGATGTGTTGGTTGTGGTGCATATGTATGTGTTAATGGAGATGAAAGATTAGAGGGAAACCAAAACCTTTTATGAAAACCTTGTATGTAAAAAAATGTGCATCCATTGTTGCCAACAACACCAAAAGGACAACACTTTTGTTGTATCTGTTGACAAAATAATGAATCAATAATGGAGAGAATGAGGAAACACACAAAGGTGTAAAATTTCCTATCAACCATGGTGTAAGCCAATGCAAGTTGGAAAACACAGTGTGTAGTTGAACCTCCAAGTGGACATAAAGGTTGCAAGTAAATTCACAACCCTGCATAAAAATATAACTAAGAGTTCAAAGTATATGGGGTGTACATACCTCTTTTACCCAAGGATGCATGTTGCAATACCGAGTCTTCTGTTTGGGGTGAGTTAACATGAGCAACAAAAGCACATCTGACAGTTCATGAAATCAAAAAGTTCAGGTTGAACAACATGATGAGTGGTTCAACCTACAACTTTGTATGTGGTGTACGAGTTTAACGTGCATAACAATATGTAGTTACTTCTACAGTTGTAACAACAAATTTATTTTGGGAAGATACATTGTTGGTTGTGGTGCATGTGTATGTGTTAGTGGAGGTGAAAGGTTAGATGGCAACCAAAACCTTTTATGACAATCTTGTATGTAATAAAATGTGCATACATTTTTTCCAACAATTTGAAAAGAATAACATGTTTTTGCATTTGTTGACAAAATAATGAATCAGTAATGGAGTGAATCATGAAAGGAATAAAGGTGTAAAATTTCATATCAACCATGATGTGAGCCAATGTAGGTTGAAAAACAGTGTTTAGTTGAACCTCCAAATGGACATAAAGACCGCAAGCAAATTCGCAACCCTACATATAAATAAAACTAAGATTCCATAGTATATGGGGTGTACAAATCTCTTCTACCTCAGGAGGCATGTTGTGATATTCAACCTTCCGTTGGGGTGACTTAACATGAGCAACAAACTTAGCACATTTGACAATTCATGAAATAAACAAATGCAGGTTGAAACACATGAGTGGTTCAACCTACAACTTTGTATGTGGTGTATAAGTGTAACGTGCATAACAGTATGTAATTACTTCTACAGTTACAACAAGAAATGTATTATTCTGGAAAGATACATTGGTTGTGGTGCTTTTTGTAAGGAATCTAAGATAGTGGAACAACTTCCTACACTAATCTTGAGAGGAGAATAATGTAAAACTTCACAAATCTTTAATAGTTACAAAAAATTAAAAATAATAAACATAAATATCATGCATACCATGACACAGTGATTTACGTGGGGAGAACTCTTTCAAGAGAAAAACCCCACACTCTAAAAACTGCCCAATATATTATTCAGTAAATCATTAAAATTACAATATACTTGCAGATCAAGCTTCTCACAGGAGTATCACCTCTTAGAGATCAAGAGACAACACAACCACTATCAAACTCTCAGAATACATCATTGTCGCTCTACTGCAACCATAATACAACGCCCTCGTAAAATAGGTTTACATTCTAGGGCAAGAAAGATCAACAAAATATCCACCATTAGATATAAAACCTAATAATGAATAGTTCAAATTTACAATATATCATTATTTAATGTATGTCGGCCATATAGGAATTTCCTAAAAAAGTTAACACACTCACATTTTTCTCTTTGCTACCATTGTATACACCTATCAGTCTAACTAGGAAATATATATACATCCTATTAACAATAAGTTGTATATAATTGCAAGGTAGAGATGCATTTTCCCAAAAAATATCCCATTTTTCAAACACCTTGCAAGAACAAGGTGAGAATGTAAACATCATCTCTTTAATTTCTAGGGACCGAAAGGCCCATAGTCTCTGAACACCATCTAAACTTTTCTATCCTCACAGGATTAGTTAAAGAATCAACAACATTCATCAAAGTCTCTACCTTAACCAACTTCACCCTACCATCTTCTACCATATCTCTACCAAAATGATATTGTACATCAATGCGCTTGGTCCTGGCATGAAATTTTAGGTTCTTGGCTAGACATATCACACTCTAAATGTTGTAATAAATTGTCACCACACCTTGTTTTATTCCAATATCTGAGCATAGTCTCTTAATCCAAATGGCTTCTTTACAAGAATGAGTAGGTGCCATATACTTTGCTTTAGTAGTGGAAAAATCAACCATAGCCTGTCACTTACTCATCCAACTAATTGCACCACCAAATAAAGTAAACACATAAGCATTGGTAGATTTTTTGCTATCAACATCACTTGCCTAATTTGAATCCACATAACCATGAATATCAAGGGAAATATCATCTTCAGTCATATTACTACGATAGAATAAGGAATAATCTGAGGTACCCCACAAATATCTAAAAAATGTTTTAACTACATCCTAATGAACTCGACCAGGATTAGACATATATCTAGAAAGAAATCCCACTACTTGTGCAATGTTTGGTCTAGTACAAACCATAACATACATCAAACTTCTGACTACAATTTGGTAAGAGAATTTGCTCATGTCTTCCATCTTTGATGGAGATATTGGACAATTTGACATAGATAACCTTGTTCCAACTGAAACAAGAACACACAATGGTATACAATCCTACATATCAAACCTCTATAAAATTGAGTTGACATACTTACTTTTGCCAAGCCATAACTTTCTGCTCACTCTATCTCTTTTAATTTCCATCCCAAGAATATGTTTAGCTACACCAAGATCTTTCATTTCAAATTTTGTAGCAAGTTGAGATTTTAGTTTTGAAATCATTCCTTTCCCTTTGTCAATAAATAACATATCATCAACATATAATGCAATAAATAGGAAATGATCACCATCAACTTTACAATAAACATAATGATTTGATTTAGAACGCTCAAATCTCAAACTCAACACATATGTATCAAATTTTTGGTACCACATCCCAGGACTCTATTTTAGGCCATACAAATATTTCTTCAATTTGCAAACCAATTTACTTTTAGCTTTCACCGCGTAGTGCTCTGGCTGTGTCATATAAATATGCTCCTCCAAATCACCATGAAGAAAAGCAGTTTTCACATCCATTTTCTCAACCTCTAAATCAAAAGTAACAACAATAAAAAGAAAAAATCTAATGGATGTCATTTTTGCAACAGGAGAAAATATCTCACCATAATCAACACCCTCAACTCGAAAGTAACCCTTCACAACCAACCTTGCTTTGTACTTCTTAATACTTCCATTTGAAACAATCTTTTTCTTAAACACCCATTTGCAACCAACAGGTTTTCATCCTTCGGGAAATGGTACAAGGTCCCATGTATCATTCTTTTTCAAAGATGCCATTTCTTTATCCATAACAATCTTCTAAGATTTTGCATCATATATACTTAGTGCCTCTTATACAGAACTGGGTTCATCCATGTTAATATTCAAAGCAAAAATACATCTATAGTCATCAAGTGAATACCTTTCATGTGGTTTTCTATGTCTTGTGGACCTACAAACAAGTTGAGTTGGAGGTTCTTCCTCTTTTGAAGATCCAGAGCTAGATGAGCTCTCCTCAACTTCTTGTCTATCCTTGGGCCTCGATTCAAATTTCTCAAGTGTAGAAGGAAATTGAATCACATCTTCCTATTTACTTTGTTTTGGCTACAATGTAACAAAAAAAGGCTTAGTTTCTCTAAAAATCACACTTCTACTATATATTACCTTTTGTGCAACAAGATCCTAAAGATTGTATCCTTCCACACCATAACTATATCCAATGAAGATACATTTCACAACTTTATTCTTCAACTTTGTTTGCTTCTCCTTTGGCACATGTGAATATGCCTCACAACCACAAACTATAAGATGTCTCAATGAAGGCTTGCAAGCCGACCATGTCTCTATAGGCATCTTATCAACAAGACCTGATGTAGGAGACTTGTTAATCAGGTAATAAACAATGGCAACAACTTCAGCCCAAAACCTTTGTTCTAGACCAACACCACTCAACATACTTCTAGCCTTCTCTATCAGTGTCTTGTTCATTCTTTCTACAACTCCATTCTGTTGTGGAGAATACATAGTTGTTTTCTGTCTATGAATACCACAATTTTTATAGAATTTATTAAAATCGTTAGAGAAAAATTCACTACCATTATTAGTCCTCAAACATTTTATTTTCTTTCTAGTTTGCAACTTAACCATTTCTTTAAATCCTTTAAATTGACTAAAAACTTCAAATTTACTCTTTAGAAAATATACCCATGTCCTACTATAAACATCAATAAATGAAACATAATATGTGGATTTACCAATCGAAGGAACATCTACAGGACCAAACACATTAGAATGAATAGATCCAATACACCATGAGATTTATGAGAACTCGAGTAAAATTGAACGTGGTTTTGATTTCTATAAATGCAATGCGCACAAAAATCGAATTCAAGATTACAATCAAACAAACCTTCAACAAGGTTTTTATTTTTCAAGGGCCTTAGACCGTTTTCTCCAATGTGGCCAAGTCTCTAGTGCCATAACATAGTTTTCTTTGCAGGTAACTTTGTTTTAGAAGAAAGAGCACCCTTGGGTACCCAAAATCCATGACCATCTGCTAAAGGTGAAACTCACTTCTTCCACATACTTGCTTTTCACATAAGTACTATTGCACTCAACAGTGCATGCATCCAACTTATACAATGTGCCATATCTAACACCTCCAAAAATCACCATGGTACCTCTAACCATCTTGCATATTGCATCAAAAAATACTACTTGCACACCCATGTCTATTAGTTTGCTCACAAATAACAAATTTTGTGCTAATCCAGGGATATACAACACACCATTGATCCTTTTTATTCTACCATCAGGAAACTTGATTTTAAATTTACCACGGCCAACAATGTCTAAATGAGAATCATCACCCAAGTACACCTTACCTCCATCAAATTCTTCATATTCAAAAAATCAATCTCTATTAAAGGTCATATGGAAAGATGCACCTGAGTTAATTAACCATGCATCATTACCTGCACAAGTTGCCAAATTTGCAATGAATGTGTCACCATTTTTCTTCTTAGACTCAAAATCAGAATCAAATTTCTTCTTTTTTTTCTTTGCATTCCTTATGAACATGTCCAGGTTTACCATAGTTCCAACAAATAACTTTGGACTTTCTAGGAGATTTAGGTCTCCCCTTGGACTTGTATTTGTCACGCTTCTCATTTTTCTTGCCTTTTTCCTTAGGTCTTCCACAAACATTTAGGGCCTCCTTGGCATTGATGGATACCTTCCTCATCTTTTCAAAAAGCAAAAAACCCACCACATTTTCAGTCTTCAATATAATAGAAGTACTCCCAATAGCCATAACAAGAGAATCCTATGAATCAGGAAAAAAACAAACTGGGATCTAACATTTCTCTTCCTCGTCCATTTTGACACCAACTGATGCCAATTGAGACACCAACATGTTGAATGCTTCCAGGTGGTCTGTGATTCATCCACACTTTTCCATTCTCAAGGAATACAATTTCTTCCTCAAGAAAATCTTGTTCACTAAATATTTGGCTTGATACATCTCACCAAGCTTCTTCCATAGTTTATGTGCAGAGATCTCCTCATGGACATTAATTAAAATAGTGTTTTTCAAGCACAATCTGATTAGAACCTTGGATTTATGACCCATAACATCATATTGAATAGTCTACATAGGATCTGCAAGCCTTGAAACATTCTCATCAACACCATCCCATAGATCTCGATCTATCAACAAACCCTCCATCTTTAGCTTCCACATCTCAAAATTATTTTAGAAAATTTCTCCACTTTTATTCTCCCTAATGAACTTGCCATCTGAAAATTCTTGCAACAAGACCACAAAGTTTCTTCTACACAAGCTCCCACTCAAATCTAGATTAGTTAAAAAAACTCAACAACAAACAATTGAAACCAAAGGTGATCAATCTTTGATACCACTTGTAAGGAAGCTAAGATAGCGAAACAACTTCCTACACTAATCTTGAGAGGAGAATAATGTAAAACTTTACAGATTTTTAACATTTACAGAAACTTAAATATAATAAATATAAATATCATGCATACCATGACATAGTGATTTACGTGGGGAAAAACCTTTTAGGAGAAAAACCTCACACTCCAAAATTCGCCCAATATATTATTTAGTAAATCACAAAGATTACAATATACTTGCAGAGCAAGCTTCTTACAAGAGTATCACCACTTAGAGATCAAGAGACAACCCAACTGCTATTAGAATCTCAAAATACATCACCGTCTCTCTACCACAACCATAATACAACACCCTCATAAAATAGGGTTACATTCTAGAGCAAGACAGGCCAACAAAATGTTCACCATTAGATCTAAAACCTAATAATGAACGATCTAGATTTATAATATATCATTATTTAATGTATGTTGGTCATATAGGAGTTTCTTGAAAAATTTAACACGCTCACATTTTGTTCTTTGATACCATTGTATACGCCTATCAGTGTAACTAGGAAATATATTTATATATATACATCCTATCAATAATAAACCATATATAATTGCAAGGTTGAGACACATTTTCCCAACATGTGTGTATGTGTTAATGGAGATGAAAGGTTAGAGGGAAACCAAAACCTTTTATGACAACCTATTATGTAAAAAAATGTGCATCCATTGTTGCCAACAATGCCAAAATAATAGGCAGAAAGGTGTAAAATTTTCTATCAACCATGATTTAAGCCAATGCAGATTGGAAAACACAGTGTGTAGTTGAACCTCCAAGTGGACATAAAGACTGCAAGTAAATTTGCAACCCTGCATGAAAATATAACTAAGAGTTCAAAGTATATGGGGTGTACAAACCTCTTTTACCTGAGAAGTCATGTTGTGATATCGAGCATTTCATTTAGGGTGAGTCAATAGGAGCAGAAAAAGCACATCTTGCAATTCATGAAATAAAAAAGTGCAGGTTGAACAACATGATGTGTGGTTCAACCCACAACTTTGTATGTGACGTATGAGTGTAACATGCATAACAAAATGTAATTACTTCTACAATTGTAACAAAAAATGTATTATTTTGGAAAGATACGTTGGTTGTGGTGCGTGTGTATGTGTTAATGGAGATGCAAGGTTAAAGGGCAGCCACAACCTTTTATGACAATCTTGTATGTAAGAAAATATGCATCTATTGCTGCTAGCAACACCAAAAGAATAACATGTTTTTTGCATCTGTTGACAAAATAATGAATCAGTAATGGAGTGAATAAGGAAAGACATAAAGGTTTAAAACTTCCTATCAACCATGATGTAAGCCAGTGTAGGTTGGAAAACATAATGTCTAGTTGAACCTCCAAGTGGACATAAAGACTGCACGTAAATCACAACCTCGCAAAAAAAAAAAAGACCTCATAGTATATGGGGTATACAAACCTCTTTTACCTGAGCAAGCATGTTGTGATATCAAGCCTTCCGTTTGGGGTGACTTAACATGACCAAAAAAAATGTATATGACAATTCATGAACTAAAAATGTGCAGGTTAAACAACACGATGAGAAGTCCAAGGTTTGTAACTTTGTATGCAGCCTATAAGTGTAATGAGAATATAATATGTAATTACTTTTACAACTGCCAACAATGTCAAAAGAAAAAAAATGTTACTTGCATCCGTTGATAAAATAATGAATTAGTAAAGGAGTGAATGAACGTAGGCTAAAACATGTTATTTTTTTGTGCATTTATTTGTGAAACATATGAAAATTTTGAAAAGCAAATTTAATTGGAAACCACACTTGCAATAAATTGTGAAGCTCACTTGCATTGAAAACCATAGTGAATGAGATAGATACTGTGTTGACTTAAGAGATTCTTCCTACTCTTGATAAATTGACAAAGAAGCATGTGTAGTATATGCAAAGGTGAAGAGACAATGCAAAACTGGAGGCAATAGGTTCTATAATTTATGAAATCAAAAAAGGAATTTGCTCTAAAAACACTTGAAAAGAAGGAGGTCAAACTTAATGAGATAGATATTGTTTTAACTGAAGAGATTCTTCCCACTCTTGAGAATTTGAGGGAGGAGTGTGTGCAGTATGTGCAATGGGAAAATGATAATGCATAAGTGGATAAACTTGAAAGATTTTATATTGCATATGAATTTGTGTGAGCAAAGAAAGTGAAAGATGATGCTATAAGTGGATTTCAACTTGTGAAGTCAAACATTTGTGAACATAAAACTAACTTGCCACCTGAACACTCCACCCTTGAGCTTAGAACAAGCACAATTATATAAATCACAACCCACAGTGTTTTCCAACCTGCCTATAGTTTATTGATTTGAGAAAGTTGAGACACAATTTTTAGTCTATCTAAGACTTGCTATATATTTTGAAGGGGTTCCTTTCACTACATTAATATTGTGTAAACAACAAAAGGTTTTCATTACAATCATATTCTCTATATAGTCGGAGGTTGGAAAACATAGGGCATTAAAAGACCTACAACCAACATAGTGTTGTAAAACCCTCTATTTATAAGAAGCCATTTGGCTGGTCACCCCTTAGCTAAATCTGGTTAGATTTATGTATCCTCTAGTTGTAACTCCTTTCCGAACTCTCCACCCTTAAGCTTAGAACAAGAAGAATTATATAAATCACAACCCACAGTGTTTTCCAACCTACCTATAGTTTATTGATTTGAGGAAGTTGAAACATAACTTACAGTCTAACTAATACTAGTTATATATTTTGAACCCTGGTTCCTTTCATTACATTCGTATTGTCTAAACAATGAAGGGTTTTCATTACAATCATTTGTTTGTATAATTGGAGGTTGGAAAACACAGGGCATTAAGAAACCTACAACAAACATAGTGGTAAAACCCTCTATTTATAAGAATCCAATTGGTTGGTCACCCCTCATCTAAATCTAGTTAGTTTTTTATAAATCACAACCCACATTGTTTTTTGACCTGCCTATAGTTTATTGATTTGAGGAAGTTGAAACCAAATTTTAGTCTATCTAAGAGTTGTTATATATTTTGAAGGGGTACCTTTCATTACATTCATATTGCATAAACAACAAAAGGTTTTCATTACAATCATATTGTCTGTATAATCAGAGGTTGGAAAGTACAAGAGGTTGGAAAGCACAGGGTGTTAAGAAACTTGCAACTCACATAGTGTTGTAAAACCCTCTATATATAAGAACCCAATTGGTTGGTCACCCCTCAGCTAAATATGGTTAGTTTTATCTATCCCCCAGCTGCAAATCCTCCCTGAATTCTCCACCCTTCAACTTTGAACAAGCATAACAAAATAACTCACAACCCACTGTGTTTACCTACCTACCTATATTTTAATGATATGAGGAAATCCAAACACAACTCATACTGTAAGAACAATTTTGGTAAATTTTGAAGGTGCCTTTTCTTACATTCGTACTGTAAGGTTTTCATTACAATCATTTTGTCTACTTATAATTCAAGGTTGGAAAACATCGAGTGTTAACGAGCCTGAGATCTTCTCAATTCTTTAGGAGGAAATAGGTACTAGAATGTATGAAATGAATAAGGAAACAATTGTAAAAACACTTGAAAAGAAGTAGAGCAAAGTGTATGAGATAAATAATGTATTGGTTGAAGAGATTCTTCTTGCTCTTGAGAAGTTGAGGAAGGAGCATGTGAAGTATGTGCAATGGGAAAATGACAATGCAAAATTGGAGGCAATATGAACTATAATGTATGAAATGACAAAGGAATATGTTGTAGAAATACTTGAAAAGAAGCAGACCTAAGTGAATGAGACAGACAGTGTTTTAACTGAAGAGACTCCGTGCTGTTGAGAAGTTGGGGAAGGTGTGTGTGCGATATCCATAATGGGAAATGGCAAAGCAGAACTCGAGCAACAAGTAGTAGAAAGTATGTAATGAAAAAGGAATTTTCTCTAAAAGTACTTGAAAAGAAGTAGACCAAAGTGAATAAGATAGATAATGTATCAACTAAAGAGATTGTTCCTACACTTGATAACTTGACGAAGGAGCATTGTGCAATATGTGCAATGGACAAATGCCAATGTAGAAGTGGATAAAGTCAAGAAATTTTGTATTGCATATGAATTTGTGCAAAAAAAGAAAGTGAGAGATGATGCTTGTTGTACCAAAAACCAAAATTTTTGCTTCATCAAGGCATTTTGTTTAAAGAGTATTAACCTTACTAAAATGATGTCAAGTACAGTTTTTGGGCAATATCAAGCATGGAGTTTTGTCAGTATCTTGTTAGTCAAAGGCAGTTTCATTGATCAAAACCTGAATCAGAGACTCAGAACGGAGCATTTCATGATGGAGGAGCGTTTCGCAACAGCATTCCACGTTGCACATGGTCATTTCAGTGGTTAAGACGGGGGTTTTTAGTGATTAAATTATGAGGATTTCTCAAAGAAAAGCAAGAAAGCGCACCTATAGCCCAGGGGCGCCCTTCTGTTTGAAGGTCAAGATCTTGTTGAAAGTGCTTGTAAATACAGTTAATCTCTTCAGAATTGGTCTGGCTATCCGACGAGCCATCCAGCGAGGCTATCTGAAACTCATAACTCTGACAACTGGGGACAAAAGTTGAAATTCCCAAAGTTTCACATGACAGAAAATTGTCTTTCTCCAGCAAAAGCGCGCCTGTAGCTTGAGGGCGCCCTTCTAGATGGAGGTTTGGATTTTGGTTTTTCTGATGATTGATGCAGTTAATCTTTTCATGACTAGTCTACTTGTCCAACGAATTATCAAACGCAGTCGTCTGAGTCCTAGAACTCCAGCAGACGACATCTGAAGATGAGCTTATAATGGGGTTTTCACGTCTTTGAGCTTCCTCATTGCATTTCCAGCGCAACTATAGCTCAGGGGTGCTAGTTAAAATGGCCCTTGAAACAATCAAATTTGCTGACGAGGTCTTCCTGACATCAATACTACGCTAGTACATCTCCGCGACACACCAAGTTGCCTTTCGATCCGACATTCTGGGTGATCGTGGCAGAGTTTCTACCAAGCACGTAATTTTACATGCGGACCAACATAAGATTTTCATTGTATTTTTGTAGGCCAGAGGTGCCTAGCCTTTAGGCCTGTCAGATGAGGTTGTTCGCGTTCGAAGTCTTCACGAGACTTGAGCATAATTACTTTATCTATCCAACGAGCCCAGCCATCAGTTTCCAAGATTTGGCAGTCGCTCGTACATGCGAGGTCTTTGGCGAAATGTTGAAAAGTGAAGATAACTCGCAAAATGGCTAAGTGTTGGTCGTTTATTCCATCTTGGGATGGGCACCCTTCTATTTGAGGTCTTAGAAGCAGTTTTCTTGCTTCGTCGCCTCTAGAAACTTCTCTTCTCAATCCTTCTGGCTATTCGTTAAAACAAATGTGGCTCGAATTGGATCATCCTAGCTCTCAGTATCAGAGGACAAAGTAGGGTACTTGGATGAAAGTTCAACTTTTGTCAAAACGCTGCTAGTGCAACTGAAGGCTAGGGGCGCTTTTACTTTTGAGGCCCTTAATCCAATTTCCAGATGTCGTGCATATATCCGTTGGATGCAGAATATCTCGAGTCATGCAGTGAACTTGGTTTCCTGTTAGCAGGGTTCGCCGTTCACCGTCAGCAGCTGTTTGAAGTATCAAATGGCAATTTAGGAAAATGGTTAAGTCTGGCACCTATAAATGAATTTAATCAAGGGCGCCTAATTTTTTGAGGTGTTAAATGATGGATTTTGCAGTGATGACTCCCAACAGACATTTCTTCTTTGCTCAGCAGGCTTCGCAATGGATATCTCAACTCAGTCTCAGCATCAACTGGTCACTCAGAAATCAGTGTCGAAGATGGCCAGTTGTAATTTTGTCGTCAGCTATAAAATATGAAGTTAATAAAAAGTGCAATATCTTGAGCAAATGGATGCCTATGAGCTCAAACAATGACTTTTCAGAATCAGTGAAGTTCATCGGTGAATCTCAAAGCTTCATTTGGTTTGTCAACTGAAGTTAAATAATATTTAATATTTATTTTGCATATTTTGGCATTAAAATGCCGAATCTCTAAAATTGATGTCTTTGCAAATTGCATGATGAATATTAATTTATTATTATTTATTTCTGGACTCAGTGTCAGTATCAGTGTAACTGAAAGGGGTCCAATCAAAAGCCTTCTATTTTCAGCTGAGGTTTTAAATCTTGCAGTCAACAAGTTGGCAAAGGCGTGTTTTTCAAGAAAATTTCATATTTCTTCAAAGCAAAGACGTATCTTCAAGGCAAATTTGTAATTCTCAAGTAAAGGCGAATTTTAGCAAGCAAAGGCGAATTCTTTATCTATTTGCAAAGGCGATTTCTCCAATCACATTCTTTTGTAGGTTAAAAGTTCACTTTTTCAGCAATTTGAAGAATTCAAGGGCGATTTCATTGAAGAAGAGCATACAAAAAACATCTTTTTCCTCCTTGATTCTCAAATTTCTCTCAGATTTCAATTCGCATGTTCCTAAAATTGGCAAAATTCGACAAGTCTCAGCATCTGGATCATTTCTATATAGCTTCCTCGAATTAAAATCGTGCGTTTGATTTTTTAGGAATTTTTAACTCCAGAGCATTCATTCTCGAGTTTCTAATTTTCTCAACTAAAAACTCTTTGCATGGTCGAGTAGAAGTTAGATTTTCGCATTTCTGACGTTCTGGGTTGTCTTAGAATCTTTTTCTGGACAAAACCCATATCTCAGATTTTTCGCCAAAAATAACTCTTCAAAAGGCTATTTTTAGCCTCAGCAAGCTATTTTTAGCTTTCCAAAAATCTTGTCAAAATACAGCGGCGTTCACAGTCAACAGGCGAGTTTTTCAGAGTGCAGTTCATTTAGATTGAATTTAAGACCAAATCGGTCTTAATTCACAATTTCATTAGAAAAGTCGAGACTGATTTGTATCAAGTGCATTTGGAGGGTTGACAGGCGTGGTCACTCAAGTTCATATGGTTGCGTGCCTCAGATAGCCAATTATCTTCCAAAGCCAGTTTAGAGGGTTGATATCGTTGGAATTTTGTGTGTGCAACAAGTTCATTTGCATTTCTTACAAACAGAATGTGCGTAGTTGAATCTCGCAGTTTCGTCATGCAAAAGTGTCATAAGCATCAAGTTGCAGAGGAGATAGTCGCCATCACTTCAGTTATGGGGCTGCCAAAGTTATGAGTTAGTGAAATGCTAGTTTGAGTGTGGAAAGATTGCTCAAGTTGCTGACATTCAGATGTTGATGCAGTTAACAATCTCGTTGAGGGATTGGTTGCTCGAGATCGTGATTAGTAGACTTCAGTTCCTACCTCTCAGAATAGACATTTTACACAGGAGTTAAACTTGGCATTACTTTCTCAAGTTAACTCATTGTCTTGTCTCATGCATATCTATTCTAAGATTTACTTTATTCACTTGGAGTTTCATTTAGGGTTTCCGTTAACTCATGGTAGTGTTCCAGTTAACATGCTTTCAATAAGGATGTGCATGCTTGCACATTGTCCATTTTTAGATTAGATGTTTTAGTTAACTGATGGTAGTTTCCAGTTAACTGTATAGTTTACTTTATTAGGGCTTAGCAATAAATCTTGCATGCATTGCAAGACTGTAGTTGTCTCAAGGTGATTTTAGGGTTCCCTACACCTTGATGTATATAAATAAGAGCTTTTGCTCATTTGTAAATAACTTTTGCACGAGAGAGAAATATATGTTGTGCCTACCTTGCCCTCAATATTGCTCATTCTATATATGTTCATGTGCTTTTGCTGTTATAATGAATTGTTATGCCACATAGGGTTTCATGCAATTGTGATGGTGAATTCTTTCCTGTTTTGTGTTCAATAAACTTGTCCAGATTGAGATGATAGTTGTGCCACCTTGCCTTCAAGTAGAGAATCTGCACTTGGTTATCGTGTGTTGTTGTGACCAATAAACTTGTCCAGCTTGAGATGATAGTTGTGCCACCTTGCCTTCAAGTAGAGAATCTGCACTTGGTTATCGTGTGTTGTTGTGACCAATAAACTTATTCGGATTGAGCTAATAGTTGTGCCACCTTGCCTTCAAGTTGAGAATTTGTACTTAGTTTATCGTGTGATGTTACCAATAAACTTGTTTAGATTGAGCTGATAGATGTGCCACCTTGCCTTCAAGTTGAGAATCTATACTTGTTTATTGTCGATAGTCAACCTTGCCCAATTTTCTCATGCTCTATTTTCTTGAGGAAATTGGATAGATTCAAAGTAGTTAGCTTAGTTGTAGTTAATGATCTGTGAAACCAGAAAATCCTTAGCTGCAACGTTCTTGGTTTTCTTAACCTTTTGCCTCTTCCAGTTGAGAAAAAAAAGATAGGACTTAGATTACTTTTCTTTTCCACGCATTCCAGCACAACGAGGGAGCATCCCCTCCTAATTTGAAGAGCACTCATTACGCAGTGTGCATAGTTGTCTGTACAAACTTGCACTCCAGAGGTGTTAGTTTTTACATCAACAATGCTATAAGTGGAGTTAAACAAATGAAGTCAAATATTATTAAACTTAAGAATTCCATGGAACAAATACAATTCGAAATAGATGATAATGAAAAGGAAAAATCAAATCTTAGTGCATAAAAAGAGAATCAGTTGGTTGGAGACATGAAATTCCTATGTGAAAAGGTAGACAAGTTTTGTAAATAACTTATCAAACAAAAAACATTTGCATTCTCTAATAAGAAAGACACTCTAAAAGCTAAGCAAAGAGCGGCTGCAAAACTACATAAAAGTATTGAAGACATTGAAAACTCTATCCAAGAAAAGGATGGTGCTGTCCTAAGGGCTAATGAGGGAGCAACTACTCCAAAGCTTAAAGTAAAAGATATGAAAAAGAAGATAGAAACTTATGAAAAGGAATACTAGGGGAGTGATAATAGGTAACAACAATTGGGATGAAGAAAAATGTTTGGTTGGTCAACTTGTAGATGCAAAAACAATAGTTGGAAGTGCTGAAATTGAAGTAAAGCAACAAAAACACTACAATTAACAACTTAAAAAGGAATTAAAAGATTAAAATAAGATTTTACAATCAAAATAAAAAGAGTTTAATTAATGCTATTGACAAACAACTACAATCTAAAAGACAAGAAGTTGAAAAAATAAACACAACAATGGAAGGTGTTGTTTATGAAGAAGGGCACATGGACACATTACAAAATGAGTATTTGCAAGAATCTGAGGTAGTTTAGAAGTTGAAAAACTTATAAATGTTATTTTTATGTGATTAGATTAGAACACAAATTTTAATTCAAAAATCAACACAATGACACAGTAGATACCATGGGAAAATCCTCCACTTGATGGAGAAAAAACCCAACAACAATATATCACTTATATATTGAGTCACAATAATAATTGTCTCCTTTACAAGAGGCCAATATGGAGGCCAAATATAAGCACCACAATATGATGCAACACAAATACAAATAGATGTAACTTGTTGGTTATAAACCCAGCCTTCAATCTGCTCTTCCTCTTCTTAATTCACACTTGAGAATAATCGAACTATAATGAATATGAATGGATGGATGATGGAACAATGAAAGGCATTGAATATATATACAATGTGGAGTGGAAAGGACGTGACCTTTCATAACAAGTTGGCCACCAAAGAAGAATGCATCCCTTCAATAAATCGCATCCCAATGAAGGAGTATGTCCCTTGAAGATCACGTCGAAGGAAGATGTCGACCTTCTCAATAATTAAATATTATTTGATACAAATCATGCCTCTTCATAAAGTTTGATTCTCTTTAATAAATAATTATCATTTAAATAAATGAAGAGCCTCTTCAATATTATTGGTCTCATATAAATTTGATAGCCGTTTTTAGGCTCCATAAAATTTATCCATTATATTGTGGCTGGAAGAATTTGCCCGACTCTGCTACGAACATCAACACTCCCTCTCAGCTAGGGAGGATACTTCCAGCTACATAAGACATATCACCTCATTGTGATTTCAACCACAATGGCTACACCCATATGTGGAAAGGAAAGATATCACCTCATTGTGATATCAACCATCATGGCTACACACCCATTTATGGTATGTACAAGTGCTTATCACTCAACGTGATGTTGTCACCTCATCGTGACATTCACCATGGCTCTCCCAGAGGGTGAAAACCCAAGTACAAGAAAATCATCACAGACTCTCTTACGTGATGCTGTCATGGACTCACGCGCATGACACCCACCATGGCTCTCCCAGAGGGTGGAAACAAGGGATTGCACCTCAAATCTCAAAGAGAAATGCATTAACAGGGCTTGCACCTCAAATCTCTCTCAAAGAGAAATGCATTAACAAGGGCTTGCACCTCAAATATCTCTCAAAGAGAAATCCATTAATGAAGATCACTGATACTAAGACTCCTTCTCAGCTAGGGCTTGATTCTCCACCATACCAAGCTTGTCTCGAAAGTATGCAAACTTTATCCTAGAGAGAGGCTTGGTGAGAATGTTTGTTGTCTGCTCATCAGTGCTGATATATCTCAACTGAATTGCTTTTCTTAATATCATATCTATGATATAATGGTATTTGATCTCATCATGCTTAGTTTTGTCATGAAATGTTGGAATGACATAAAGCTTCACACAACCTTGATTATCACAATGAATGATAGTCGTCTCCATCAATTGTCCAAACAATCCTGCAAGAAGCTTTCGAAGCCACACAAGCTACAATATACTCGGCCTCTACTGTGTTTAGTGCCACTGAAGACTGCTTCCTGCTACACTAGGATATCATTGCAGACCCAAAACTGAAAAAACATCCAGAGGTGCTCTTCTAATCATTAATACACCTTGCCCAATCAGAATCAGTATATCCATGCAGCTTCAAGTCCACACCAAAAGAATATCTCAAGCCATACCCAACTGTGCCACAAGAGTATCTCATTATATGCTTCACTGCAACTAGATGTATTTGCCTTGGTTCACAGGTGAACTAACTAAGTGCAGTTAATGCATAGTAAATATTTGGTCTAGTATTAACTAGATACATCAATGATCCAATCAATTGCTTGTACATAGTAGGATCCACAAGATTTGAACTAGTTGCAACCTCTTTCAGCAAGTTGGTCTCCATAGGCATAGACATGGATTTGTAATCCATCATACCAAATCTCTTCAAGATGTCAATAGTATACTTCCCTAGACTCATAATGATCTCATCCAGCTTCTGCAATACTTCTAAGCTAAGGAAGTAGTGCATGTAACCAAAGTCCTTCATTTCAAATTTAGAAGCTAACTCCTTACATTAGATAAAGAGGTGATCTTCTCTAGTAAGAAATAAATCAACATAAAGAACCAAGATCAACTAGATTACCATCTTCTTCAAGTTCAATAGGCTCCCTTTGAATATTCAAGTACTTGCATCAACCTTCTGACCTCTTCATCCAAGATTGCTTGCAATGCTTTCCTTAGAGAAATGTTTTCCGGTGCACACCTTTGATACTGTAGAGAGTTCAAGATTGTCCTCCTTGACCTCATCCTAGATCACTCTATTCTGAATAGGTTTGCGAAGCTACCAATGTCAAATCTAGATGACTGTCTTAGCAATTCTGATCTTAGTAGCTGAAGGGATCCTCTAAGAATTTAGCACCTTGCCTTGCAATACAGTAATCTTCACTTCTTCTCAGTGAGGTACAAAACTCCCTCTTGATCCCTACTTTAGAGATTGCAAAGAAGACTTTTGGAAGTGAACTCCCTCTAGCCACCAACTCAGTCCCATGACTGCAAGTTGTGACTTCATGCTTGATCATTTCTTTGGTTGACATAAATTTCTTGCAAGATGCCTCAAGCTCTTCATCACTAAGCAATCTCTCATCACCTTCTTGCTCCTAGATCTATCGTAGAAGCATTTTAGAGAGAGATTACTAACAATTTATAACTACCTGAAGAAATATCAAGGCTAGAATCATACAAGGTTTACTATCTCAGGTTATTGTTGTCAAATAAAGTTTGCACCCTTGCTAACCTATCAACTATAGCAACCTATTGACACATGGGAACACTTCGAGGTTGTGGATGACCTGAGAATGAAGTGGACCTCCAGATTATGGGTTGGTTCCCCTTAAGATATTTTGAGAAAGATGAAGAATGATGAAGGAAAAGAGTAAGAAATATATACTTGAAATTAAGACCTATCACTAACATGTGATACACCAAAGATAAACATATGACAATACTGCAGAAAACTCACAAAAAATATCAATAGAGCTAAAAAATCTCACAATAAAGAGATTTATGTTTGTAAAAAATGAGTCTATGTAAAGGTTCCGACTGTTCTAATGCTTAACACAAGGAAAACAAGATATTTTCACAGATATAAAGCTAAAGAAAGAGATCACTAAAATAAACTAGCTTTATGACATAATATCCTTTGCATCCAACACTGAAGGAATCTGATAAAATAAAGGATCACACAGAATTTTATCATGCAACTCACAACCAATACTAAACAATAACGAAAATCTATGAAGGAAATGACCTATTGATAAAATCAAGAGTGTCTATGTTACAAATCTGTAGTATTCATAAAAAATAAGTTACAAAGTTTGAATAGTGCACTTTCAGTAGTCTCCTAACCAAGGACTCCTTTACAAAAAGGAAAAAATGCCATATATACCAAAGAGTGTTGGCCCCTACCTTAGGGTTTTCAAAAAATGAGTCAGCACCTGGACACGTCGGCCCCACAAGCGCTTGGAATTAAGTTAATGAGGCATTCAATGTGCATCCCCTACTCATGTCGGTGAAAGCTCATCCCTGGGCATGGCCTTCAAATTTTTAACATTAACTCGCAGCCTCCGTGTCCACCCTCAGGATTTCGTCAGAGTTGCCTTCAATGCTTTGCGACATGGTCATTAATTCCGCTCCACTTTCTCCAGCCGACATCCTAGCTGCTATTGTGACTCGCGACTACCTCCCCTTCGAGAAGCAACATCAGATCTATCCACTAGATTCAAGCGTCATTATTGAATGATCACCTCCAATCCCAGAGTAGAGTGATGTCGTCGTGCTTCGTCGATCTCGTTCGCTGGGGGAAGTCAAATAGTCAAACTGCCTGTGATATGCCCAAGTGCCTTTTGATTGGTCGAATCGTGCTAGGTAGATTCTAAGGTGGTCAAAGGTTGCTTCAGAAAGATTGCATGTCAGCAAGACTTTAGATGTCGGGGAGAAGTCATAACGGGCGGCTAGAGTCACACCGACATGCCAATTCATTTGGCAAGACACACTACAGTCAGCAAGACCTCATGGCGAGCAACCAGAGTTATATCGCTCTTACAAAAAACCATCGACAAGACCCCATCGGGTCGGCGAGACTTATGCCGAAGGCAAGGTGTCACGGCGAACTCAAGTCACTCTCCTCGAGCTTGGACCCCTCGGTGGAGTCAGAGTCGGGATGAGAACCAAACAGGGACCAGAGTGAGAAAGGGGGCATAAGCAAAAATAGATGAATCCCGGCGGAACCGGGATCGAGACCAAATCCATCCCTGAAACTTTCTTTAAGTTTCAGGTTTGGATTCTGACCTAGTCCCGCCCCTGACAAACTCAAAAGAAGACGAAGGAAAGGACGAGAAGGGGAAAGATAGACAGAAAAATCATCCCCCAACAAAATACAAGGAAGAAAGGAAAACGAATGATGAAACCGAGACCAGGGCGGAACCAGAACCCAGAGACGCATAAGGCAAAACTTAAGAGGCGGAGTCGGAACGAGGGCAAAAACAAAGAGTCAGCGGAACCGAAACCGAAACCAAATTCTGACCTGAAACTTGAAGAAAGTTTCAAGTTCAGATTTCGTTTCGATCCCGCGCCCGACAACACGAAGAAAAGTTCCTAAGGAAAAGAAAACCCAAGGCACACAAAAACAAAGACCAAAGGACGCGTAAACATAAACAGGATCGGGACGAAAACCAATCACGAGTGGAACATAGCGGGGGCAGGAACGGAAACAAATATGACACTGAAACTTTCATCAAGTATCAAGTTAGGATTCTGTTCCAAACCCGCCTTCGACAACATGCAACGATGATGAAAAAGGGGGTGGAAAAGGAAGAAAAAGAAGGGGAGGAAACACCTTCCGACCATAAAAAAGAGAAAAAAGGTAAGACAAACAAACAAGCTCGGCAGAATCGGGACCAAAACCAAATCAGGAACTGGAACTTTTGGAAAAGTTCCAAGTTCAGCTTCGGTCCCGACCTCGCCTTCGACAAAAAAAGAAGAAAAAGGGCGTAAGGAAAACACAAGGGAAAGGGTAAAAACAAGGCAAAAACCAAAAAGGAGGACCCCCTAAAAAAGAACGAACATTTGCACACTGGGCTCAACCCTTGTGGGAGCCACATTTAATCCACGTGCCAAATTTTAAAACATAATTTCCCCTGCATCTGCACAAGAAGCAAACAAATTAGAAAATAGGTAATCTTGATGCAAATGTTCCTTCAGTTGGCCTTCGAGAACACCTGAAAGCACGGGATACCCTACCTGATTGAACCTGTAGGTGAAAATGGATAACATTTTTGGCGACCTTTGCTGGATGTTTGCCTACTAAACAAGCAGACCAATAGCCTAGTCCAATCCATTAGGCACAGAGTCATTGGGAAAACTCATAAATAGACCCAGGGCAACTTTGTACATGGTTGTAACTCACTTGAGGCTCATAGAACATAACAGGTTGCCAAAAATTTAATGAAAACAGGAAAAACATAGGTGAAACTATTCACCGTGCTGGGACAACACTTAGGGAATGAAAACTACACCTATTCTCTAGAATTTTAATAGCTATGTACAGATTTAGGTCCATACCTCAAGAGCAATGTTTGAGGTGAAACCCATTCACTGGGATTGGTTCCACTATAACCTAAATAGCTGGAAAGCATTATGTTGTTTCTCCTCCGTGATGATATATTGCCCGGTCCAAAAGGCATCAAATTTGGAGTTCTTTCCAGGCCTGATTTTTAATTCATCCCATTTGAGTACTATGTCACCTTCCTGAAACACTCTAGGAGAAGCCTTTTTATCAAATGACATTTTTATTTGAGCCTGATATTGCTCAGTCATTTTCATTGCTTCAGCTCTAAGTTCTTCAAGCTCAATTAATTGAGCTAACCTTGCTGTCATAGGCTCCTCCTCAATCATATCAAGCTAGTTTACCAAATCGAGGGCTAGGAGTTCAACTGAAATGGGCAATCTTGCCTCTTTTCCATACACTAGCATGTATGGAGAAAGTCCTGTAGACCTTTTTGATGTAATCCTATCAGCCCACAAGGCTGATTTCAGCTTGGTGTGCCGGGCCTTTTGATTGTCTTCCATAGTTCTCTTGATGATCCTCAAGAGATTCTTGTTAGTGGACTCAGCCTGTCCATTTCCCTGTGGATAATAATTAGAGGATGTACTCAGATACATACCATTTTTGACAGCCCAGTTAGAAATTTTAACACTCACAAAAGCAAGGGAATTATCTGACACAATAGAGTCTGGGATACCAAATCTGGTAACTAGCTCTTCGTAGAAATTCAAGACAGCGGATTCATTAGCTTCCTTGAGTGCCACAACTTCAGTCCATTTTGAAAAATAATCAATGGCAGTGAGTATCCATTTGTGGCCTGCACTTGATGGCGGGTTTATAACCTCGACGAAATCCAAACCCCATTTCATGAAGGCTGATCAATTTGAATCGGTTGCAGTGGGAGGGCTGCCAACTTCTCTTTTCCAGCAAAAATAGCACTCTTTGCATCTTCTTGCCCATGCATGAGTATCTTTAAATAAGGTAGGCCAGTAATAGCCTCCTTTCATTATTTTAAGAGTTGTGGCTCTCGGAGAAAAGTGTTTGCCAACTGATCCTTGATGGAATTCATGCAATACTCTATCAACTTGATCAGTTTCAATACATCTTAATAGGACACCATGAAAATCTCTTCTAAACAACAAACCATTTAAGAGAACATAAGGTATGGATTGCATTCGATAATACCTTCTTCTGGATCTAGTCAGATCAAGAGGGCACTCATCAATCAATAAAAAATGCGTCATTTCTGAAATCCAACCAATAGGAGCAGGTATAGCAGTCTGTTGTCCATCTTGGAGTGCTAAAACAAAACTTTTCTCCTCCTTTACACTGCTGTTGTTGTCCTCAGTAAGTTGTTCACAGAGACTTCTCCCTCTTATTAGTTTGGTAGCCTTTATTTCAAGGTCATACTCCATCACCTTAGTGACCCAACCAGCTCTTCTATTACTCAAATATCTGTTTAATAAAAACTCTTTCACACTTGGATGAGCAACCATCAATATAATCTTGTTATTGGAAAGCATGTGCCTAAACTTCTTTAAGCTTCTTATGACAACAAGAACATGTCTCTCTACAAAAGTATACTTGAGCTCGTAATCTTTGAGTTCTTGATTGAGGAACGCCATAGGCTATTTAGATCCTTCATCATTTCGCTGTACAAGTATGGCTGAAAGTGAATCAATATTTCCATAGGCATATAAGATGAAATCTTTAGAAAAGTCAGGATTTAGAAGTGTAGGTGTGGTTGCCAATGCTTCTTTTATAAGCTCAAAACTTATTTTCCCTTCTTCATTCCAGCTAAAAGGTACATTCTTTCTCAGCATGTGAGTTAGCGGACTTAATAAATCAACAATGTCAGGGATAAACCTCCTAACAAAGTTAATCCTACCAATAAAACTCAGCAAACCCTTCTTATGCGCTGGTAAAGGAAGAGCTAAGATAACACTTATTATTTTAGGGTCGATAGTAATACCTTGTTTAGATACCACATAACCAAGCAATCTTCCTTCATGAATAACAAACACACATTTTTTGGGATTAAGTGATATCCCGAATTCCCTGCATTTTTCAAAAATCTGCCTCAAATGATTCAGATAATCCTTAGCCTCCTTAGAAAAAATAGTGATATCATCAAGATAGACTAAGACTATCTTGTACATTAAACCCTGAAAGGCCATATCCATGGCCTTTTGAAAGGTTGCCCCGAAATTAGATAAACCAAAGGGCATTTTCAGATAGGCCATGGTTCCCCATTTTGTGGTGAAGGCTGTTTTGTACTGATCTTCCTTTTTTACCAATATCTGGTTGTAACTAGAATAGCCATCTAATAAGGAAAAACTTTTAGACCCTGAAACTACCTGAAGTATCTGCTCCATAGAAGGCAGAGGATGACGGTCCTTTAAGGAGGCCCTATTTAAATCACATAAATCTACATAGAGTCTTATTTCACCATTTTTCTTTCTTACTGGTACTAGGTTTGAGACCCATGAGGTATGCTTGATGGGAAAAATAATGCTGCTTTCAATCAACTTATCTAACTCTTTTTTCATCAAAGGTTCTAACTTAGGATTCAAGGGCCTCTATTTTTGCCTAACAGGCTTGACATTAGGCTCAAGTTCAATGGTATGTTGAGCAAGCTGGGGATTAAATCCCTTTAAATCACTATATTTCCAGGCAAAGATATGATTAAATTCTTGACAAAGCCGAATAAAAATATGCTTCTCTTCAGCTGTACATACCTTACCTAATTTAAGAAGCTTTTCTTTGAAAAATTCAACTTCTTCGTAGTGATTTTGTTGAACCTGAATACTCCCCTTAGGTTTTCTAGCTTCATCATTAGTATTAAAAATGGACTCTAAAGTTACCAGGCCTTTGGGAAACTTGTTGTTCTTTAACTGGATAATTTGGTTACTGTACTAGTGTTGTAGCTTTTCCTGATTGGTATGCGAGAACTCAACTTTTTCTCTTAAAAAACTAACAATCTGCTGATCACTATCAAATACTTGCCAGTGTATATTATTATCAGGCACAATAGGCCTAACTACAATCTTGATATGCTAATTAGTTTTATCACTGCAAATCTCCTTTGGAATATTGTGTTCAACTCCTACAGCAGCTAATCTATCAGCATGTTTATTCTAAGCTCTAGGAATGAAAATCAGATTAAATGCCTCAAATCCCTCTAAGAGGTCCCATACTCTATTCCTATAAGACCTGAGTACATCATTTTTTGCAATATTAAGCTTTCTCACCTGATTAATGACCAACTCGCTGTCACCATAAACCTTTAGATAGTTAATACCTCTCTGTCTTGCCCACTTCAAACCTTGGATTAGAGCTTCATATTCAGCAAAATTATTAGAACAACTAAAACACAATCTGGAAGCTTGATAGTACTTTTGTTCTTCTAGTGATACCAGCATACATCCACCACCAGTACCTACTCTACTCCTTCAGCCATCAAAATACAACTCCCATAGATCATTTTCATGCTACTCACTATGTTGTTCCTTACTCTTTTCAATATTAGGCACAAAAGATTCAGTCTCATGCATCATATAAACACCGATGTCAACCTCCTCCAACTGCTTACCTGTGCCCTCCTCATGAGCTTGAGGTGCCCACTCCTTAGGAAGAATATCTGATGCTCTTTCTATTTGAACCTCAGCCTTTGGAACAACAAGCTGCTCCACTTGTTCACTTGTAAACAAGTTGGCATTGATAGGAGACAGATTGTAAGGTTCAACATGAACCTTGGCTATGGGTTCTGATTAATAGTGGCTCTAGTGCCATATCTAGTTCTGAACAACATGTGAGACCAATCAGAGGATTGGTAACCACCTATCTTGGCCGTAAAATCCCTAGATAAACAAAGGGAAAAGTACGAGGGCAACTCAACAATGTATATATCTTGTGGTATTGCAAAATTGGGACAGGCATGTAGAGTTAAACTCAAATTTTTAATGACCCCTACTGTGTTTACAGCCATACCATCCTATTGCACTACCCCCTTTTCTAGTGGCTCATATTCAATTCCCAACTTATCGACAATTTTTTTGGGCATAACTAAACTACTAGCCTCTGAGTCAATCATACAATTGTGAACCAGATGATCTCCTATGATTAATGACAAATAAAAGGGGGCGGCTTGGCGTTAGCAGCTTGCTGTTCTTTATCACCAACAGTAGTATTAGCCAACACAACCTTCTCCTTTTCTACACTAGGCTCATTTGAGACACTTAAACCTAATAAGGCAGATTGAAGCAGGTCCTTTTGACTCGGAATACTCAGAGAATCCCATATTGACATGGGTACATTAATTTTCTTCATATGCTCCAATATATTAAAAGATGTAGCAGGTTTAACCTGAATTTTAGGGGGAATAACAATACCTTTAACTGAAGGAGCCTGAGCTAATAAATCAAACTGTTGGTTGATTACCAACGGCTGGCCTCTTGGTAGCATTCGGATCTGATCAGCTTTTGATGAGCTAGGATCACTCTGATGCTGGTTCAGCCCTGGTCTTGATTGAGTTTGAACTGTATTAGGTTGATGTCCCTCATCTATTGCCCTCTTCTTACTACGTGTATTGTATACAATTGAAGAATCAACATGGACCACTCCACAAAATTCTTCCCCTTGCCAGTTTAGGAATGTAGACTCATGTGTTTGTTGCTCTTGCTGCTGTACTTCAGTTGTTATAGGCACATTATTGTTCTGAACCATCAAGGCCTGGTTAAGCATCCCATTTACATAGGTACTCTAATTATGGGGTTGATTACACGAAAAACACCACTCATAATCTTGAACTAAATTGTTCTGGACAGGGGCAAGTTCTTTGGAAGTGCTTGCAACATTAGAGTCATAACCTTGATATGGCCTTGGGTTAGAAACAAATTTTTGGCCCTGATTATAAGGCTGATAAGATGGTCTGTTGGTTTGACTTTGCTGGTAATTAGACTGAAATGAGGGCTGATAAGGCTTAAAACCTTGATTTTGCTATTTTTTGAGATTAACCATCTCATTTCCAAAGGTCGTTAGAAGGCCTTTAATTTCTTGCAATTCGTTAGACTGAACTGGAAATGCATTTGATTGACCATTAGGCTGGGTATCAAGTGCTGGCAATGCTGGTGCACTTGGAATAACAGCCAAAGGAGGTAACTGCATAGGGGTCAGAGGCTGAAAAGTGGGAAATATTGGCATGGGTGGTCTTGGGGCAATTTTACCAGCCTGTATGAGGCTGTTTTCGGCTTTAACAGCTACACTATATGCTACAGGAAGTGTATCACCTCCCATTGATTGAATCATCACAAAAATATCACTATTTAAAGCTCTTAAATAGTATAAAAATCCATGATTAGCAGTAGGTCTTACTGTTTGTGGGATTCTATCCCACGTCCTTTGGAAACAGTGATTGAAATCTGACATATCTTCATGTGGAGCTCTTTTAATTGCAGACAGCTGCTCCACCAATGACAAGTGGTCTGACTTATCTTCAAAAAACTTGCACAACCAGCTGCCTAACTCATCCCATGTTGCTATGGAGCTGACAGGCAGGCCTCTGAACCATTGTAAGGCCTTTTCTTTAAACGACGCTGCCAGCAATCAGAGCGCAACATTTTCTTCAGTCACATGGTGAACAACACACAAGTTGACAACATCTTTTATATGCTTTGTTGGGGTGGTATGATCTTCCCCATAAAAATATGGCAGACCTCTTAAAGTAGTGACAGGAATGTCATCATGCTGAGTCAAATTCAGTGGGCTGCCTTGGTTAAAAGTAACAAATGGCTGATTTCTCACTGTCAGAATCATTGTCGCTGGGATATTCTTAGTAATAACAACAAGAACAACAGTATGTCCTCTAATAGTAGGATTCGACTTGGATCTTCTGAAATAAACAACTATCTTTTGAACCCTTTGGATTTCTCTCCCCCTTCTTCTAGGCAAGGACAACTGCAAATACTCAAAAATAGATGGATTACTCCTAGTCTGCACTCTTCTCATGAGCAGTAATGCATTGGAACTGCTAAATATGAGCTCAAAGTCACCAAGTATGCTAAAATTTGTCTCTTAAGACTGCAATTTCTGTTGCACATACCAAACAAAAGTATGATAATTTTGATTTTAGACTGAAACACAGCTCTCAGTCCCATTGGGCGTGCCAAAAACTGTTGTCAAATAAAGTCTGCACCCTTGCTAAGCTATCAACTATAGCAACCTATTGACACATGTGAACACTTCGAGGTTGTGGATGACCTGAGAATGAAGTGGACCTCCAGATTATGGGCTGGTTCCCCTTAAGATATTTTGAGAAAGATGAAGAATGATGAAGGAAAAGAGTAAGAAAGATATACTTGAAATTAAAACCTATCACTAATAGGTGATACACCAAAGATAAACATATGACAATACTGCAAAAAACTCACAGAAAATCTCAATAGAGCTAAACAATCTCACAATACAGAGATTTATGTTTGTAAAAAATGAGTCTATGTAAAGGTTCCGACTATTTTAATGCTTAACACAAGGAAAACAAGATGTTTTCATAGATATAAAGCTAAAGAAAGAGATCACTAACATAAACTAGCTTTATGACATAATATCCTTTGCATCTAGCACTGAAGGAATTTGATAAAATAAAGGATCACACAGAATTTTATCACGCAACTCGCAACCAATACTAAACAACAACAAAAATCTGCGAAGGAAATGACCTTCTATTGATAAAATTAGGAGTGTCTGTGTTACAGATCTGTAGTATTCATAAAAAATGAGTTACAAAGTCTGAATAGTGCTCTTTCAATAGTCTCCTAACCAAGAACTCCTTTACAAAAAAGGTAAAAATGCCATATATACCAAAGAGTGTCGGCCCCTGCCTTAGGGTTTTCAAAAAATGAGTTGGCGCCTAGACATGTTGGCCCCACAAGCGCTTGGAATGAAGTTAATGAGGCATTCAATGTGCATCCCCTGCTCATGTCGGTGAAAGCTCATCCCTGGGCATGGCCTTTAGATTTTTACAACGACCGCATTAACTCGCAGCCTCCGTGTCCACCCTCGGGATTTCGTCAGAGTCGCCTTGAATGCTCTGCGACATGGTCATTAATGCCGCTCCACTTTCTCCAGCCGACATTTCCAGCTGCTATTGTGACTCGCGGCTACCTCCCCTTCGAGAAGTAGCATCAAATCTATTCGCTAGATTCAAGCATCATTACTGACTGATCACCTCTGATCCCAGAGTAGAGCGATGTTGTCGTGCTCCGTCGATCTCGTTCGTAGGGGGAAGTCAAATAGTCAAACTGTGTGTGATATGCCCAAGCGCCTTCTGATTGGTCGAATCATGCTAGGTAGATTCCAAGGCGGTCAAAGGTTGCTTAAGAAAGATCGCATGTCGGTGAGACTTTAGATGTCGTGGAGAAGTCATAATGGGCGGCTAGAGTCACACCGACATGCCAATTCATTTGGCAAGACACACGAGGGTCAACAAGACCTCATGGCGAGCAGCCAGAGTTATATTGCTCTTACAAAAAACCATCTGCAAGACCCCATCAGGTCGGCGAGACTTATGCCAAAGGCAAGGTGTCATGGCGAACTCAAGTCACTCTCCTTGAGCTTGGACCCCTCGGTGGAGTCGGAGTCGGGATGAGAACCGAACAGGGACCAGAGTGAGAAAGGGGGCAGAAGAAAAAACAGATGAATCCTGGCGAAACCAGGATTGGGACCAAATCCATCCCTAAAACTTTCTTCAAGTTTTAGGTTCAGATTCCGACCCGGTCCCGCGCCCAACAAACTCAAAAGAAGACGAAGGAAAGGACGAGAAGGGGAAAGATAGACGAAAAAAGCATCCCCCGACAAAATACAAGGAAGAAAGGAAAACAACCAATGGAACCAGGACCAGGGCAGAACCAGAACCCAAAGATGTATAAGGCAAAACTTAAGAGGCGGAGCTGGGACTAGAGCCGGAACGGGGGCAAAAACAAAGAGTCAGCGGAACCAGAACCGGAACCAAATTTGGACCTGAAACTTGAAGAAAATTTCAAGTTTGGATTCTGTTCTGATCTCACCCCCGACAACACGAAGAAAAGTGCCTAAGGAAAAGAAAACCCAAGGAACACAAAAACAAAGACCAAAGGATGCGCAAACATAAACGGGATCAGGATGAAAACCGATCACAGGCGGAACACAGCGGGGGTGGGATCAGAAACAAATCCGACACTGAAACTTTCATCAAGTATCAAGTTAGGATTTCGTTTTGAACCCGCCTCCGACGACATGCAACGACGACGAAAAAGGGGGTAGAAAAAGGAAGAAAAAGAAGGGGAGGAAACACCCCTTGACCACAAAAAAGAGAAAAAAGGTAAGACAAACAAACAAGCCCAGCAGAATCAGGACCGAAACCAAATTAGGAATTGGAACTTTTGGAAAAGTTCCAAGTTCGGCTTCGGTCCTGACCCCGCCTCCGATAGAACAAAAAGAAAAAGGGCGTAAGGAAAACACAAGGGAAAGGGGGAAAATAAGGCAAACACCAAAAAGGAGGACCCCCTAAAAAAAATGAACATCTACACGCTGGGATCAACCCTTGTGGGAGCCACATTTAATCCACGTGCCGAATTTTAAAACATAATTTCCCCTGCATTTGCACAAGAAGCAAACAAATTAGAAAATAGGTAATCTTGATGCAAATGTTCCTTTAGTTGGCCTTTGAGAACACCTGAAAGCACGGGATACCCTGCTTGATTGAACCCATAGGTGAAAAATGGGTAACAGTGATAGCATGAATACATAAGAATTTATGAACAATATTGAACCATGAGTAAATAAATCAACCTATAAGAGAAATATATCAAAAGATCATAATGAAGGGATAAAGAAACTTATCTTTATTGAATTTTGATATAACTCTTTCTTCCATCTTTTACTCCTCTCGAGAGTGCTAAACTCAACACAACAAAAGACAATTTGAACAACTACAAATTTCTTGAATGCATTATGTAGTTAGCATGAAGAACCTACCCTCTCTAAGAGTCAAGGCTCTTATCATAGTTCATGCATTAGAGAATGATATCGATGTGACCAACTTATCACCATCGAAATTGTAGTTCTCTTTTTATTTCAGAGTCACACTCAGAAATCCTCACAACTAGTATGAAAAAAAACTTGCAACGAATAATTTGAATCTTCAAGGATCTTATGTCAGTGAACACAATTCAAGAGATACCATGATCTCTCTTTACTAATCACACTTGATCCAAATAAATGATATAACAGAAATTCAGCCTAAAAAGGTGATTTCAAACAAAACAAAGAATACTTATCTCTTTAAATATTCTAATGGATGCAATTACTAGACACAATATGGAACATTGCTCTTGTGCTTAGATCAATCCACCACCTTCACGGCTTGAACATAGGCCCTTTGCAGCATTAAATTTGAACATGGTCTTTGACTGTTCAAATTTACGATGCACTCTGTTTCCAGCTGCAATCCACCAGATTATGAAACAGATGCAACACACTTACTAGCAACACCCAAAGAGTTAGAGATGGATAAGATCATCACTCATAAACTTTATCAGATCTGCACAACTCAGCAGACTAAGTTTCATACATAAAAAAATATAAACAACAACAAAAACAAATACTTATCTCTTGGTGGCAATATTTCTCCTTTTTAATCTTCTGTGTTGTATTAGCAATAGATCCACTCAATATCCTTGGTGCCTCCCAAGCACATGATCAAATATTGCACTCGAATCTATTGCCTCTGTCAACTTTTATTACGTTACAACCATTCACAGCTTCAAGGGATATTGACACCAACAAAATACAAGCCATACTCTACATGGACAATTATTTCTATAGGTAGCCCCCACAATGTGCCCAAACATACATTACTTCAACCCTTACCGATCCACAACAGAGTAGCACATTACTTAACATCTTTTGATGTCTCTGACAAGGATCATCCTTGATGGGGAAGACAATATGGCTCCTTCAGAGTAGTAGGCGACAACCCATAGAACTTCAAAAATCCTGACCATTAAGGCAAATAATAATATTTGCGATATCACCATACAAGGGGCCCAATTAATTGGTAGTTCTGGCGCTGGCTTAAATAACCTTGTGACATATGAAATGAACACTTCCCATATTCTTAGTATTGGAATCTTGACGAATGATCATATAGACGATGTGACTTCTGTCTGGAATATGAGAAACATAAAATTTTTCCCCATCAAATGTGTGCCAATTCTTGCTTGGTATTTAAGGTTGATTAGAGACATATATCTGACATTGGACTTTGACTCACAACCTTCCTTATAGAAGCTCTCTTTTAAGATTCCACAAAGACCTTCGCATTTCTATTAATTCTCCAACAATTGTATGGCAACTGAAATGTTGCATCACACTGACTTGCATAGAACATTCAAAGTGAATATTCAAATGGAGATTTCCTCGAAATGATGACTCTTCAGAGATAGAGTCGCATGACTTATTGGAAATAGCCTTCACATCAAAATCACAATCGAACTTTTGTGATCTGAGGAGATGACTGAAGGAGAATCATAATCTCCAGATGAGGATTTCATCTCACATGGAGGACAATCCAGTAGAGGTTTCTGACTCTATCCGGTTAGCTAGGTTGTGAATTCAATTCCAAGATTGTGCTTAAACAAATATGATCAGATCTTGCATTAACCCGCTCTAATACCATGTTAGTTTTATGTGATTAGATTAGAACACAAAAATTTAGTTCAAAAATCAATACAATGACACAACAGATACCCTGGGAAAACCCTCCACTTGAGGGAGAAAAATCCTAGCAACAATATATCACTTATTTATTGAGTCACAACAATAATTGTCTCCTTTACAAGAGGTCGATATGAAGGCCAAATATAAGCACCACAATATGATGCAACACTGATACAAATAGACGTAACTTGCTAATTATAAACTCAGCCTTCAATCTGCTCTTCCTCTTCTTAATTCACACTTAAGAATAATCAAACTATAATGATTATGAATGGATGGATGATGGAACAATGAAAGGCATTGAATATATATACAATGTGGAGTGGAGAGGACGTGACCCTTCATAACAAGTCGACCACCAAAGAAGAATGCATCCCTTCAATAATTCACATCCCAATGAAGGAGTATGTCCCTTGAAGATCACATCCAAGGAAGATGTCGGCCTTCTCAATAATTAAATATTATTTGATACAAATCGTGCCTCTTCATAAAGTTTGATTCTCTTTAATAAATAATTATCATTTAAATAAATGAAGTGCCTCTTCAATATTATCGGTCTCATATAAATTTGATAGCTGTTTTTAGGCTCCATCAAATTTATCTATTATATAGTGGCTGGAAGAATTCGCCCGATGCTGCTATGAACATCAACAATAAAAGATAAAGATATCTTGACAACCATGATCGTATGACTAACAACCCACATTGTGTTTTCCAATTTGCAATTATTTTGTGCTTTTTTTTTTCAATCATATGAGGAAATTTAAATGCAATTTTTACTTTAATTAAGAATGGGTATAAATTTTAAAGGGGTCTTTCACTACATTCATGTTGTCTAAACAACATAAGGTTTTCAAGACATTCTTACTATTTTGTAAAATTCCATGTTGCAAAACCCTAGGTGTTAAGAAGCAAGCAACCCACTGTGAGACAACCCTTTACATTTAAACAAGGAGATTCAAATAACCGAAAACCCACATTGTGTTTTCCAAATTACAATTATTTTGTGCACTTTTTTTTTTCAATCATGCGAAATTTAAATGCAATTTTTACTCAAATTAAAAGTCCTTATAAATTTTGAAGGGGTCTCTCAATACATTCACATTGTCTAAATTACAAAAGCTTTTCAAGACATTCATTCTATTTTGTAAAAAATCATGTTGGAAAACCCAAGGTGTTAAGAAACAAGCAATCCACATAGTGTTGTAAAACCCTCTGGAACCCAATTGGTTAGTACCCCTCACCTCAATTTGGTCAATTTTCTCCTCCAACTCCTCCACATGCACTCCAACCTTCAGCTTTCAACGTGCATACTATAAATGCACTCAATTTGGTCGGTTTTCTCCTCCAACTCCTCCACGTGCACTCCAACCTTCATCTTTCAACATGCAGCCAGAAAACAGAGTGTTTTCCGCCTTCTTTCTTCAAACTGAAAAATGCACACGTTAGTCCGCCTCTAATTCTCGCGCCAGAAAAAAAAGCTTTGAAAACAATAACTTCTCGTGCAAGCCATGGGGTCCAATTTTCTTGGTTGATAGAAGGCGGGAAAACCGACCAAACGACACTGTTATCTCCTTGCTTTTGTCGCTGTAATGTTTGCTCCCGTTTGTCGGTTTCATCACTTTTATCCCCCATTTGACGGGCCTGCACTACGCCGTCTTATCATGTTATGTATATTTCTATGTATAGTTTCATGCATTTTGTATGTACATATGTACATTTTGTCGGGAGATTAGCTCCATCCAATTAAAAGTATGAAATTTCCACAATTCATGATAAATTAGATTCTTATTAATGATCATGAATTTTTTGATAAATTAGATTCTTCTTGTTGACATTTCTTTCATCCGATATATAAACCACAACAGAAATTTGCAGGTTTGTTAATTTGCACAATTTTACTGAACGACCAATTAAAAAAAGGGAATTTGTCCACATAAACACCACGGATCCACAAGCCTATTGGGCATAAACGACAGGCTGTGAAGCCCTGGTGTGCAGGAAAACCCCGTCACATCAATCAAAGGCTTCACACATGAAAAACGAGCAATCTCCGAGTACTTCGGTTTTAGAAGATAAAAATGGCCGTCCTCATAACAATAATTTAGTGAGAAGTTAGTTGGGTTATATTCTGAAAGAAGAATAACATGGAGAGAGGCAAAGGCACACTTTATGTGGGGTGTGTTGTGGTTTTGTTGTTGCTGCATACCTCAATATCTATTTCAGCAGAAGAAGAGTTGTATTGGAAGAATGAACAAATCAAGGATAGAATAAAGGAGCTACCTGGGCAGCCTTCAAATGTGAACTTTGCCCAATATTCTGGATATGTAACTGTGGACAAGAAGGCTGGTAGAGCTCTCTTCTACTGGCTCATTGAAGCGACTGATGACGCCCATTCCAAGCCCCTCTTGTTGTGGTTGAACGGAGGTATGTATTAGCAATTCGCTATCCCTTTTCCTTTTTCTTCTTATTCTGAAGTTCTAATTATTTGGGCTTGTTTGGAAAAACTTATTAACATCCAGGATTATTCTAAACGTTTTTGTCTCAAAATGAATGTTACCGATCATTCTAGTGATAGATCATTATTTTTGGTGCAGGCCCGGGTTGTTCCTCTGTGGCATATGGGGAAGCTGAAGAGCTTGGGCCTTTTCATATCAATTCTGAAGGGAAAACAATCTTTCTCAATCCATATTCTTGGAATAAATGTAAGAGATTTGCGAAATTGGTCAGGTTTAATGTTGGGTTGTGTAATGCCCTCTCTTTTATAAATTAAAAAAATAATAATCTGGAATGCATGCTTTAACAAGAATATATTTTATGTATCTCACATTTGGGCTATCATTTAGTGGCCAATGTCCTGTTCTTGGATTCCCCTGCTGGAGTTGGCTTTTCTTACACCAACACTTCATCAGACATTAAGAAATCTGGAGACAAACAAACGGGTACTACGTTTTGTACTGCCTTTTTTATTTTGATTTTGATTTTGTCCGTCTTTTTTTTTTTTAAACAAACATAAATCGTAATCCTGGAATTGCAGCTGAAGATTCATTCATTTTCCTGACCAACTGGTTGGAAAAGTTTCCTCAGTATAAGAATAGAGACTTCTACATCGCCGGAGAGAGTTATGGAGGTATCAGCACGTCCTTAACTTGCATATTGACTTTAGTAGTCTCTCACTTGTGAACTTGGTTGTACCTTAAGACTCTTATCATTAGTGTGTACAAAAATACTTGTATGGCGGCATAAATCTCTTAAAAGTAGGGTTGTATATAGCAACACGAGTATGCTTATATGAATATTTATATAGAGAGCACTCGATCACAGAGTGCAGATTTGCATCATATGAAAAGAACTAGACATGGGCAACAATGTTTTTACTTTTTTCTGCCCTGTTTTAACTACACATATAATGTTTCAGTCCTGATTCCCTGATATCTTTTTTCTCATCTGTGCTGCATTCCAAGACATTTAAGGGTATGTTCTGATTTTAGCTATAAAATTTATGTTGATTTGATATGGTTGAGCTTGACTTCCTCTCACAAATGTTGCAGCCTTTGATTCAACTATTCTGAGATTTAGTGAAAAGATTTATGCACTTAAGAATGTGAAGTTTCTCTGGACATGATCGTGGAATTTAGATGAGATAACTTTTATTGGAAGCCATTTTACGGATATTTTTTAAGCAGAGAAACAGAACCTGACATATTCTTTCTAATGCTATTTTCTTCAGGGCATTATGTTCCTCAACTAGCTCAAGTTATCTACAGACGCAACAAGGCCCTGGCAAATCCAGTTATTAACCTGAAGGGGTATATGGTAAGGTCCTAAGTTGTGCATTTGCATCAAAATAAAATGAGCTCCTTGGAATAGACAACTGACATCTACAGAGCAATCATATAACAGCAAAAGGTTCGAAAGGTTCGTTGGACATTAGAATTATATTTTTTCTTTCAACAGAAAATAAATGACTATTGCAGGTTGGAAACGCACTTACGGACGATTTCCATGACCGTGTTGGGATTTTTGAGTATATGTGGTCTCATGGGATAATATCTGACAACACCTACCTAAAGCTTAACATTTTCTGTGACTTTTCATCTCTCGTGCATCCATCACTTCTTTGTGAGAAGGCATTAGAATATGCTGATGCAGAAATGGGACAAATAGACCCGTACAGCATCTACACCCCTCTTTGCTCAAACATTACCGGAAATTCTGGAAAGCAACATATAAAGAAAAACGTAAGTTTCATGGTTACACTGGGAATTAATGTATGCCAACCGATTAGGTTATTAAAGTGCAATGTTGCCCGTATTTCTGTTTGGCATCATTGAGTCCACTTTCTCAAATTGAGCACATTTATAAATAGCTGTGAATTGCAGTTTTATAGTAACTGAACTAGTGATTTCTGGAGAAGAAAAACCAAGAGAAGGATTAGCTTAAACCATTTCTCTAATAGCCATTTCGTTGGCAGCCATGGAGGCACCTGTTTGGGGAGTATGATCCTTGCACTGAAAAGTATTCTGAAATTTACTTCAATCTGCCTGAGGTGCAGAAGGCTCTTCATGCCAATGTTACAGGAATCCCTTATAGGTGGACAACTTGCAGGTTTGTATCAATGAAATGATTGCTCTGGCAGAACCTTTCAGTTCTTGAGATCTGTCAGTGAAATATGGTTTGTGATCATTTCCATGATTCCTGGTTTTCTGCTTTTACATTATTTGTAGAATGGTGTTTTTTACTTATCTGATCTCTTTTGGCTGCAATTTACAGTGAGGCAGTCGCTGAAAACTGGAAAGACTCTCCTAGGTCTGTGCTGCCAATTTACCGGGAACTTATAAAAACTGATCTACGCATTTGGATGTTCAGGTGATCATACAAATTATTTCTCAACATCTACAAAAAAAAATGTACTCGTCTCATCCCCAGTTTTGTGTTTCTTCGTAATTACAATGGGCTAAAGCTCTTTTTGGTGTTTATAATGTACAGTGGAGATACAGATGCAGTAATTCCGGTAACATCAACCAGATATTCTGTAGATGCACTTAAGCTTCGTACTGTTACTCAATGGCATCCTTGGTATGACAATGGACAGGTGGGTCTCATCTTTCTCTTATTCTTATTTCCACAAAACTTGCAGACCTTTTTAACCCATTGCAATCATAAAGAGTAAACTACGAAACTGTATTTCTTACCGTGCAATTATGATAAGGAACATTTACTTCTCGAGTTTTAAATTTTCATTGGAAATTTTAGTAGCATCTAGATGAATGATGGTAGTTGTCTTTAATTTTCCAGGTAGGAGGATGGACTCAAGAGTATGAAGGGTTGACATTTGTAACAGTTAGAGGGGCAGGTCATGAGGTACCGCTGCATAAACCTAGAAAAGCCTTTATACTCTTCAAATCCTTCTTAGAGGGTAAGCCAATGCCAGCCTCCCCAGAGCTTGTAGCTGCTTTGTAACCCCCATCAAAACAAGATGCGGTATTAGCAGCACTTGGAATAATGAATAGATAGAAAATTCACTAGGTCTCTTCACTTATCTGAAGATGGTTGCAGGTTCCCGTAGCTTACAGACATGTAGAACACCAAATTTGTGTTTATCACTATATTTGCATTATGCAAATTCAGATTCTCCGCGAGCAAGAAATCCCTAATTAGATTTGTGTATTGACATCTTTCTTTCTTGGAAATGTTGTGAATTTTTATTTTTAACTAACACATTTGAATATCTAACAAGTACAGGCACATTTTCATAAAAATTACTGAAAGTATCCCGAGTTCGCTAAAATGGGTTATTCCTTCTAGTTTAAGATAAGTATATTAGTACAAGGAATAACCCATTTTAGCGAACTCTGGATACTTTTATGAAAATGTGCCTGTACTTGTTAATTGTTTTCTGCTTTTCCTTGACTATACATCAGGAAAATATTCTATCTTTAAGGTTTCCATTTGAAATTGGGCAAGTATGAAGTGAACTGAAATATTTTAATAATGGTCTCCTACAAGAGTACAGTACGGGAGCAAAACGAAGAGATTGACACTTGGTCTTGGGTTTTGAAAAGTGGATCTTTTGTCAATGATTTCAGTTAAGCGTTTTCCTACCTTTGCTAATCTCAGACCCCTCACACAAAGCATGCAGCGAGTTTATCAGATTCACTACGCTTCCATTGACTTTTAAGTTTTATGCTTATGTGTTCTTTGTTCTCATTTGTTTACATAAATATTGTGTCTTAATATTTCCCTTTCAAATTGGTCATATGAAATGAAATACTTTAATAATGTCCATAAGACCCATTGGTCACGGGGACATCGTACAAGAGTGCAATATGGGGGCCAAACAAAGAGAGTGATACTTGTCATAGAACGAGGCTGTTGGCATTTTTAGCGTGGATCGCTTGGTACTTTTGGTTAAAAGTTTGTCTGCCTTTGCTAGTTTTGAACCATCAAGCAAAACATGCAGCAAATTGACTTTAAGATTGTCAGACTTCTCTTGGATGTCACACTTCTCTTGAATCTCACTTTATGCAATGCAGTGCCATTCAGTCTCAACTTTCCCCGAGGTGCAGATATTGTCATATTTCCTTTTTCCCCATTGTTCTTCAGGCCTTGCCCATTTACCATTTTCACAGAATCCAGCTGTAAGCATTTCTGTTGTTCATTTCATTTTGGCTTTGCTTATGTAGGACTGCCTTTTTCTCTTTCAGGTTACTTTGGTCGCATGGCTAACTTGAATTTTCTTCACTTAATTTTTTATTTCTAAACTTTTATTTGGACATTCTTAATCCTGATGTCCCACCTATTGTTTTGTTTCATTTGTTCAACTCTTTCCTACTACCATAAAATGCCATCTATTATCTTCTATGACTTCATTCTCTTCAGGTACCCTAGGAACTTAATCGCAGCTGCCACCACTATTGGTTGTGTGACTATTTATTCTAATAGGATCTTTTAGAGGACCAAAGCCTTGACCATGAAAATGAAAGTGTTGGTGATAAGAAGCTCTTTGCTTCTTTCCATTTGTAAACTTTACACCCACATAACATTATGGGTATCACAAGTAACTTAACAAAGTTAGCAATATAATTTTGCAATTCCATAATTCTGCATCTTTGCACCTGTCTTTCAATGATTACAGTGCTTTCCACCCCATAGCATTCTCCTCAGCCTACATGACTGCAGCTGAGCTTTTTGTGAAATTCAAGGCCTAGCTGTTTGTTTTCGCCACTAATTTTAAAGTTTTTCATTTGAAGAGGCAGGTCACGTGCTTATTTTTTTTGCCGAGAAGAGAAAATTGTGGTGCATGTTCTGTTTATTTTTACATCCCTGCCCAACTCATTGCAAAAAAGCTCTAGGACCTTCTGTCGCTCTTCCAGTTTTTGTATTGTTTTAACAGTTAAAGATGAGATCGTCAATATATAGCAGTATTTTAATCACACTACCAGCTAAGTGGCGTTACCATCTAATCTGACCATCCATTTTCTATCTTGTCGATATATAGAGCAAATAAAGTGGGATGCAAGGAGCCGCCCTGCTTAACCCAGATGTCAGCGTCAAAGAAATCTAACAACCCTTTATGGGTTTTGATTTTGGTTCAGGACCTGCTTATAATAACGGTAGACTGCTGTTTTATATTTGTCAGGAAAGTCTTGTTCTTCCATTCTGCTCCAGAGTTTTACATCTTGGAGAAATATCAAAGGCTGTTTTTAAGTTGACAAAACAAGAACAAGCTTCTTCCCTGATATTGTTACATACTTTTTCAATCAAATTCTTGAGAGTAATAAAATAGTCAATTGTTGGAGTGTTTTAATTTGCAAGCAGGGAGGATGGACTTCAAGAGTTATGAAGGTGTAATTAATATTTTTAACAATTTAGAGGGACAGGTCAGGGGTACCACTGCATGGACCTTAAAAAGGTTTTTAACTTTATAGTTTATATGCTTCAAAACTTTCTTATAAGGAAAGTTGATGGCATTCTCCCCAAAGCTTGTAGGAATAGTAGGAGATTGGGCTCTTCCCTTGCTCAGAGAAGGTTCTTTTATGGAACCGAAGATACATGTGAACACCGACAATGTTTTCTGCTTTTCCTGTCCAGTACATCCCCTTGTGTTCTCTCTCCTTGCTCAACATTTGCATTGTGTTTCTTAGGCACAAGAGTATATCGATGTGGTCTTTGCTGTTGTGAAGGTCTTACACTCCATTTCTTTTCAAAGTTTTTTAAACTCTTCCTAGGGAGAGAACCAACATTATTCTCTATCTCAGGCATAATGGCCGCTTTGAGGGTTCATTCAGGGAGGGGCTAGAATTAACACCAAAAGCAGGGTGTTGAGCAACAATTGTTTTTTAAACTGCGTAGTTCAACCATAAAGGGGCTTCACCTCATCCTGGATGGGTTATTTTACAGGTTGCAGGTTGGCCCAATGATAGTCGATCATCCATGACTTATCGAATTCATTCACAACAGTTGCATTGTTATAAATTGTATGTTACAGGGATGAATTTAATTGAGAGTTATGGCGGGATTAAACAATGGAACAGTAGAAGTTACATACTTGGCAGCATGGACACACAACCCAACATCTCAACGTTCTTCTAGAATTCACTGACTTCAAAATAATGGTACCGCAACCTCTGCTCAGATCACCTAGCGTGGGTTTGTCTACCATCGCACCTTAAGGCCTTCAAGGCTCTCGTTGGCAGACTTAGGCTCGGGCTTCTTCAATCATGCTTGGTTGTAGTCCAGGGTAACACCGAAACGGGCAGCCAAAAATCAGACCTAATTTTCTAAAATAAATTTCGTTCGTCTGAAGTTACTGCCTAAGGTAAATAAATATTACCTAATATTCTTGACCCATTTGATTTAGATTTGATTTAAAAGTCCATGTAGTTTACCCCACCTTCTCCATAAATTCTAAGGCTTACACTTTATTCAGGATTTTTTAGGACTAACTTCAGGTTCTATGGACCCTAGACATATGTTGTAGTCTCGATTAACATGTGGCAAATCCACAATATCTTTGGATTTGACATTTGATAGTTTCCAAGTTGTTTTGGTAATTTATAAGGTCTAGTTATTCAAGGAAATGAATGAATGAATAAATGAATAAATGAAAGATTTTAATAATGTGTATGAAATCAAAGTAGTCTATGGGACCAAGAGTAGCAACAAAAGAGCAACACTTAAGCCTTGTCCCACACTAAAGCTTTATAAGGTTTGGAAATTCCTCATATCATATCTTTTGTAGTGGATCTTTATCCATGAATCTTGATCTTAATCCTCCTGAAACAAAGTCCAGGGGCTTCAAGATGTTAAGATCTACTAGCCTTGCAAAGAGAACATGATTTCTTGGCTCTCATGTTTCTCAGGCAGTGTGAATTTCATTCAGATTCCAATTGTGCCTATGGACATGAGGGCTTTATGAAACCTTATTCATTTAGCCACTTTGGTTATGGATATCACTTTAAGAAATATTTTGAGGTTTCCTATAGACATGGACTATTGTAGATTTTATTTTACCTAGTCCCTTAAAGTTCAAAATTCAAAGGTAATGGGGTTCACCCCGCAGTGTGACGGTAAAGGCATAGGCCCTGTTGATAGGGTGTCGCAGGTTCAACCCACGCCAACTCCTATCACTTGCGACAGTTCAAGGAAGAAAGGACATACGAAATTCGTTGACCGGGTCAATGGTGGTGTGCAGGCCACGCTGGCCCCGTAGTAGGGAATATGGAATGGATGCCAGGAGGATTCAAAGAGAGGAGTTTCGTGGTGTGGTGCTAGCTGGAGGGTGCTGGGAGCATAGGAGGTCGGAGAAGACAAGGGCATGGAGAGATAAGGAGGCACAACAAGGAGACAAAGGACTGCAGGAGAGACAGGAGGAAGGAAGGAAGGAAGGCCCGAGGAGGAAGCAAAGAAATGAAGGAAGAAAGGAGAGATGTAAAAGAAGGAAGGGAGGCTCAAGGAGGAAGTGAAGAAACAGAGGAAGAAAGGAGGAAGGAGGGGTAACGGTGGAAGGGAGGCCCAAGGAGGAAGCAAAGGGATGAGAGGAAGGAAGGAGGTAGGAAGGAGTGACGAAGGAAGGGAGACCTGAAGGAGGAAGAAGTAGAGAGATGGGAGGTAGGAAGGAAGGAGACAACAACAAGAGGCAAATCAAGGAGGTGTTAATACCTCAACATTTTACTTGGGGATGGGGTCCCCCATTGTGACCCCACTAGTTTGAAGCTCCAATCAAAAGCGATTACTGATAAAAAAAAATTAAAAAAATTCAAAGGTAACAAAATTCTTTGGCAATTGACAGTTCTAGTATTGACACGTGATACACTTTGATTTTTTTTTCCCATTGGGATTGCTTAGGGCCTTTGAAAATATTTTCTTTGACGTCCTTCCTCAATTAATGCAAGACTATTAGTTTGTTTGACTAAACTTAGTTTTAGTTTCGGGCCTTGCAAGCTTGACTTGTGAAGATTTGTCTCATCTTGTTGTGGACATGTGTTGACTAGGAATTGATTTTGAGAGACCAATGTTTGAGGATTACCTTGAAGAATTGATGGACAAGAAACATCCTCAACATTGGATTTTAGACTTCATAGTTAAACAAAAACAAACTTCAAGCATATATAAGAGAAACTAGTCTGAAAGCACAAATTGACAAGATTTATTTTGGCAAAGGAAATTATAAAGATTATTAGGATTATTTAGGACTAGGGGCTTCCCAACTTCAATTAATCTAGACAATACTGGTAGAGACGAGGCCATTGATTCTTATGAAGGTCACAAAAAACTGGGGGGAGTTTGGGACATTGAGAGGTTTCCTCTTAGAGTTCATTGACTAATTCCCTTCAAAGATGTATTCTTAGGTCTACATTGAATGCTTCTATCCTAATTAAACCACTAGGAAAGAGTATATTTAATCATGAAGAGTCTACTAGACTTTGATCCTTAAAAGATTAGCTTTGTCCATAACATCCACTTATGTTCATACCCAAAATACTAAACAATATGCTCAATGAACTTTAAGATCAAGTTACATAATTATCAAACTCTTCTAGTCCGTTCATGCAAAGACATTTTCAATGGACAATGACATAGTCACATTCTACTTACACAACATGACAAACCAAAAGTGTAAATGAAATTCAATTACATAGGTTTAAAATGAGGAAAACACAACAATTTAAAAGATGCTAAATAATCATAAATCATGGAAAAATATAAATGTTATTTCATGCCAAATAGAATGCATAGAAAGAGAAGTAATGTCCAAATGTTAATTTTAAGACAAATAAAGATTCAATGTTTTCAATTACCCTTGAATTCTCATTAAGTGTCAATTTTCAATCTTAGAGTACATATTGTCATACTCATTACTCATAAGTCATATACAAAACAAATTTGGAGATTACAAAATTCAAATAGCCTTTAAGGTAGCTATGACTAGATATGTGAAGTACAAATTAATGCCCCTATGTATTCATTTGGTCCAAACGAGCACATTCACGATCATCTAAAACCTTATTTAGGATATACAAGTCCTCATCACTAAATATAGGCTCCTCGATTATGATCCATTTCAAATTAGGATCAATCTCAACATTGATTGATCATCTTCCACACTACCTAAGGTCAACAATGATGAATGCATGAGTTCTTTACCTACTAGTGTAGGTTACGAAAATAGAAAATCATTGAAACTCCTAATTGGAAAGTTTCTTAGACTAAGTTTGAAAGAATCCATAAATATGATTGGTTGATGCCCTTCCATAAGCCTCAATCTAATGATCATTAGTTTGAAGGTCATGCCTGCTAGTGTGAAAAGAGGTATTATGAAACTAGTTAGCTTTTAGCTTGCTTAGTAGGGTCCTATTCACACTACACTTAATCTCACTTAGAGGTTATCTAGACTTTTGTCTCACCTCATTTAGACTCACCAAGTGTCTCAACACTTGTCCATAAAGTCCTACACTTGTTTCATACTTGGAGGGGTAGTCAGAGTTTGACTCTGCCTTCTCACTTCTTCATCCTTGCCTTTATAAGAAAGGCTCATTTGTACATTTTACATAACATTACATGCTTATGATATTTTCTCATTTTGCATATATCCATTTGTGGATTGTTTTGAGTTTGTAAGAAAATCCTGTATGTTCCAACATGGTATCAAAGCAAGCTTGCAAATCTAATCCCTTTCTCTCTTGAATTTGTGAGGGTTGTGGCTCTTAAACGACCCCTCTTGGAGCAAAACAATTGTCATGGTTGTGCTTAGAAGGGTTGAGAGACAAATTTCACATATAGCATTTGCATTTTTGGCGATAGATGAATTTTGGAGGCCCATCCATGGATGGTTGTACGAAAATTCGTACGGCTATTAAATTGTAGTACTATACTGCATCAGTAAGCTATCTTGACCTTCATGCCTCAATTCTTGTTCATTATGTTAGAGTTATCATGTGTTAGAGAATAATTAATCAATCTTTAATTAATTATTATTCTAATTCTCATGCACTTAAGCTAAACTTAGGTTTGCTTTATTAGTTAACTTAATGCTTTATTTATGTTAACTACAAAGCTAATATTAGATCAATTCGTCTCATCACACAAGATGTTGACACTTGTAATGATCTAATACCTTTATCATTAGGGTTGGTCTTATAAAGTGTGGACAATGATTTTGGATATCTAAGGGTTCTCTAACTCTTCTAGGGTTTCTCACCTAAAATGAGAGAAATGGACCCAAAATGCTAATGTCTACATTTAAAATAAATGCAAGGATGGATGCAATATGCCTAAATGCAATGTCCTAATGCAATAAATTGAAAAAGATGACTTATTGATGCTAAATCTAAGAAATATGAAGTGTTGGAAAACACATTGTGATGTGCAAACATGTGATAAATGACCTAGAAATGCAAACAAAACTAAATAGAAGAATATGAAACAAAAGGTGCACACTTGGAAGTGTGTTGCAGACTTGAAGCAACTTTGAAATTTTGGAAATATTGATTTTTAAGCTTGGCGGGACACTTGTGCCAATCTGGGCGACTTGATCCAGTTTAAAAAAAAATCTAAAAAATTGCATTGAGACCTGTTTCAGCCAAATGGGTGTTCGAATCTGCAAAGATCTCTGAAAAATATGCACAGTGGGACTAAGTCACCACAATTGGGGGAAGTGTCCACTTTGTCTTTTCTGAAGATTCGAAAGGGGAATCTGTAGACCTCGACCTACACTTCTACTCTTGGTAATTTCCCGAATATGAAACTGCAGAATTCTACCTGTAGGTGTTCTCCAAGCCTCTTTTAGGGTTTTGACAACCTTGAAGGGCTTTTGACATTTTGATGACAACTTTCTAATCTTTTTCTTGGACAAATATGCAAATAAGACCTACAAATCACATAAAGAGAAAAAAATGTTGGATGTTAGGGCATGGGGTTTTGCCTTGGTCAAACCCCTTTTAGGTAATTAAACCAAAATGGAGAACGAATGTAGTGAAGTATGAAACAATGGAGTTAGTACCTTGCCGTGATGATTGATCTTGAATTTCTGCAGCAATGGATGAAGAATCTGCCCTTGAATGTCCTTGAAAGCTATCTTGATGCCCTAGCTTGCTTGAGAAGAATAATGAAGATGAAAGATGAAAGAAAGGAGTGAATGAAATTAGGTCAAATGAGAGGGAAAACCCTATATTTATACACAATTACGCCCTAATTGTCAAAAATAACACATCACAGACTGACCTTAGGTCTTAAGGAATAAAAACTTGAAAGAAATTTAAATTTATTTTGATTTTTGAGCCAAATGGGACTAAGTCGCCACCAATGGCGTCTTAGTCCATTTGGGCATTTTTCAGTGGATGTCAGGAATTGTGATAATTGAAATAGTGCTTATCGGGTTCTTCAACAAGACACTCAAGTAAGGCTTGTAAGTGTATAAAGGGGCCATTTAAAGCATAAGAAAGGTGTAAATATTGATGACAAGCCTAAGAAAGTGTGAAAGTTTATTACAAGACTTTACAACAATTTGAAATAGGTCTTGGCAAGGTTATTTAGGTGAATTATGATATTATGGTCTTAGAAAAGTGTGAAGATGTGTTACAACACCTTACAACACCTTTACAAGACATCGTTAAATGCATTTTATTCAGTTTGCAAGGGTCCAAGCCCTAGTGTGGATGTGTAAAACACCTCACAACACTAAATCAAGGCCTCATTAAGTCCAATTTATCATCGATTATTTCCATATCAAGCAAAGTATACACTTTTTGGCGACACATAAAGCATTCATTCTCTTTTGTATTATTCATTTTGTAAGTATTTTCTTTTTGAGGAATAACAAATCTTTGTTTTGCAAATCTCTTGTGTAGTGGACTTCTTGTCATTGACATCACTAGCCCAATTTGAGTTAGTGAAGCCGATAATTTGAGGATCTCTTGATGTATCTTGAATACCATAATGTGAGGTGCCCTAAATATATCTCAAAATTCGTTTGGAAGCTTGCCAATGACTCTCATGTGGATCATGTGAGAATCAAAAGACAAGACCAACCGCAAATGAAAGATTAAGACGTGAATGTGTTAGGTACAAAAGACTACCAACCAACTACCTGTATTATGTAGCATCTAATGAAGTAGTAGAACAAGTGGAAGACAATACAATACCTGATTGGAATGGTGTAGGGGTAGGCTTGCAATCAAGCATGCTAAATCTCTGAAGCATGTCAAGAGCATACTTTTGCTGAAATATGGAAATCCTCTCTGAAGATTGAATAACCTATAAACCAAGAAAGTAGTACAGAAGGTCGAGATTTGTCATGTCAAATTGCTCCATCAAAGCTCGTTGAACATTCTAGATCATGGAGGATGAATCACCTGTAAGGATCAAATCATCCGCATATAGCACAATGATCAAAAGATCATCCTCTTGTCTCTGAATGTAAATAGTGGGATTGGAACGACATGTGAAGCCAAAAAAAAGCAGAAAAGTGTCCATCTTCTCATACCAAGCCCAAGGGGCTTGTTTGAGACCATATAGTGAACAACAAAGTTTGCAAACTAGTGAAGAGTCCTCTGTAAAACCATGTGGCTACTCCACATAAGTCTCCTCATGAAAATCACCATGAAGGAAGGAACTCTTCACATCCATCTGAAATACTTACCATCCCTGTGAAGCTGCAAGGGAAAGTACAAGGTGAATAGAATTCATATTGGCAACAGGGGAAAAGGTCTCAGAATAATCAATACCTTCGACCTGAGAGAAACCCTATGCAAAAAGACGAGCCTTATACTTATCAATAGAACCATCTGCAACATATTTGGTACGGTACACCCACTTGCACCGAACCAACTTTCTTCCCTTAGGAAAAGGAACTAAATCCCAAGTATGATTCTTCATCAGAGAAGAATACTCATTTTCCATAGCACTATCCCACTCAAGAATACCAACCAACTTTGGAAACTTCTGAGGATCATCCGAAATGGTATGAATCAAAAGACCAACATCTGATGTTTGTGTACTAGTGGGATGGGAGTTTGAAGGATCACCTGCCAAAGGTCCAACTGCATCAATAGTATTGCGGGCTCACTTGGGTAAAGGCTATCTGGAGGGTGGGATAGCTAAGCATCGTCCTCATCCTCAAGAGATTAGCAATCCTCAAGATATGAGAAGTGAGTAGTAGGAGATGAGGGAGAGGTTGGGGATGGAGAATCCATCTGAGGAAAACGCTCATCAAACTGGACATCTTGTTGAAACAAGACCTCTTTGGAATCAAGATCAAACAACCTGTATGCCTTAACATCCTCACAATAGCCAACAAATATGAGTGGTCGATTCTTCCTCTCCATGGCTTTCCATTGAGCTTCAAGAACGAATGTCCAAGCCTCACCATCAAAGACTTTGAATGAAGATACATTGGGCTTGACATGGGACCAAGCCTCCTTGGGAGTCATATGTCGCAATGCCCTGTGAGGCATACGATTCTGAATATAATTGGCACTATTAACTGCCTCAACCCAAAACGGAGAATGCATATCTCGTGACTGAATCATACAGTTGGTCATCTCCTATAAAGTTCTATTCTTTCACTCAGCAACACCATTCTGCTGAGGGGTGTATGGAATTGTAAGTTGATGCTGCAAACCATGCTCAGTGCAAAAGTCCCTAAAAGTCTGATTAACATACTCCCCCCCATTATCTGTGTGTATCAGTTTGATAGAAAGACCAAATTGCTTCTCCACAAATGCCTTAAAGATTTTGAAAGAATCAAAGGCATCACTCTTGTACTTGAGAATATACACCCATGAACGCTTGGAGAAGTCATCAATAAATGTGAGCACATATTTGGCCCTTGAAAAAGAATTCAAAAATGACATGATGCCACTATGAACCAACTCCAAAGGTGCTTTGGCACTTATAGCTCTACTCATAGGAAAAGAATCCTGGTGATGTTTGCCAAGAACACATCCTCGACAAACACCATCAGTACAGGAAATCTTAGGGAGCCCGAACACTAGTGCCTGTGTACTCATATGCTGGAGATATCTGTAATTGACATGACCAAAACGTTCATGCCACAACATGCTCACAGTGTTTGCATATGAGCTATGAAGGATGAACTTGAACCAACTGAACTCTCAAAACCATCAAATCGGTATAAATGAGAAGAAGTATCAACACTCCCAATATCCACAATAATATCAAGATCATGAAGGTCACAAATAACTACATCATGAGGGGTAAACTCAACTGTCCTACTGGTGCCAAATTGACAAATCTGATACATTGAAAGAAGTTTGGTTGAGATATCAGGAACTACAAGTACCTCCTGAAGAAAACCACCCTCAAGTGTGACAGTGTCTGAGCCCAAAACTGAAAGTTGTGTAGAATCCCCAACTATAATATGAAAGGGATGAGACCAAATCTTGAGAAGGTGTCATGTGATGTGTTGTGTTAGAATCAAAGTATCCATGGAGTTGCAGAAGGTAAGGCTCGTGCAAAAAGAGCATGACCTTTACCTGTAGATGAGGAAGAAGATTTAGTGGTGGAGATGTTATGCTGTTGCATGGATTCCTCCAAAGCCTCTAATCTCTTCCAACATCTATTGATTGGATGCTCCTCCTTACCACAAAAACTGCAAGGTTCACTTGATTTCTTCTTTGTCTTGGAGGAAGACTCACCAAAATTAGAAGTTTTATTATGTCAAGGAGTGGTTTGAGGTTTTTGTTTTGACTTCTGAGATGTTTTGGAGGAACGCTCGCTACTTGATGAAGTATCTATCTTGGGATTCTGTTTCTTCTCGTCTTTCCCTTTGGATGTGTGTGCGACCAATGCCTGAATTTTGGAACTAGAGAGAGATTGAAACTAAACCAACTTTTCCTGTTCACAAGTCAAACAATCACAAAAAACCTGATAAGTAGGCATGGTAAATGCATCACCCAATGCATCCATAGTAGAATAGAAGACCTGAAATGACCCTCAAAGCTTAGACAAAATCAGGAAAATACATTCTTTGCTAGTTTTATTCTTCCCACAACCCTGCAAAAGAGATCTGAGTGACTTAAACCTCTACAAGAAGTCCTTAATGGAGGGGTAAGAATCAGGTACATTTGATGTTAATTCTGCCTCAATCTGGAGAGCTCTATACTCATTGATGGTGCCAAAAAGATTGCTGAATCTCGTCCACATAGCCCTAGGAGTGTTGCAAGACTCTAAATTAAACAAGAGACTGCCTGAAACATGCAGTGAAATCAAACCCATAGCCTCATTTGTCTTGTTCCTATGTTGAAATATTTCAAATTGATGAGTAAATACTAGTTGTACTTCATCCAAAGTGGACCATAAACCCTTAGACATGAGCATTTTGGTCATATGAGCTTTCAAGGTATGATAGTTGTGTGGCATAAGATGTTCAAATGAAGAGGTATATGCTATAATGGTTGAGGTTTTCAAAACAATGTGTGGTATAGGATTTTTGATCTCTGATGTATATAGATACTAAAAGTGAGAAATATACGCCCCCATAATAGGAAAAACCGAACCCAAAACAACTTTGTTTTGCAGAGCTCTTGAGTAGAATGTGTTTTGTTTGTTGTTTGATCTTGTGTCTCTTGTTATTCACAAATCTAACATGGTACTGGAGCAAGGATTCAATGAACCACTTCTCCAATTTTGAGTTTTTTTTCTCATCTAGGGTTACAGGATTGAATCTGGCTTTTTTAGTGCTTTTTTTGCAATTTTTGGAGGTGGGCGAATTTTTAGAGCACATAGAGATCCACATGCACTTCATACGACAGTTGATTCAGGATGGTTTTCTCACCTTGGAGTACATGCCTACGGAGAAGTAGGTTGCAAACATCTTCACGAAACCTTTGGCATCACCTCACTATCTTCATCTGTGATCGATGCTTGGGGTGAAGGAAGTTGTCCTTGGGGGGTCTTCATGAGGCCTTCATATTTTTTTACATGCTTTCATATCTTTTTGGAGTGGGGTTTTTCCCATGAAGTTTTCTCCATTTCTCTGCTTTTCAAAGATCCTTTAGTTGTATTGGGCACCTCATCAGGCCTAGTTGTCAGGACCAATTCATGCTTTCTTTGCTTTTTATGCATTAGTTTTAGGGTTGTTTAGCTACTCCCTAAGTTACACTTAAGGGGGGGTGTTAGAGTTATCATGTGTTAGAGATTAATTAATTAATTATTATTCTAATTCTCATGCACTTAAGCTAAACTTAGGTTTGCTTTATTAGTTAACTCAATGCTTTATTTATGTTAACTATAGAGCTAATATTAGATCAATATGTCTCATCACACAAGATGTTGACGCTTGTCATGATCTAATCCTTTTATCGTTAGGGTTGCTATTATAAAACATTCATTCTCTTGTATTATTCATTTTGTTAGTTTTTTTTTTAGGAATAACAAATCTTTGTTTTGCATAGCTCGAGTAGAAGGCGTTTTGTTCGTTGTTTGATCCCATGTCGCGTGTTATTCACAAATCTAACACATTTGTCTCAAAATATGTGGTCTTAACCTTTGTGCAACATTTTTTTTAATTTTATGTGCAAAAAAGTACATGTGCAGTGACGATGTCAACAATCAACGTGCATAGTACCTTGTTGATGTCATCATTGCACAGTCAAAACCATATGCACCCCTTTTGGGTGGTTTTCCATTTCCAACTTCCAAAAGGTGGTTTTCAACTTCTCGAGTGGTTTTGGGAAAAAAAAGTAGTTTTGGAATATTTTGGTGGAATTTTGGAATATTTCATTGATGATGTCATCAATTTTCAACCCCAAGTATGCCCCTTCATTGTTGACCTGTTTTAATTTTTGTCTCAACTTTAGGAGCCTCGTTCTTAGGCATATAGACATATTTTTGAGTGATTTTTTTCCATTATGTGTATTTTTTTTGTCCTCTATCCAATGGTGTGATTTTTTTTGTAGTATTATGTATGATGTTTTTTTAAATTCAGATTATTAGAGGACACCCTACACAATTCCTGTTTTTGGAACTTTAAAGGGCTTGTTTGGGCTCATACAGACTCCTTTTTGGGTCCCATTTTTTCGAACCTACATGATTTTTCAATCTCTACGCAATGGTGATGTTTATTTTTGATGACTATATTTCAGAATTTTAAATTATAAGTATGTCTCTTTTGAGGTTTTGTACATAAAATCCGCTTTGTGGAATCTATAATGCACTAAAATAAGTGCCATATCATCATATCATTTTAGGGGAGGTCATTCTTTGAATAATTGGGGTTTTCATTTTCTATTTTTGTCATTTTCTTGAGGTTTGAAAGGCATACTTGATATATGTCTTCATTGTCCACCTTATGATAAAAACTTGCAAGAACTCAAAACAACAAATAAATCTATAAATGCACTCATATAAAGTGCCACGACAACTAAATGTTCGTTCCTTAGTGAGAGAGTTTTGTACTCACATTGAATTATAAAGTGTAATGGGGGTTGTGTAGTACCTTGATTTTCTATCACAACAATGGATCCTTGTGATTCTTGCCTTATGCATGTGTGCCTTGATGCACACCATTTTTTCAGTTTCTTGTACATCTTTTTGGACTTGATGTTGGGTCTAAATTCTTGTGCACACCTTTGTGCTCGATTTCGGTTGGTTTGCCTATATCTCTTCATCATTAGCATTAAGAGGGGAATTATCACAATTTTATGCTAATGCTTCCTTGGTTTCAATGGAGCAATGGAGGAACCTTCAACTTTTGGGAGAGGGGGTCTCATAGACCTGTCTCTCCTATGGGGAGATTATTTCAATCGATCATATTTTTTGAGATTCTAGTACTTATGTAGAGTACCGTGATGCAAATTTTAGTCGTATACTACAAGTCACTCATGCATTTGTTGATCATACTCCATAATCATAGTACTATCTGCATCTTCAACTTCACAAAGTTTGATTGCCTTTGTTCTATTTTTGTATTCATGGTTGAGTAGTGTTCTATATGTTCACTCTTGCAGTGTTTTGTATCTCTTACCTTGATTTACATTTCTTGGAGGTTTGTTGATTCTTGCAGACACTAGTTAATCTTCAGTAGAGTTACAACTTTGACATGCTTTAGGAGTTCATCATCATGTTCTTATCTTCATGAGACATTTTTTCAAGAGGTCTTATCCTTCTCTTTCTCTCTTTTGGAGAGAAGTTTTGTTCCTATTGGGTTTTCTCCTTTTTATCTGTTTCTGAGAGATTGTTATTGTACATGACTACCTTATTAGGCCTTGTTGTTGGGACTCATATTTTCAGTGCTTAGCTTACTCCCTAAGTATCACTTAAGGGGGGGTGTTAGTGTGAACAAAGGTATTATCAAACTAGTTAGCTTTTAGCCTACTTAGTAGAGTCCTATTCACACTACACTTAAGCTCACTTAGAGGTTATCTAGACTTTTGTCTCACCTCATGTAGACTCACCAAGTGTCTCAACACTTGTCCATAGAGTTCTACACTTGTTTCATACTTGGAAGGGTAGTCAAAGTTTGATTCATACCTTCTCACTTCTTCATCCTTGCCTTTATGAGAAAGGCTCATTTGTACATTTTACATAACATTACATGCTTATGATATTTTTTCATTTTGCATATGTTTGTTTGTGGATTGTTTTGAGTTTGCAAGCAGATCTTGGTCACTCTAACAATGTCGCCATTGATAACTTCAACTATGCCCATGCTTCCACTTGTCAAAATTGTGTTGGATTAAAAGATAATTAATATGCTCGAGGAGAATGTGGACCTACAAAACAATACTCTCAAATAGTTCTTATGGCAACACCAATATCTTCATATCAAAGTACAAGGTATAGAAAAGGAGATCCTCAAGGTTGATAATGAAGATATTAGAGGTAATGTGACATTTAATGAGGAATTTTAACATGACTTGCTTAATGGACAAAATATACCAAAAGAACTTAGAAATGTAAATCAAACCCACATACATGCAGATTACTCCGCTAAATTCAATCTCCTTACAAACATATACTACTAACATGCTTTGATCCTTTAGACCTTGTATTAAAAAATACAACCAATGATTTTGATCCTCAGGATTCATCTCCAACAGCGACACATATATCACATTCAAAATTCTACAAAAACTATCTTAACAAGATTCCTAACAAAAACCACTTTGTATTTTTCCTATAGTCCAAATAGACCTCCTACCAAAAGACCTTTTTCAAAAGCCCACGAAACCTTCCTTCCTTCCCTCCCTCTCCAAAACTCTTCACGTCATATAATATATCAAGGAAATTAATTTAAGGGATGTCATTAACTAATTTTTTTTTAAATCTAATATTTAGTCGCCTCCATTTGTCCCACCATTAAATTGCTTGACTAAAATCCACCACAATTAGTAGCTACCACAATGCCAAAATTTAAGTCACCACCATTAATTGATTTAATCTTGAACCGTCATTGCTAGGAATAGGAAATTGTTGATTCCAACCACCATTGCCTAGAAGGCAAGCCATCTTTTTAATTCTCCACCCACTCTAGAAATAAACACTAGTTAAGAATGCTCCTACATCATATACAAACCCTATTGTTGATCTATGTAGCTACATTTTGGACTCCTTTATGGTTTCACTATTGTTTATAGTGTATTTCATTAAACCTATGATTTTTGTACATTTATTTTCCTTTGAAGTTTTGGTTTCTTCTATGGTATACACATAAGGCCCTAGGTCTACATTGAATTTAAACCTTTCATGTAGTTCATGATTTAAAAGGGATGTGAGGTGTTTAAAAGATATTTTGGAAACTAATTATATTATAGAGGAGAAAGTGTGGAGATTAACTAATCCTTTCCACACTATGCCTTAGGCCCCATATCGTTGCTATTGATTTTTCCTTCTACCATTAAGAATTTAGTGTAGGTTATTCTCCTTTGCCTTGTTTCATGAACCTCACTTTCTACTTTCTCAAAACATTATTTTTCCCTAAACTACTACGATTCATTGAAATCCCATGCTAGCCAATAAAATCTCCTTGTTGCATGCTATTTTGTGTATTTTGAGATTTGATTTCATTCAATCCTACTTCATACAACCTGTCACCATTGCAAACATTCTACTTGCTTGTGTTATGAGCTTATTTCTATTTGTTTTATGCCTGTTGAAATATTAAATTGGTGGAAGGCTAAGAAAATATTAAATAACCAAATTTATCAAATTGCTTGAGCATTAAGGAAAGGACAATAACCTTTAAAGTGCAAGAAAAATATCAAAACAACATGAACTCAAACTGTAAGATGAAAATTTAGTCTAATATTTAATGTCACTTTGTTATAGATTTTCTACGTTTTTGTGGGGTCCACATTTATTTATTTCGATGTTCTATTTCCTTCACTTGGGAAACTACTTTAAGAAATTCAAGGTCACCATTTGGACAAATAAATTGGGGATAATCTTTATATATAAATATCATGTTTATAGCCATGCAATTTGGCCTGTAATGGAAAATCCCCTTGCATTCACTTGTAAAGTTTGCTCATTACATGTGAATATTGAATTGTGATTTTAGGCTTGTTTAAAGAATTCAAATTTTATTTGTAACTCAATGTCTCTAATTTCTATTGAATTGTCAAATTTGTGGACAATTTTCTTAGCCTTTTGGTGGGCATTTATGTTTCTTATCAAATTTCTATAAATTTAAATCAACACAAATATTGTTTTAAATCTTGAGGTAGTTCAATAATTATGGGGGAAGGCAAGGGAGTAGTTGGGAGGAAGAAGTTGTGGGTATTATGTCTATGTAGACCTCTAGGACAAGTGGAAGCATTCTAGGAAAAAAGATTGGGAAATGGGATAGATTAATGTTTAAAAATGTTAGATCTCCCAAGCCACGCCAAGCTTTATATGCACGAGGGACTCTAGAAGAAATACAATGCTTGAGGAGAATTTTCTAGGCTTCATTTCCTTCCAATGCTTGGACAATCTTATTACCACACAAAGCCAACCCCTATATGTAAGGGTCAATTAAACCAACACCATCAAAGTCACGGGGAAGATGATAGTGACTTTATGCAATCCTCTTCCTTGATTTGAGGAGGTCCATATAAAATCCCTAAGCAATTGTTCTAGCTTCTAGTAAGAGGCTTTGGAAAGGGTTCAATAGGAAGAGTAGTAACAAGCATTTTGGAGGAAATCTAAAACTTCTCAACAAGGGAAAGAGGTATGACAACCCAAAAGTTGAATTTATTCTCAAGAGAGATAACTTTTACTCCTTACTAAGATACCACATTGATTGGTGAGAAAATATCCAAATCCTTCAACAACCATGACATAAAGGGCTAGGGCTAGGGATAACCTTGATAGATGGTGTGAAAAATCCCAAAAGATGGAAATTCTGGCCATATATGGTGAGACAAGTTGAGGCATTTATAATAATCATTTGAACTAGGGCCTTGAGAATGAAAAGGATGGAAGGCCACCCTGTTTGGTCATAAGCTTTTACAAAATCAATTTTGATGAAAATGACCTACTACTATGACTGGATGGCTCATTCCATGCCTTCTCAAACAATAATAATGTCTTCAATTTTTTTTTAAAGAAACCAATCTAATTTGGCTGAATAATAAGTGAAAGCAAATGATGAATGTATATTGCAAAGGTTTGGATATGATTTTGTAGGAGGTATTCAAAATAGTGATCGATCACCAATTACAAATTTCTTCAAGATTGCTATCCTTAGGTGTGAATTTAATGTTACCTTTATTTATGAGAACCCCTAAAGAGCTAATGGAAAAAAAACTTGTTAGTAGATCTAGTAGAGGTTCGATTGATTGTACCCCACAAACCTTTATAAAATTCACATGGGAAGCCATCACAACCAGGGGATTCAATGTTATCCATAAGGAAAGATACTCTGTGAAGATCCACTAAAGTGAGGCATTAGTCACATAAGGCCTACTACTAGGTAGAAATCCTAGTGGGGACTACATTCACACACTATTAAAACAATCTATTAGGCTCAATTGAAGGAAATTGCACCTAGATGACCTACTAATAATGATAGACAAAAGCTAAAAGAATGGAAAAATGTTTAGAGAACATTTTGGCCTTGTTGATGCAATTAATATATTATGAGAAGTGACACACTCAAAGGGATTGAAAAATACCTTGGAGACTTTATCCCCAATTTTCATCTAATGAAATTTAGCCTTTAGTTAAGCTCCTTAATATGTACGATAATCTATTATTATTTTTTCTCACAAAAGTGAGCCGCATACAACTATAGAGATGACAAAAATGGGAGCACCTATAACTTGGTAGTGGTATGACAAAGTTTTAGTTCGGTGTCCTCATATTAGTGACAATAAAAATTATCAAAATTCGGTCATATATCCATAAAAAGTAGGTCATATGTCAATGGAATCTTCCACCATTGAATTCAACCAATCCTAAGGCTAGGTCTAGCTTAATATTCCAAAAGTGAAGAATGTTAGCCAACGTGGGATAATGATTCAACAAAGACACATTCAAGTAGAAATATATCTTTGGTGCCTTGGGCCTCACCATTTTCCATTCAATGTAGAACTAGATCAAAATATGGTTTGAAAGGACAACATTCAATAAGGGCCCCATTGGTAATTAATAACTAGCAAAGGGGAAAACATGTTGAGTAGACAGCATAGGCTTATTAAAGTATTTAAGAATTCACTTCATATTGGCTCACAAATTATTCTATGTATACCATGGATAATCAAGGTGACAACAACCAACATTAAAATAAAAAAAGATAATTTATTACACAAAGAATACCAAGCTTCTCACTTCTAGTTGTCTAATGTATAGGCAAGTGGCCACATTTATCAAATGAGAAATAAACCATATTGAATCTCCCACACACAATTCAAGGATTGTGCACAACAAATCTACAATCCATTATAGAAGAGATCTTTCAATAGCACCATCAAAAGCATAAATATTAAGAAGCCCAAGAGAGTGATTATTAATATTAAAGAGGACCCACAATGCATGGCTAGTGGAGTCACATCCATGAGCCACTATGTGTGGTTTCCACCTAGGTAAAATGAAAGTGACAATTCCTCCACATTAATATTCATAATTGCTATGTAAAAAGTTAATTTTTGGCTAGATGACATGATAGAGTATAGAAAGCATGAAACTTGCAATTTTTAACTCAGATTATTAAAAATACATCGAGGTTAAGAAATCACTTAGAAACATCCTACATAATATATTTCATTTTGGGATTTGTTATCTACCCTTACATTCTATGAAATAAAATTCATGAAAAGTGGGAATCAAGGTCATGCCATCATCATCAAGCCCCTCAAGGGCTCCATAATAGCTCTTACAAAATCTTCCTCTAAAAATGTTACAAAATTAGGGGAAAAAATTATAGAAGCCCTTTTCTCCTCAAGCATAAATTTTCTCTCCTTTTTCTCACAAATTGGACTAGGGATTAGTGAGAAGTAGATGGTGAGGGGTAGGGTATCTAGTTGGGAAGAGGTAATACTAGCAATAATTTACATTTAGTTAAAATGAGGCTTGTTTTCCACTTGTGATGACTCCCCTTTGGGTTCAAAATCACAAACTTTGGTTTCCATGTTAGGCTTTGAAACATGTGATCCAATAGCCTACAACTATGGACTAACTCCTTTAGCACTAGGAGTGTGAGTATTTTTTAACTTCTCGTTGTTTGTCATCCATCCCTATTTTTAGGTGAAGGATCCCTAAAGAGCTACTTGGATGGAGGCTTGGACCATTAAACAACTAAATGATAGTCTAAAATTTTGTGATTCAAGGACTTGTAGCAATAACAAGTATTTGGTAGATTGAGATGTATGAACTATTGGTTAAAGTTTTAAGTGCCAACTTGGAATTCAATGAATTCCTTAAGGTTCTTCGATAGGTCAACCTAAACATAAATCCTTTTTAAGAGAAAGTGGAAAAGAAAGATTCTTGTTCATCATGAATCACTTGCCCTAGAGACATTGCAATGTGGTCTAAAAAGGAATAGAGTGGAAAGGGAAGACCAGGGAATTCAAGCTAGATTGGGTCTAGAAGAGAGCATTCCTCAAAGAATAAAATCTCAAGACCATGAGAAAACATAAGAAAAGAGGATTAAATGTACTAGTGGTCATGCCAAATAGTGGCCTTAGTAAACTTGACATCATCAAAATGAAAGAGAAAATCCTTAAGTAATATTTTGAATGTTCTCTATGCAAACCTCATATAGGGCCAAAGTAGAGTTAACCTAACTTCAAAGCATTATTTTAGAGGGAATTATTGCCATAAAATAATTTACAAAGGTATAGTTTTCAATCCATTTGTAGGCATTTTCAAAATCACGAGCAAACAAATAACATCAAGAGAAAAAAAAACTATCTTGTGAACTACCTTAGTATGGACTTTTGTGGGCATTTAGGAGCCATTTTTCTAAGCATCCAAGCCATTTAACTACCTCCTGTGAATTCATTAACTTTGGTGGTTGTATCGAGCATTAACAGGTTGATCTTTTGGTGCAATGACAACTGTCTTTGCAATAGGATGTCCTTCATGACCATCCCAAACTATAAGCAAAGGTTAAACCACATCTTTGAACCTTGATGTCTGATAAATAATGACTTGAAAGATTTTAGTGGAACATTTTGTCTTTCAAATGTCGGACTTCTGGGATATCACCTAAGCCTTAACTTTAGGTCAGAGTTAAAGTTTACTCCTGACACCCGACTCTCGACAAGGTTTTCCTCCTTTTGCATTACCAAAATAAGTTATCGATTGTCGGTAATCAAATATATCGTTAATTTTTTATAGATTCCAAAGCTAATAAACAAGCATTATAGCCAAATCCTAATTCTCAGAGAAAAGGGATCAAAGAACACTTTGTTGTCTCAAGTGTTAGTTTTAGGATCAAATTTAACAAAAAGTAGAAAATGCAACACATGAACAATAAATACAGTAGTTTACCCTAGGAGAACCCTCCTACTTGAGGGAGAAAAACCCAACAAAATATATATCTCCAATATATTGAATGAATAAGAGCAAAAATCTGCTTACAAGTCTGGCCTTACTCAAGGCTGAATTAATACAATGAATAATAGCATCACTCCTTGATGCAAAGATACAAATGAATGTGTTTCTCCTTGAAGTCAATCTGCTACTACAAAGAATGATGATTTGCTGCAAAAGGTGAACTTCTTGATAGTGCGAATTGGATGAAGTATGAATTGATGATTTGATTGAATGGACTCCACCTTGTATATATACAAAACAAGGTGACTCTTCACTTAGGTCGGCCTCCTTTTAAGAAATAAAAGTATAAAATATAATTTGTAATTAAGGCCAACTTGCCTTATTAATTAGTTATTATTTAAATTTTGAGAGAAAGATATCTCCTGCCGCTATAACATCAACACTCCCTCTTAGCTAGGGAGGTATCTTTCCAGATATCCATGTCATGGAGTCTCTCAACATGACACCCACAATGGATACACCCATTTGTGGAAAAGAGTTCATCACAGAGTCTCTCAACGTGATATCGTCATGGAGTCACTCAACATGACGTCGACCATGGCTACTCCCATGTGTGGAAAGAAACAAGTGCACAAGTTCCCATCACGGAGTCTCTCAACGTGATGTCGTCATGGAGTCTCTCAACATGACGTCCACCATGGCTACTCCCATGTGTGGAAAGAAAAAAAGTACAAAGGGTTCATCACGGAGTCTCTCAACATGATGTTGTCATGGAGTCTCTCAACATGACGTCTCATGTTAGTCTCAGAGATGAATAAGGCCTCACACTTCATATTTCTCCATCTCAGAGAAATATACACTACAAGGGATTTCACCTCATATTTCTCTGTCTCAAAGAAATATACACTACAAGGGCTTTCACCTCATATTTCTCCGTCTTAGAGAAATATACACTACAAGTGCTTTCACCTCATATTTCTCTGTCTCAGAGAAATATACACTTCAAGGGCTTTCACCTCATATTTCTCCGTCTCAGAGAAATATACATTACAACAGATCTTCATGATGATGTGACTCCCTCTGAAGCTCCAAGTACTTACATCAACCTCTTGACCTCCTCGTCCAAGGTTGCTTTTGTTGGTTTGTCAGACTCCCTCTGAATGTTATTTCCTCCTCTTTGAAGAAACTGATTGCAATCTGTATAGGTTCTTCCTCTTCGAGAGATGTCTCTAGTGAAGTTATGTGCCACCAACTCAGTCCCATGGCAACAAGTTGTGTCTCTATTGATATCATGATAGTTCATCTCTTCAACCTGCGTGAATTCCTCACAGGATGCCTCAAGCTCTTCCTCCCTTGAATTCCTTAGGAAGTCTCTCATCATCCTTTTGCTCCTCTATCCGTCCTGAAGAATTGACTAACTCCTGTCTTAATTTGTATAAACTTGGTATACTTTGAATACCCAACTTTTGAGAATTAGAAGTCTTCAAAACTACACAATATTTATGAACTGCCACGGTTCCTCTTTGAACTGCAATACTCCTTTACTGTTACGATACTCCAAGATGGTCTCTCTTCATTCAACAATGCTCCAAAATTCCATTCCCTCCTTTCATTCATGCGTTCCAAATTATATGCAGATTGGACCATATAATATGCCACGATGGTCTTTTCCCTGCTAGCTGGTCAGTTCTACTGTTGCCTCTTTGCCATGTATTTCTTAAAAATCCTTCAACTCCTTGAATTCTTAAAGGTGAGAAAACCCGATAACTTCTATAGGTGGCTCCAAAAGATATGTCAATGTAATATTTTGGCTGTGGAGACTCTTTAATGCACTTGAGAAATATTAAGCGGTGGTTGTCACTTGATCCACGTAGGCTCTTTTTGACCCACATGGCCACATTGGCTCATGGATTAGCGCCACCAGAATGAGGGACTTCTTCAACCAAATACTTCAAGAAACTATATTGTCTTTTGAGTGACCTCCTTAAAACGCTAGAGCCCTGATTCTCATAAAAAATATCACATATTTAAATAGCTCCCGACAATTAATTTCGTTCCTTTTAAATTCATAAGCGGCATCAAGAATGAATTTCAAACATAATTTGGTGGTATTAAAAAAATAAGAGGCAACTACAGACAAAGTGTAATTCTTCACAATTCTTGGGCATTCACAAACTATGAAACGAAACCAACAATGATTCGCATCAATGTTCTTTAAGCTTGCTTAATTCTGGCGACTCTTCAACAACTCTAACTAAACTCTTCATATTCCCATCACTTGCAGGGTGACATTGATAGTTTTGACCATAGCTATTAATCCATAGTGCCTTCAAAAACTATGCAGTGTCTGATATTGTACTCAACTTCTTAAGGAACGACTCTTATAAGAAATGACATCAATGAATTTATACTCAACTTCTTCTACAATGACTCTTTTCAATCTGTTATGAGATTATCGCCGTGGCATCCCCCATAGGTGATGTCTAGATAGAGCAGGACTTAAATTATTTTAACTCTGAATATTCCCATAACCTCTTGTGTGAGCTCCTCTATGATGAGTTTGCACATAATGTATTCCTACTGCTATTATTCAAGACTCCCAAGATAATTCCTCAATGTCTTATCAAAGTCGATTTTTCTTGAATTCACCAAGGTCCTTCATGATAGACTGCCTTAGATAAAGAGTTGTCTTAATTGCTTAAATCTTATCAGATCTTTGCTTAAACCCGCTCTGATACCATGTTAGTTTTAGGATTAGATTTAACAGAAAGCAGAAAATGCAACACATGAACAATAAACACAACATTTTACCCTGGGAAAACCCTCCTACTTGAGGGAGAAAAACCCAGCAAAATATATATCTCCAATATATTGAATGAATAAAAGCAGAAATCTTCTTACAAGTCTGGCCTTACTAAAGGTTGAATTAATACAATGAATAATAGCATCACTCTTTGATGCAAAGATTCAAATGAATGTGTTTATCTTTGAAGTCAATCTACTGCTACAAAGAATGATGATCTGTTGCAAAAGGTGAACTTCTTCTTAACAGTGCGAATTGGATGAAGTATGAATTGATGATTTGATTGAATGGACTCCACCTTGTAAATATAGAAAACAAGGTGACTCTTCACTTAGGTCAGCCTCCTTTTAAGAAATAAAAGTATAAAATATAATTTGTAATTAAGGCCGACTTGCCTTATTAATTAGTTATTATTTAAATTTTGAGAGAAAGATATTTCCTGCCGCTATAACATCAACATCAAGAATCAGACATCAGAAATTCACTCTATCAATTATCAAAATAAATCTTTAAGAGTTGTCCTTTACTTCCAAACCCTGATCCTCGATGTTCAATGGAGATCATTTGATTTTTATTAGATAGTAGAGAGCAAGTGTGTGCTTAAACAATTAAGATCTTGTGATTTAAATAAGAGATAACTGTTACAATTGAATCTTGACCCTCGACAATAATCCATTTTTAAATATTGGTTGATGGGTGTTTTTCTTAAACATTTTTGGTAATAAGAAACAAAGAATAAGCTATATTCCTGAATGCCAACACCCAACAAAACATAGTATTGAACATATAATTTATGAAGCCATGTTTGGAGTGAACTTGTTTAGATTGCTTGGTACTTTTAGAAAGCGATAAGAGGTACGATCAATACCTTGACAAACCAAAGTTTTACTTGTGTGGATTTAAAGGGTCTTTTATTACAATGCAGTTAGAATGGTTTGTCTCTAAGGCCTGACGAGGGATGCTAATTCATTTCTTTTTAATTATCTCCTTCAATATTTTGATGGGTGGTGTTTTCAAATGTAAATAACATGCCAAAAGGTGTTGAGATGAAGTACTGGTACAAAGGATATCATCTTGCTTCTAAAACGTTCTCTCCATATACAAAGATTGGAGATACCGATCTCAAGCACATAGATATGAATGGGTTTCATAGGAGGATTCATAATGAAGCTAAAAGGATAGTCAAAGCTATCTCCTTGGCTAATTATGGGTTGGTGGAAGCAACTGCCTTCCTAGTTTTTGTGCAGTCACCTATGTTAGTATTGACTTGTGCTCAATACTATGATCACAAACATAGGAGGATACTAGGTCCATCTAGAAAAGTGGTCCTTGATATTAGCCCTGAAATGATTGACAAGGTAGTCAGGATCCCTACCTTCCCCAAGTATGAGGCGATTGACATGAAGAACACAATGTATTATTTTGAGAGACACAATGTGAGTTGTCTCAATATCATTAATACTCAAATGATGCTCAACCTAAGAAAGATAACACTCAAGATGGCAAGAGTGCAACATAGGAGTGAATTCCAAGAAGGCATCAAGGATCAAATCACACTCCTAAGCAGAGTCTATGGTTATCCTTTAATGCCAAAGACTTTTACCCATGGGTGATGTCATCTTCGCCTTCTTCGAAAGTTTTGCCTTTTCGCAAAGGCTTAAATTGCAATATCATTAGGGTCCTCCTATGGACACCATGATTGATGTAATCTCCGCCTTCTCCGAAAGTTTTCTTGGCACAGGTTAACTAAAACTTTTGGATTTTAATTCATTTTTTAATAAATTTTATAAAAAAGCAAACACCCATATAATGAACTCTCAATCTGGCGTTGTGTTTTTAGTTGAAATTTAGTTCTAAATTTGATGTAAGGTTTAGTTAGAGTTCATTCCCAGATCAAGGTTAGTTTTTTTAGTTAAACTTTTAGTTAAATTTTTTCATATCCATAAATTTTGGGATGCATGAGTCTATATATTTTCAATTTGTGGTCATTGTAAAGGATAAAAAACTATTGTATTTGCAAGGAACCATACAATCTCAGTGTGGATTTCTCCTACTGTATTTTGTGAAGATTTTATAAATTATCAAAGGATTATGCCTTTTGCATACATATGGACCTTGATCATTGGTGATGGTATGTTTGTTTTATTTATCTAAATTGAGTAAATAGGTAAAGTTCATCATGTTACTGCGTTATTGAATAGAGTTTTGTCTTAGATTTGCTCATGTTCTACGGTGGTTTGATTTGATAAAACTTCAAAATATTTATATTAGTAATTTCCTTTGAAGATTGCATTGGTGTTAACAATAATTGAGTGAATTCTAGTCACTTTAATATTGGTTATTATGATTTTACCTAACCATTCAAAATTGATAAATGAGATGAAATCTTCCTTTGCCCATTTAATTTTCATTTTTGTTCTTCAAATCTCTCTCAACCCTAGATCTTTTGATCTTTTTTTATAATACTTTGAATCTTTGAAAGAGTACAGGAATAATGTAGATATGCTAAGCAAAGTGATGTACTAACATGCAATTGGTTGTGAATTTCAAGGAATAGATCTCTTTACTTTAGTTGCATGATTTACATATTTTCCAAGATATTTAAAAAATGCTCAAGCCCCTTGTTGAACAAGTTCACATGAACCACTTAGTTGTCCATCAGGTTCAAGAAATGGCCCAAAAGGAACATTGGAGTAGGGAATCCTACTTTTCAAGAGAAGTAATAATTTACTATTACTTAGCAAGTTGGTTGTGCTAAAACCACTCTCAACACAACCTAATTCATCAAAATACATAAAAAAATATCTTCTCCCTTACTGTAATAAGAACCCTAGCTATTTGAAAGCTTTTTAATGTGTCCTTTGATTGATTTTCCCATCCTTGTAAAAATGAAAAAATATGTGCATATACCTTGATAGAAAGTCAAAATTTTGGAAGGAAATGAGCACAATCACCAAGCAATCATGGAAATCTATGACCTCTACAATTGTAGGGGGTGCCCATACTCTAGTCACCACTTTAACCAATGCTTTACAAACATGTGTTCGATCCAAATCTAATTTGATCGATTGGGTGTGTGAAAGAACAATCCCTTCATTAGTGTCTTGTGGGGCTGAGTGTAGAAAATAAAAAAATCACCCAAGAAATACGTTACAAAATGACCTGGGGAATAGTGTGCTAGAAAAAGGGGTTTTCTAGTAATAACAAAGGAAAGACGAGTGTCGATGTCTCCTTTAAATCCATGCCAACCACATGAAGAATAATTTTCATGGAGTTATCAAATTAAAATTAATAGTTATGAGGATTAATCAAGTCATCAATGAAGCTTTGAGTTGTTTAGGAGGTAGGTGGGAGGCACGATGAGAAAAAAATGGAATTATGGATGTTTTGGCTCTTTGTAGAACTTTTTTGTTTGTTATGATGAGTTTGTGGGATTTTGGAGAGCTACTTGACCATTTGGGGGAGTTTGACAATGAATTAAATGTGTAGGTAAATCCATTAGCGTTGCACTTGTGGAGAAGATCATTTGAATTGAACCTACCAAATTTTTAATGTTTTGGTGTCTGATTTAGATGGAAAGTTCTGATGATGATGTCCACAAAATGATAGGATGACATCATCATGACCTAAGCATGATATCATCATGAACTAGGATGGCTTCAAATGGGATGATGTCAGCATGGTGGGTTGACATTAGCAAAAGACATAGTGATGTGAATAAATTATGGTTTGTAGGAAAACTCAACTAGCCTGGTTTTGTAGGGAAGCCCAACTAAATTGGATAAGAATGGGTTATAAAAGGTTCAATTTTGTTGTCCATGAAACCTCCACAAATGGTTGATGTTGCAATGGTGATGAAAATATGACATCATAGGGGGATGACACATCATCATGAACTAGAATAGCTTCAAATGGGATGATGTAAGCATGGTGAGATGACGTTAGAAAAAGACAAAGCGATGTTAATAAATGATGGTTTGTAGGAAAACTCAACTAGACCAGTTTTATAGGGAAGCCCAACTAAACTGGATAAGAATGGGTTATAAAAGTTTCAGTTTTGCTGGCTATGGAACCTCCACAAATGGTTGATGATGTTAGATGCATAGGACAACTAAGAGGGGGGGTGAATGAGTTGTACATTAAAGTATCAAAACCCTCATTAACATTCAAATCTTTATTAGCCCTTAAACCCTTAATCGGATTTAACATGAAAGTAAACAAGTGAAACAACAACACATCAAAACATCATGCATAATAGAACACCAGATTTACATGGAAAACCCAAGAAGGGAATAACCACGATGAGTATTAGCTCACAATATAAAGTAATAGCAACACCAAATACAATGGGCTCATTTCCCAAAAGAAAGAAGGAATGACTGCTAAAAGACTCATTGTCGAAAAGAAAGAAGACTCACTCTCGAAAAGAAAGAAGATAGAAAAAGGAGTGGTTCACTGCCAATTTGAATTGCTAACAATGCATCTCTTATGCTGAAGGTATAGTTCCCTTGAAGCACAAACAACTAATCCAACAGACTAAAATGTAGACACCTTCTACTCATTGCATCTAGGAGTCATAGGCATTAAGGTTTGCACTCAAATCACCACACTTGATTACTTTCGCATCTTTCGCATCACACACTATCTACTTCATCCACACAACAAATCATCTTGTATTTATACCATCAAAGACCTAAAACAATCTCAATTAGGTCGGCCTTAAGGAAACGTATGCACCTCAACCATGCAATATCAAATAGGTCGACCGACACCAAACACTTCCACAATATAAAGAAGTGAAGGCAACCATGCCACAACTTAACTAGGACCCAAATATATGTATCAACACACTTCTAAACACTTCCGTAAACAACAATCATCCTTCACAATTAGCGCTAACACACCAGATCGACCAAACTTGCACTAACAATAAAAAGGGAAGACAAGCATGCTTCTTCAAGTCCGAAACATCTCATGGACCACACAACAACATTCCAAAACATCTCAAAATATTCCACATCATCAAAATATTTGTCGCTACTACTGCAACCCCCTAAAACTTAAGAATAGCTTTATTTTGTGCAACCAAACACACTGGCATAGACATCCAACACACCAAACAACCTTGCATAACACCTCAACACTTGAAATGTCAAGGAAAGGTAGATACAAAAAATATAAGCACATTCTTAGATCTGCAAGACAAGAACCTTCAATGCGGAGAAATGCGAAGCAATCTCATCTCTCCCATACACCCTATTTCACTAGATAGACATACTATCAAACACATCTTCTATTGCAAAACAATCCATAACTTGAAACTCTGGGTATATGTAAAGCGCGTAAAACTCACATACTAAAAAGAGTATTCCATAAAGCAATGCTTTTCCAAATAAGGAAAGTGAAGCGTATATTAAATAGAATATCTATAATTGCATAATAACAAGTTACAATAATGAAGTACAAATCTCATACACTAGTAGGGGTGTTACATTAGATCTATTTCAATGTTACAAGTATAAGTTTTGCATCAATAGAACAATTTCATACATGAAGTTAGTTATACATTTTACAGTTTGGCTAAGCGAGCCATACAAGAATATTACAAAGAAGTATGTACATATAGTATAAGAATCTATGTCCTCATCTGCCATGACTCTGATGGTCTTCCACAAGTTGAGGCCAAGAGTGAGGTTAAGGTGCTTTTTCTGCCCAACCACGAAGTACTGAACTTCCCTAGGTTTCTTCCTAACATGAAGAAAGTATTGACCTTGCATGAGGAGCCTAACAACTTGGAACAATAAAAACAAGAAAGAATATCTTGATGTGTGCTTGTTGTCTATATGCATTCCTAAACTAGAAAAACACATTTCTTGCATATAGGATGTGGCAGAGACATATATAACATACAATCTAGGTTTTTCAAAACCATCTATTTCATTGGTACAATAGCTTGGCCAAGCAATAATAAACAATATGGTAATTTAGAAAAAGTAAATTACCGTCTCTAGGAGCCCACATTCGGCATCCTGTCTCAACAGTAATTCCATAGAAAGAATAAATATAACATAGCATCTGATAAGTTTGTTTAGGTTTTCAAGCATTCACTAATCAATGAGTTCTCTTGAAAACATATTTTAACTCAAAAATTTGTTATATTGGTTTGCATGTCTATCTATATTTACAATCCAACAAAAGGAAACAATCTCAAAGGATAAATAAGTTGTTTATATTTAATTCTTCAACCAACAGTTTACTCAATTCAACCAATTTATCATCATTCCAAGTGAAAATAACAAATATATGTTTATATATGTGCTTCTATTTGAGCACAAAAATTCTAATAATTCATTCTGTATAAACAATTCCCAATTCAAATGGTTCTATCTAGAAAAATATAGATTTATATTTATATGTTCAAAATAAGCACTTTCTAAATCAAATATATATTCATTTCAACATCCTTGACAAATTAAATCTTGCTTACATATATAGAAATACAAAATATCATTTTACAACAGAAGTAAATACATATCAAATGAAGTTTTTAAACAACAACTGATAAGTTGTCACATATATAGTGGTATATATATATATTTCCAAACACAAATATAATCATACAAGATAATTCATGGACCATCACATATTCTGCAAGCTTGAAAGTTGCGAAGTATACATATACACATTGAATTCCATCATGGTTGTTGCGGGGAAACACTACCTGTGGAAGGGCCTCTGCCTTCCACAATGCGACCTTCCCACAACCAACGCCTGTGGCTGTTACAAATAAATATTGTTTGTAATATATTTCTATTTAAACTCCATTCCAATTGGGTACACATCACAACAATTCTGAATAAATTTCAATAATGAATTTATATATTATTTATTATAATACATACAAAATATTAATATATACACTGCTATATATATATATTATAAAAGGGATAAAACTATACGGTTTAAGCACAACCATAAAAGATGTTATTTTCATACAAAAAATGAAAAATGCATAATAAATTTTATATCAATAATCAGATTTATCCTTTCTCATAAAAACGAAGATTGATCCATAACAATTATTCACACAACCTGAGATTTAAAATAATGGAAATTGCATAAAAACTTGGCAAAGCGCTATCCTTTTTGACTCTTTTCTTGCTCTTCTCTCCCTTTCACCGTTCTACTTCTACTTTGCCCAAATCCCCCAACTCTACTGTTCCTATTTCAATTTTTGTTTGCAGATTGAAAATTGATAATGAATCTTTTGTTCTTCCGAAAATGAGAGATTATTCTCTTTTTATTATTTTCTTTGTTTTGCTTTGTTTTCCTAAATTTAAGTCCTTTTCTTCTATTTTTCTATTTTTCTATTATTTTCTTTCACATTGTTTTACTTTCGAAAATCTTGCTTTCCTTTCAATGATTTATTTCAAATCTATCCAATAAAACTAATTTTTTAATAGAAAACATGATTTATTAGCCATGCATCACAATTATCCATAAAACAATAAATAATAATAATTTATTCTTCAAATAAAATCAAGAAATAAAATAAATTAAAACTATTTCTTCTATTTTCTATGTGCATTTAATTTTACCACCAATTAATTAAATAAACAACTATAAAGTAAGAAGCAATATAATATGATTAATTAAGTGAAATTCTAATGCAACTATATGATTACTAAGTGTCTGTGTGTGCGAGAGAGACCATTCCATCTTAACCCTGCCAGGTAGCTAGCCTCCTCTACCTTAACCACACCCTCGATCTTCGACAACCTACAACTCATGAAAACTCGGGCACCCATTAATAGGTTAGTGTCCAAAAATAAATTGAAGCAATATAATTTATCATTCCAAAATAACATTTCCTATATTGTATCTTTTTGAAATAAAATCATAGTCACTATGTTTCATCTTTTCCAAAATAAAATAATCATTTACTTATTTCATCTTTCAAAATAGCATAATATTTATTCTACCATACACAATTATGCATAAATCAATTCCACATAAAGTAAATTTAGGTAGCATCAAAGTCTATGACGTGACATCCTTCCCCACTTGGAAGAGACATCATCTCGATGTCTTATTACAAAACATCTACATAAAAATTCTTATACATCCAGTATATATAATAAAAGTCATAATATGCAGAAATAAAAGTATGCTAAAATCTCAGATGCGGGAATGATCTATCAATATCCTTCGCATTCTCCTAGGTGGCACTATCGATCGAATACCAGTCCCACTAGACCCTATACTGCACAACATCTCGGTTTCGCAACTTAATGTTGTGTCTCTCCAAAATATTGGTGGGCTCCACTAACACCATCCCTAGATCTTGAACCCACAAAGTATGCCAATCATGCGCACCACATGCATGGTACGTCTACTTATACTTATGCATATAACAACACATGGTACAACTACCATCCAATTACATCCAAGTGACATATGGCTCATTTGCTAGAGCATAAAAGAATGACATCATAACATTCAAGCATAAGGAAATTAATCACACTTTTGGTGCCCACTAGATGAGGCATAAATCATAGTCCATCATAGATACATACAAGCATAAATCAAGTACCACAATTTTGACAAAATACAACATATTCTCAAAAGATCAGTCCTCCTAACCAACACTAGGTTGAGGTCTCAAAATAGTAAACAAATCTCTAATGGTGCACCAACTAGGTCAAACCAACCATCATGCACACAAATCCTCTGAGGCTAGGACACTTGCTATCCATTTTTTTCCCTTTGATAAAACTGGTTTTGAACTTTCCATGCATATACACTTGTACCTTTTGCGTACTTCTCTCATCTCTATCACTATCTACATCCATTTCTTCATCTATTTCACTATCTCTCATTTATGTTCTATTGCCTCAATTCGAACTTGAATTACAGTCTATACCTTCTTCTTATTTAGAATCATAATCTCTTTTATTCATCTCTTCCAAGTATCCTCCCAACCTTTCTTCCATCTCACTATAATATATTTTCCTCAACCAATCTATACTCATCCTTCTCCATCCTTCTCCATCCTTCTAATTTTACTTCTATTACCAACTATTGGTTTGTTCTAGCTTAAATTACCATCTAATAAATTCCCTTATCTGTTTGCAATTTTGCTACACTTTTCTTCAATTACTAGCAATATAGTCTATATATTACCTCCAATCAACTCCATCCTCCTCTTCCTTCCATTTCCACACAAATCTTCTTATCTCAAAGATTTCTTCTCACCTTCAACTTCTAGCATTATTATCTCGACCATTTTAGTCTTTTCATTCTTCCATTTCAACTTCATGCTATTACAACATTCTGCACCCTATCCTTCGTACAATCATGAGGAATTTCCGTCCTATTCCCTTATCCATTCTAAAATATCTACTTTAGATTTAGCAATTCATGTTCCCAATATTTTTCCACATGCAATTACTTTGCTTTCTCAACTAACACTCTTTCTACCATTACCTGCTATTTCATCATAAATTCTCTTGTATCTCATGGACATATATATAATTAGGGATCAACATTTAAGCATATTCTCAAATTTCATTTCACATCTTTTTTTTACTATCTAGACATGATGACCACACTAATCGACAAGATACTCACTGTAAAATTGTAATCATGCACTTTACATTTGGTATCAGAGCAATAATCACTTGCAGCTAACAACAAATCGAGATTTCATGCAATAATCACTTGCATCTAACAACAAATCAAGGAATTTCAATCTATCATAATTCTAGCAACATACACACCAAGATCAAGTACATTCTCCATATTCTACTCCCTCATATAGTCCATCAGAGGTCCATCATGGACATGATAGAGAACATAATATGAAACTTGACCAACAATTTAAAACATTCGAGCATAGCCACCGTTAAGAAAGTAAATCAAAACCAAGGGAAAGAAAAAGTTGATTTCAACAATAAGGCATAAAATGCATGCAATTTCAACAATAATTCACACATGACCATAAAGGTCACAAGATAAATAAGTATCAAAAATTCGATGGCTATACTTACTCATAAACACAAATAAAAATTCAACGCTGGCCTTGACAACATTTAGTAAATTAATCAAAGTCAATAAAATAAGATATCAAATTTCTCAAGTTACATAACACATGAACTACGTGACTAACTCTAGCCACAAGAGAGGGAGTACAATACTAACTATACTTGGATTCCAAAATTTGAGGTAAGAGAACACATTCAATCTTGGCAAACAACGAGTCATCTAAGACTCCAATCACACAAAACATGAGATCCTTTCTACTTAACCAAACCAACATCACTGAAGATGCCAAACAACAAAAGTTGCATCACATTAAGGGGAATCACAATCACCATCCAATGACACACTTAGTCATACACTACCGAACATCCACAACCCAAGATATCTAAACACCTCACTCTCACAACAAAGAGCGATTACCAATTCCCACTTATAGGGATACACCACTCACACAATAATTACATAAGGTTCTTATTTGTACAAAGTATGAGTATAGTCTCCAAGTGCATCACTCACATGAAGACAATAATTTACTTAAGCATACTACACACGTAGACGAGATGTGAAAACAATAACTTTCAAGTGTGTTACTCGCACAAGGTAAGTGTACAATCTCTAGCACAATATGGAAACAAGCTTTGAGTGCATTACCCACACCAAATATAAATCAATCATAAGTGCATTACTCACACCAAATATAAATCAATCATAAGTGCATTCTTCGCACAATATATGCAAAGTGCCTCACTCGCCCGATGCATCACTCTCACAAGGTGCATAATTATAAGTATCATTAATATATAAATCTAGAATATAGGACTCATAAGGTTCCACAATATCAATAACTCCTACCTTGTCAATAAGGCTAATCATGGTAACTTATCCGAGCAACTTCTATCCTAGGTCCATATTGAAGACCCTTAAGGAAGCTTAACTTGCATTCTCTAAAGATCACATGGATTCATACTCACATCCTGATTAGGAAAAGAAAAGGCATTGCTTGAAAATCATCTTACTCATAGTATAATACCATTATCATTGCAGACATCCTCACCCTTAAAACATCCATCTTGGATTCTCTTCTTCCTTAATGGATCATCTAAAGTTTAAACCATTATTAGCTGTAGGCGATTGTCCTTTTCTACTTGTCATAATATTTTTATTTTGCCTCTAGCAATCTTGTAACTTATCCCTTTTGTAATAAACTCATTCACCCTTTATGTCCTCAGAGAGGTCTCTTTTCTCACAATATTTCTCTATTCCTACATCATCACTTCGTGGGTTGCCACTGTGTCCTAGCCATCTTGGCTTGGACATACAAGTCTTCAAAGACTCTAATTGGATTCATAACGGAAGATTATTTCAAACAACTACTAGTATTATATTTCATATCAATCAACACAAATACCATTGAATTTTCCCAAAATATTTACAAGGTCTCATTTTATTTACTTTTGGATTCTTACATCCTTATTCTATATAGAAGTTCTTGTTTTTCTAGAACATAAAAGTTTACATATCATTCTTAGATAAGGGAAACTCTTCTAGTTCCTCTTCCTTCTTGGACTCGAGGTTTACAAATTTGGAGGTTGGGTTTAATTGCGAACACTTCTTAATCTCTTCTTCATTCAAAATGGTTGCACTTCAACCACATCCAATAGGGAAATCTTGGTGGGCTGAGGGTTTACTTTTGGCTCTCTTGTTCATTTTTGCTTCCTTGTTCTTTTTCTTCTTTGCGAAGTGAATTCGCTTAAGCACTTCTGCCAATGTCTCAGACTCCTCTCTTTTATCATCTTTCACCCCCTTTTCCTTGGGTTCTTTGGTTTGTTCTATTTCACCTGATGACCTAGGCCTCTCATTATGTTTGGTTTTGTTGACTCGCTCTCGTGTTCTTGATGTTCCCTCCATTCTGACATAAGAAATAACGTATTATTACTAACATATCCTATATAAAATCTCGCAATGAGCCCTAGGGTCCAAGAGTTGAACCCAAATGCTCTGAAAGCAAATGTAAAACACGTAAAACTCACATCCTAAAAATAGTATTCCATAAAGCAATGCTTTTCTAAATAAGGAAAGTGAAGCGTATATTAAATAGAATATCTATAATTGCATAATAGCAAGTTACAATAATGAAGTACAAATTTCATACATCAGTAGGGGTGTTACATTACATTTGTTTCAATGTTACAAGTATAAGTTTTGCATCAATACAACAATTTCATCCATGAAGTTAGTTATTCATTTTATAGTTTGGCTAAGTGAGCTATACAAGAATATTACAAAGAAGTATATACATATAGTATAAGAATCTTTGTCCTCAACTACCATGACTCTAATGGTCTTTCGCAAGCCGAGGCTAAGAGTTAGGTTAAGGTGCTTTTTCCGCCCAACTACGAAGTGTTGAACTTCCCCGAGTTTCTTCCTAACACGAAGAAAGCATTGAATCTGCATGAGGAGCCTAGCAACTTGGAACGATAAAAGCAGAAGGGAATCTCTCAATGCATCCCTGTTGCCTATATGTATTCCTAAACTAGAAAAACATATTTCTTGCATATATGATGTGGCAGAGACATATATAACATATAATCTAGGATTTTCAAAACCATCTATTTCACTGGTACAGTAACTTGGCCAAGCAATAATAAACAATATGGTAATTTAGAAAAAGTAAATTATCGTCTCTAGGAGCCCACATTCGACATCCTATCTCAGAAGTAATTCCATAGAAAGAATAAATATAACATAGCATCTCATAAGTTTGTTTAGGTTTTCAAGCATTCACTAATCAATGAGTTCTCTTGAAAACATATTTTAACTCCAAAATTTGTTATATTGGTTTGCATGTCCATCTATATTTACAATCCAATGAAAGGAAATAATCCCTAAGGATAAATAAGTTGTTTATATTTAATTTTCCAACTAACAGTTTACTCAATTCAACCAATTTATCATCATTCCAAATGAAAATAACAAATACATGTTTATATATGTCTTTCTATTTGAGCACAAAAATTCTAATAATTCATTTTGTATAAACAATTCCCAATTCAAATGGTTCTATCTAGAAAAATACAGATTTATATTTAAATGTTCAAAATAAGCACTTTCTAAATCATATATATATATATAATTATATTACATATACAAAAATACATAATATGATTTTACAACATAAGTAAATACAAATCAAATGAAGTTTTTAAACAACTAATAAGCTATCACATATACAGTGGTATATATATATTTACAAACGCAAATATAATCATACATGATAATTCATGGACCATCACATATTCTGCAAGCTTGAAAGTTGCGAAGTATATATATACATATTGAATTCCATCATGGTTGCTGTGAGGGAAACACTGCCTTCCACAACGCAACCTTCCCACAACTAACGATTGTGGCTGTTACAAATAAATATTTTGTTTGTAATATATTTCTATTTAAACTCCATTCCAACTGGGTACACATCACAACGATTCTAAATAAATTTCAATAATGAATTTATATATTATTCATTATAATACATATAAAATATTAATGTATACACTGATATATATATATATATATATATATATATATATATACATGTATATATGTACATATATATACATGTATATATATATGTATACATGTATATATGCATATATGTATACATATATATATATATATATGTATATATATATATAAACATACATATATACATATATACATGTTATATATATATATATACACATATATATATACATATATATATATATATATATATATATATATACATATATACACATATATATATATATATACATACATATATATATATACATATATATATATGTATATATATATGTGTATATATGTACATATATATATATATATAAACATATATATATATACATATATGTATACATATATACATATATGTTTATATATATATACATATATACATATATATAAACTTATATATATATATATATACATATATACATGTATATACACACACACACATTTATATATATATATATTCACATGTATGTATATATACATGTACATGTACATGCACATATTTATTATAAAAGAGATAAAACTATATAGTTCAGACATAGCCATAAAAGAAGTTATTTTCATACAAAAAATGAAAAATGCATAATTAATTTTATATAAATAATGAGATTTATCCTTTCTCATAAAAACGAAGATTGATCCATAATAATTATTCACACAACCTGAGATTTAACATAATGAAAATTTTGTAAAAACTTGGTAAAACACTATCCTTTTTTACTCTTTTCTTGCTCTTCTCTCCCTTTTACCGTTCTACTTCTACTTTGCCCAAATCCCCCAACTCTACTTTCTTGTTTCAATTTTTGTTTGCAGATTGAAAATTAATAATAAATGTCCTGTTCTTCTGAAAATGAGAGATTATTCTCTTTTTATTACTTTCTTTATTTTTTTCTATATTTGTTTTGCTTTGTTTTTTTAATTTTTTTTTCTACTGCTTTCTTTCACATTGTTTTGCTTTCAAACATCTTGCTTTCCTTTCAATGATTTATTTTAAATCCATCCAATAAAACTAATTTTTTAATAGCAAACATGATTTATTAGCCATGCATCACAATTGTCTATAAATAAATAAATAATAATAATTTATTCTTCAAATAAAATCAAGAAATAAAATAAATTAAAACTATTTTTTCTATTTTCTATGTGCATTTAAGTTTACCACCAATTAATTAAATAAACAACTATAAAGTAAGAAGCAATATAATATGATTAATTAAATGAAATTATAATACAACTATATATGATTACTAAGTGTTTGTGTGTGCGAGAGAGACTATTCCATCTTAACCCTGCTAGGTAGCTAGTCTCCTCTACCTTAACCACACCCTTGGTCTTCGATAACCCATAACTCATGAAAACTTAGGCACCCATTAATAGGTCAATGTCCAAAAATAAATTGAAGCAATAAAATTTATCATTCCAAAATAACATTTCCTATATTGCATCTTTTTGAAATAAAACCATATTCACTACATTTCATCTTTTCCAAAATAAAATAATCATTTACTTATTTCATCTTTCAAAATAACATAATATTTATTCTACCACACACAATTATCCATGAATCAGTTCCACATAAAGTAAATTCAGATAGCATTAAAGTCTGAGACGTGACATTATAGAACCTCTGAACACCTCCAATCATCATATCCAAACCACACAAAAATATCTTCAACCATGAAGAAATGCAGAGTAGAACACTGAACACCACTCTATCACATTGAAGTCTCTTTTATTCAATTTTTTTCAAAAGCACTTGGAAACTTAGTGAACTAACTACATCAACAACACAACTAACATCTTTGCAACATCTATAACACCTCTCATCAATTGTAGCACATCCAACTATCTCTCCAAGTACAACTCCTACAACTATTTTGAAGTAAGACAACAATGACAACACCAACATTGTGTTGACATCAATAACGACAACTCCAGGCTTCCAACAACTCCAATGCTAGGGGTTGACATTATCAACACCAATAGTATTCCAACACTCTCTTCATACAAGGGGTTGACATAAATGACAACACCCAAACAACTCAAGCTTCCAACAAATGATGTAATGGTGATGAAATATGACATCACAGGGGGATGACACATGAAACTTTCAAAGTGAACTTAACATATGTTCAAATGTTAAGGATCGGGTTCAAAAAAGCTTTAGACCTCTCAGACAATAGTTCAAAATGGCTTGATAAAAGGGTAGATGTGGAAAAATCCAAGTGAGTCAAATAAGTCACTTCCATTCGATGCAATTCAAATGGAGGCTAGAATTCTACAAAGGCCTTTCTATGGAAAAAAAAAAGTGAAATGGATAAATGTTGAGAAAATACAATTGGGTTCTAATATGCTATGGACTTCTGTAAATATTCAATTTTAATTTTTGAATGGTTAGGTGTAGGGAAAAACAAGTGAACCAGATGTTCACTAAATTGAAAGGGGAAGTACAAATAGGCATAAATATTTCACAAAATCTTAATGATACAAAAAAAATTAAAGGGAATTAGACATGCAAGAAAAAACAATTGAACTAGGCTCGATAACTTTTGAAAGGGAGGTTCACTTGGTAGTCGAGTTCTTGCAAAAGGAAGACTTAGATTATTTCCTTCATTTTTCTTCCCGTGTAGGGATTTCTAACTAGATGAGACCTTGCAAGGAAATAAAAGTGAAGTAGACCTAGTCTAGTTGGACAAGTAAAACCTGCAAACCAAAATCTTGTTGGTTTCAACTCATTTTAACAAACTTTTTGATCATTTCCTAACCCTCTTGAGAAATACTTTAACATGGGGACCCAACTTAGAATATTTTTTAGACTAGTTATCAACAATGGGTAGGATAGGGTCCAATGCACACTTACATAGTAGAAAAAGGAAAAAATGAGACACATTAAATGAGGTTTCAACACTAACTATCTTTGAGTAACAAGAACACTAGGCAACCAAAAATAACAATTAGAACTAACTCATAGTTCACCATGGAAATATAGGAATCATGGTTGCACAAACATAATAATATATACACGTGACAACACTTGCAACCAATGACATAGAGGCATTGAAATTTTAATGGTATGGATGAAAGTAAAACTCAAAAGTATAATTATAGGTTTTCCTTGCATGAAGACCCATAGCACATGGTCATAAATGAACTATTGCAATCACTTGCCTCTATCAAAGATAAGCTTGCTAAATGATATAATATTCCTTAAGCACATTTTTCTTTTATGTTCGAGTTGCAACATGCATTGTTCCTTGCATGCATGCACCTATAAATTATAGTTAATGCTTTCATCATTATGTTGGAGGTGGATATGACTGTCATCAAAGCATGGAAACCACAAATAGATATGACAACAAACATCTATAAGATCCTCGTGGGCATGAAGCACAATGAAACCTACACATAAAATAATAAAGGGGAAATGACTTCTTGAGTATCAAGTTGAAAGACATCATGTGCGCGTGAAACCTCAAGCTAGGTTAAATCAAGTAAGTTCTCTAGTTCTTTTAAATATTCCAACCCAATCGCAACATAAATGCTAACATACTCATCCATGATTGAATCAAAACCCTGATTCAAATCTAGTTCGTCATAGCATATAATTGAAAAATTTGGAGCACTTCAAGTGAAGACTTACAATCTTCAAGTTGCTCCTCTATATCATATCCTTCACTATAACTTGTTGTATACAAACTATTGTTAAGAAAATTATTAATGAGTTGTTCTTCTTCATTTATTTGTGAACCAACAACTTGACTTACTTGAGAAAACACAACCTCAACATTATCATGATCAACTAGTGAGCTAAAAAATGCATCCTCAACATAATCTTTATCAACAAAAGAAGATTGATCTAAACCTAGTTTCAAAAATTGGTCCATATCAAGAATTTCATGGTTGGAAACAATTGGCTCTTGCATACATTTGTATTCATCCTTCCCACATGTAACAAGGAAAGCTTGAATTTCATCAAACTCTTGAATAATAGGCAACCAACATACACCACCTTCACACATGCTAAAGCATTATCCATCAACACAAAAATAAGCATTATGAGACACTTCATGTGATATGCATAGTTTAGGAACAAAACTAGAGGGAAAATGGGAAGATAACACATAATTCAAAGAACCAGAAGAATCCACTTTAGCACCAATGCCTTGAAGTACTCTCCATCCAAATGGTTTAGTAAGTAATAAACCATGAAAAACTTGAACCAAAATGTTAGGACTATTCACCTTAGCTTAATCAACAATCACACATGCATATTGTTGTTGTTTCAAATGTGTTTCATGATTATAATTTTTAGCCTCAATTGCAACAATAAGAGTGATAATAGTTCTTATGAGAATATTATTAAAATGTCATTCTTAATAGATTTAGCCGCATGAGGATTCAAATAAGGCATTCTCCATAAGGGAATGCGAGGATGAGGATGAGATCTTGCCAGTACCGAACTTAAAAATAACAAGCACTCAAATATTAAAATGAGTCAACAAACAAAACCTTAAGAGGAAAAAAGAAGGATAAGTAGGGTGGGTGAAAAAAAAATCACACAATAAGCTGCGAAGCCCTAAAGGAAAGTATAGATAAGGAGCACAAATAAAATACATTCCTAATGACATTTGAAGTAAGATGACATAATTAGCAAAAGTTGAAATGAAAACCCTAATGGAACAAGGAAAAATCTCAAGGTCAAACCTTAGGAGGTGTAATCTAGTATATGTGTTCATCAAAATGTAAGGGGGAGAAAAAATCTACATCAAATTATCTAGGCTAATTAAATAAATGCAATCAATTAGCAATTATAACCTTAATAAAATGACTAGGGATTGAAAATTATAAATGCTAAATTAAACATGCAAAATAAGTAAATAAATAAAATGTGATACATAGCTCAAAACATGATGGTGCATATCTACCATTTGACATGTTAGGAAATGATTGACTAATGTTATGTAATTTTAGGGTTAGTTGAAATAAATGTCTCAAATTCTATAAACTAATAGTTTTTTGCTTTGGATCACCTAAGTAGGTGTGGACCTAACCTTTGTAATTGTAGATCTCTCCTTATGAGTGGTCTTGAATTAAAAACTTGGAAATATGATTTGACAAAAGCTAGAATATTGAAATTTTCTTTTTCTCAATTTTGTTGTTTATATGTGCAGTAGGATAAGTAGTGTTTATAAACACATCTAGGAAATTTGTTGGATCACAAGGATCAAATTATCCTTAGTTAGACCCTTAACATGCTTTCTGGCTCTATTAGAAAGATTGGAGACAACAATTGAGCATTCAACAAACCTAAGATGATGTGTTTTTATATAATTATCTTATAATGCTTTAGATCCTTTTTATTATCCTTGCAAATTGAACTCTAGATGTGCTAAATAATAATGCCCTAGGTTATTAGGTTATTTTCAAATGAATGAGTGAAGGTCTTTAAATATAATAACCAAACACACAAACCAACATAATGTGTGCTAAGTTAGCTTAGAATGAATAGTGAAGTGGTGTGTGAGGTGTGATTTTACATTTTAAATTTAATAATTCTAAATTTAGATTTGTACGTAAAAAATAACCAAAGTCAAATTTCTAGATACAAATTTAACCTAAAATGATATAAAATAAATCTAAAATTGAAAACAAATCTCTAAAATTTATAATAAAAAAGATTAAGATATATAATATTGTAAACTAAACTTACACAAGAATATACTATTCATACATTTTTATTACATTTAAAACATTCTAATCAAAACAACTCAAATCAAAACAAGTGCCACATAGTGGCTAGTACTTGCCTCAATAGTATTGCAATTATTGCTTTTTAGATTTGATAAAAATTAAATGTAAGTTTAGTTAATTAGCCGATAGGCTTCTTATTGTGGACTTGCCAGTCCACAAGCAACTGATAAACCTGTCTCACACATCCATAAACCATTTTTGATTGCCGATAAACTGTTTTCAGATTGCCACCGATGGTCTTGACTAATTGCTTCGCGTCTGGAAACAAATCTCAACAGGATAGACATTGCGTCAAATCAAATCAAATCGGATTTTTGGACTTCATTTCAAATTGTATTTTTGTCAGAACAGTCTTACACCATCATATCTGTCTCAATACGAAATGCATTGAACTAAATGCATATAAATCTGTCGGATCGAACTAAATCACTGATCATGAGAATTGATAGATTTGATTCACTGATAGCTACGATTTCTTCTTCATTCTCCCCATTAATCTCATCGACATCATTGACAGCACGACACAATTTGTGCAGAATCTTGAGCTAAATCGCCTGCCATGGTGTCTTCTCCTAGAGTCGAGCCAAATGGGAGTAGAGCTGGGCGAAACAAGTGGGTCTACGTTTGGGAAGGCAGATTTAGCACATGAATTCACCTTTACCATTTGAAAACCAAGCACTGAAAATGGAGGGGAATGCTACACCTTCATCAATGGAGTCCACACCATCTTGGTGTTCGATAATGATACCACCAGCCCTTCCAGATCACGCATAGAAATGATTTACAAAATCAGGGTATGGAAATTTTCGTAAATTTATTTAGATGACACACTCTGATTTAACAGTCCAAATCCTGGGACTGGAAGCCACACTTTCTGTTGTGGGGTTAATCTACATAACAATGCGAGTCAATGTTATGGCACCGACAAGCTGTAGGGAGATTGGTTTTGGTTTGTCTCATTTAAAAACATTTCTACTATGGCAGCGTTTCGTAAAATATTCTTGCAAACACTTTCCAATTTTTTCTCATTGGCATTATTGACAGCATGACACAATTTGTGCAAAAACTTTGGTCGCCACTGCAAATAAATAATGCTGAGTTCCATTCTATCCCGCAGCAGAAAAGCGAGGTCAACAGTGAAGTGGTAGGGAGGGGATCGCGCCTCCTTCTAGCCATCCGCTGACCCCCACATCTTGATTTCTTGAGCCAGTACCCCCCGGGAAATGGCGCCTTCTTGTCTTGTATCTCCAGGCAAAGCTCCCGAATATTCGGTCCAATCGCGTGTCCGACATGCCTCCCTTACAGGGCTTCGTTTGAGGTGAGCGAGATGCCTCTAAAACCAGAAACACAGCTGCTGCGCAACAAATCGCTTTAGACCGCGAGGTAAGTCACTTGCCATGGTTTCAGTGGGTTTTATTTCTAGGAATCTGTAAACGACCGAATCCTTTTGTTTTGTTTCTATTTTAGAAATTCACAGATCATCGCTCAGAGTGAGCCGAAGCATAAGACTTGTTTGTATGACATGACTCAAAAACGGTGTTTTTACTGGGTGTGGAAGCCGAGTCGCGTATAAATCTTAGGTCTTCGGCAAAGTACCCACTTTTCTTTTTATTTATTCACATATGTATTTATATGGGTGCTGAAGAAAAAAGACCTTTCTGGCTTTTTGAGAAACTTCGCAATTTCATACATGTATCAGATATGGGTTTTAATCAAATGGCCTTACTAGAATATTTAGCAAGGCACCCACTTACTTTTTTGCACTTGCATCAAACATGGATTCTTAACTTAGACCAAAATGGCATGTACTTAAAATTTGGTGGGTTCGTAATTCGTTTTTCTTTTCATGACTGATGATTTGTCACGATCACACTTCCCAAATAATAGGGATGAGAAATCACAATTGCTTTTGGGTATAAGGCGTGCAAATAGGCAACAAGCAGCTATAGCATCCTTTGTCCTATCTAGTGATAGTATGCATATTGGAGTCTTGGCCGTAAAAACTCATGCTGCTTAAAACCATAGCCTGCTATAGTTTTCTACAATCCCAGATTAGTTTGATTTTTTCTTGCCATTTCATTGCCCTTTATGGATCAGTTGTTTTTAGTGGTAATTTCATGAAAATTAATTTGAAAATTTTGTTTTATTGTTTACCCTTAATAGTTCGGAGTGGCATCCTATTTGTGGAAAAATTAGAATCCTTAGTCAGCATATTTGCATTACAGTGAAAAAAGAGATTAGCTATAAAACAATTAATCTTCCAGTCACCTTGAAATCGGATTCCACCACATGCTACATATAATTAGAAACCCACTGCTGTGTAATGCAAGAGAGAGAAGAAGAGAAACACGGTTTTCTCCAGACGATGTGGTTATCAAGCACAAAATAGACAACCATGTAAACAAACACAGAATAGACAACTTGTTAATTACCTTTAGTTGCAGCTATATTTTTTGATTTCCACGTTTTATGCCTTGTCTACTACTTTGTCCACCTGTCAGCCATTGTAGAACTTTTCCACATGCAAATGCATCGATAGAAGTGTAAGAAATATAGGGTTTGCAGATTTTTTGGTCAAGATACACAGCAGAAGATCCAGGATGCAGAAAGAAAAATAAACATAGGTTTTTTTTGCGTTTTCTGGGGTTCACGTCTCTTCGCTAGCGATCTGTGGGTCCCATAGGCTGCTTGGCCTCATGGACGTGATTAAAAACATTCATTCATTCAAACTCTAAAGATTGTTTAATTATGTTAGAAGTATTAGCATCAGTGCAAGTTTATGAAATGTGAAAATTTAAAAGTTATAGTTTTTTTTATATTAGATCTTGATGGTCGTTCACATCCTTAAGCTAGAAGCTTTTATTAGACTAAAGTGTAAGGACTTGCAATTTCAAAGAGTGAAGTTCAATACTTGTCTGTCTCTTATTTACCATTAAATCGGCTCAAAAACCTCACAAGTGGCTTTTAAATTGTTCAAACAAAGATTTCGACAAAGGATGACATCAAGTCTTAAAACCCTTGAGAGTTTAATCGTTTACAACTCTCTTTCCACCTCCTTAGACATTCAGGGTTGAATGATTCTATAGATCATGAAAATCCTTTCCAACTAAATCAATCAAATTTGAATTTCTATGCCCAACTAAAAATTGAAATCATTCTAGGCTAATCTGCACATTGGAATGATCGATACCCACTTCTAATCAATCCCTCTATTTTGACATAGGTGGCCAAATAAATGTCTGTCCTATCAAATTCCATATTGTTTCTCTATGTCGATCCTCAACTCTCCGGAATGTTCTAAATCATATGGAACAATGAGTGAAAAATGGTCGTTCTTCATATACACGTCTGTTAAAAAAAGAGGGGGAGACAAGTTCCTTTACTAACCCATTTTTTATTGATTCCCTTCAAATCAAACATTAATACTGTAAGTCTACAACGTTTATAGTATGAATAACAAATTTAGTGTTCGTACCATCTTGAATGCTGGATTGGGCCACTGTAACTGCTGGAGCTATTTTGCATCACCTGGAGTCTATAACATGTCATATTTGTGGCTGTAAAATACAATTTGGGAGTGTGCCAACAACCAAAGTCCATCCACCATACATGCCATTACCGACCACCATTTTTCTGGGCAGTATATATTGCTGGTCGCTACTGCTGCATCACTTTTGTTGGAGGATCCATTGGGGGAAGGGTGCCACACCAGTTGGTGAGAGTTTGACACATAAGACAACATTATTGCTGCCATTGCACCTGTTCAAACCTTTTGCCCACTACTAGGGAAACTAGATTTGAACCATATGGTTGTCCATACAGGAGATATAGTAAGGCAATTTCATCATTGTGGAAGCTGAATACAGGCTGCTATGACCTCCATCTGCCCCATTCAAAAGTTAGATCAGAACTATATCATTTCTATATTTTTTTAATTGTGAATCCAGCTGATAAATTTTGAATATTGCATGAAAACAGCAGTATAATGACTACAAATAGAATTAAGTGACAAATCTGAATTTGTATGGTGCTATCGCATACAATGTAAGTTCATTTCTCTACAAATAGTTTTTTCTCCTCCATCTTATACCTTGACTTTTCTCTTCTTAATGATGGATCATCTTGTGTGATCCGAAATGTTGATGTTAGAAAAATGCCAAAAAAATTTATGTGTCTATTTATATTGTACAATGCATCAATGTCTACAAATATGTTTTTACGTAACCGATTATATATTATTACAGTTCATTTATGTTTTTCCTTTTGTTTCCTATCGGCGTCTCCCTTGAACCTTCTATAGGTGCAAGTGCTAGTTATAGTGTTTTAGTATTGTTGATTAGTTATTTTAATGACCTAATCTAACCCTAATTCATACCCTAACTCTAATTCTATCCCTAACCCTAACCCTAACCCTATCCCTAACTCTAACCTTAACAATAAATTTTAAACCATTATCTTAATCCTAGATCTATCTCTAACCCTAATTATGATCATAACACTATCCATAACTATAAACCTATTTTTTATCACCAACTTTTAAATAAATAACATATTTAATGTATGTTATATTACAAATTATTATATATTAAATAAATTTTATAAATAAAATAAATATAATATATACTAAAAATGATTGTTAATGTAAAATTGTTATATATTAAAATTATTTATTACAAGTTGTTTATTTTTAATTTGATATATACGTATATTAAAAATAAAATATATTATATTAAATTATCAGATTTGATTCGTAGTAGACACAAGTGCAACTATATCTCTTCATTCAAATCAATAATTGTTAAATATTAACGAATCAATGATTATAGATGGTATGAATTTTTCAAAGTCCATGAATGATAGAGTAAACACTTCTAGATTAAACTATGTATGTTATTTTGAATTGATGTTTTGAACCACACTAAATGATTCATCATAGGAAGAGGATAATGAAGAATATGATTGTAGAAATGACCTTGAGAAAAGTTAAGTGGTGGGAGAGGGTAGGAATGGAGGAGATCAAAAAATAAAGTAAAAGTGAAAATAGGTGAAAAATGATGAAGACATAATAGAAGAATGAATAATATAGTAATATGATATAACACAAATAAATAGATAAAAAAGGTTTAAAGTAAATGTCTTAAACAATGAATAAATAACTCTAATGACCTTACCCTAACCCTAACCCAATGACTCATCATAGGAAGAGGATAATGAAGAATATGATTGTAGAAAAAATCTTAAGAAGAGTTAAGTGGTGGGAGAAGGTGGAGAGGGGGGAGATTGAAAAATGAAGTAAAATTGGAAATAGGCAAAAAATAATGAAGACATAATAGAAGAATGAAAAATATAATAATATGATATAACACAAATAAATGGATCAAAAAAGGTTAAAGGTTAAATGTCTTAAACAGTGAATAATTAACTCTAAGAGAATTATAAAGATGAATTATATAACAAAATTATTGAGAAAGAATTACCAAAATTATTAAAAGAAATGAACGAAGATATAAAGGAAAATATACTATAACTTAAAACAATAATAATTTAGGGGATGACCTCGCAACGCAGCCGTAAGCTGCGAGCCTTCCACATGGGAGGTCTTGGGTTCGAGTTCGCTCGAGCCCGTGTGCTTGACGCAGGATGATTGGAGGACAAATCTAGCAGCGAACGTAATTGGAGCTGGGTGGATACTTGACCGAATGTTATGACTGAGCTGCAGGCGTCAGAGGGTGGCATGGAGAATCCATAGGCGGAGGTGTGTGGTGAAACGAAGTTCGGCAGAGGAGAACCAGGGTGACGGGAAGAAGATCGGCGAAGGAGAGCCAGGGAGACGGAAGAGGAGAATGAAGGAAGGGAGCGGCAGACAGCGGAAGAAGAACGAAGGAAGGGAGAGGCAGCTGGGAGTGAGGAGAAAGGATGACGGGAGAGAGGAGATCGGGAGAAGATGCAGACGGGTGGAAGGAGAACGGAGGAGGAAGAATGGAGGAAGGGAGCGACAGACGGAGGAAGGGAGTCGAGGAAGAAGGAGAATGGAGGAAGAAAGAACGGAGGAAGGATGGAAGAGGCAGACGGAGGACAAGAGACGAGGAAGGAGGAGGAAGGAAGGAAGAGGCAGATGGAGGACGAAGGACGGAGGAAGAAGAACGAAGGAGGAAGGGAGGAAGAGGCAGACGAAGGAAGGGAGGCGAGAAGAATGGAGAAAGAGAACGGAGGCGGGAAGAATGGAGAAAGGAGGAAAAAAGAGACAACTGCATGAGACAAAAAAAAATTGGGGATGGGGTCCCCCATTGTGACCCCACTGGTTCATAGCTCCAGTCAAAAAGCCGCTCACCCACTCAAAAAAAAAACAATAATAATTTAACCAAAAAGAAAAAAAGATGAGATTATATATAAAATATAAATTAGAAAATTAAATAAATGATTCAATTAAAATAAAAAAAAATAGATGGTTAAAATACAATAGATTATTATATATATATCCTAAATATATATTAATATAAAGAGATAAAATCATAATAATTTATATAGTATATATTAATTTATATTAATATAGATTAAAAGAGAACCTACAAAATAAAATAACCTATCATATATATTAATATAAATGTATTTAATATAAATTAATATATTACCTATACAATGTAGATTAACTTATTTACCTATAAAATATTACCTTCAATAACATAAGATATAAATAGAAATAATATATATAAATTCTACCTTAATATAGGTTATATATAAAAATTAATATTATCTATATTAAAATAGGTTGTATATTATATATAATAAAGACCTAAAATAATATATGTTATCTTATATATCTATATATCATAGGCTATAATTTTTTTGGAGAATTTATTTATATAAATTAATATAAAAATATACATGATAAAAAAATTTATTAATGAAAAGAATAAGAGAACATATAATAATTAAATTATACCATAAAATATTAAAAACATATATAACAAAGATATTAGTCTAATGGAAAGAATAATGTAATTTTTATTTTATTTTATTATTTTACTAGTTAATTGATTTTTGTGAGATTTAATAAAAAAGTAACAATTATGGGGTTGGGGCCCTAGCTCGGTTGGCTAAATCTTTCCTTTGCAGGAGGTTGGTCACAAGGTCTAGTCTCCCCCACCCCCGTGGTACCGGAGGGCCATACCCGATTCCTGCAGTCTAAAAAAAAGAAAAAAAAAGTAACAATTACATTCTTACAAAAAGTCAAAATAAGTAATATTTATTTTAGAAAGATTTAACGAAATGAATTTATAAAGGAAAAAAATAAAGGAAAAAATGAAAAATCATTCTTTGAAAAAATGTTTAAATGGTCAATAACACACATAACTTTTTAACCAATCATATGCACAAAAGATAATTTTTATAATTTGTAAAGTTAAATATTTTACAAATTGATTTTACAAAATTGAATTTTGTTTTAATTTTTTTAAAATATTGTTTTTGATTGATTGAAAACTAAATTATTAGTAACTAGTTAACTAAAAAAACCAAACTCATGCCAATGAAGTATTAATAACATATAAATTTACACACATAAACTTAACCCAAATTCAACATTGAAATCTTAAGAAACTATTTCTTAATGCCTTCCAAAACCAATAAATATAAAAAACCAATATGATCCTAAATTAAAACTATGAAATTTCGACAATTGATAATAAATTTGATTCTCATTAATGATCTTAAATTAAAAATTCTGTTATTTCTACATTAGACCATTGACCTTTTTTTCATTCCGATTTATATGCCCCAAGACATTTGCAGGTTTGGAAATTTGCACAATTTTACTGAACGACCAACAAAAAACGAAGGGAATTTCTCCACATAAACACCGCGGATTGACAAGCCTACTGGGCAGAAACGATAGGCTGTGAAGCCCTGGTGTGCAGGAAAACCCCGTCACGTCAATCAATGGTTTCACACATGAAAAACGAGCAATCTCCGATGTGAAGTGAGCAATAATCTTACTTCGGTTTTAGAAGATAAAAATGGCCGTCCTCTTAACAATAATTTAGTGAGAAGTTAGTTGGGTCATACTCTGAAAGAAGAATAACATGGAGAGAGGCAAAGGCACACTTTATGTGGGGTGTGTTGCGGTTTTGTTGTTGCTGCATACCTCAATATCCGTTTCAGCAGAAGACGATTTGTATTGGAGGAATGAACAAATCAAGGATAGAATAAAGGAGCTACCTGGGCAGCCTTCAAATGTGAACTTTGCCCAATATTCTGGATATGTAACTGTGGACAAGAAGGCTGGTAGAGCTCTCTTCTACTGGCTTGTTGAAGCGACTGATGATGCCCATTCCAAGCCCCTCTTGTTGTGGTTGAATGGAGGTATGTATCAGTGATTCGTTATCCCTTTTCCATTTTCTTCTTATTCTGAAGATCTAAATATTTGGGCTTGTTTGGAAGAACTTATTAACATACAGGATTATTCTAAATGTTTTTTTTTGTTTCATTTGATCATTCAAGTGATATATCATTATCTTGGTACAGGCCCGGGTTGTTCCTCTGTGGCATATGGGGAAGCTGAAGAGCTTGGGCCTTTTCATATCAATTCTGACGGCAAAACAATTTTTCTCAATCCATATTCATGGAATAAATGTAAGAGATTTGCGAAACTGGTCAGTTTAAAGTTGGGTTGTGTAATGCCCCCTCTTTTATAAATTAAAAAAAAAAGGAAAAAGAAAAATCTGCAATGTATGCTTTAACAAGAATATATTTTATGTATCTCACATTTGAGCTATCATTTAGTGGCCAATGTCCTGTTCTTGGATTCCCCTGCTGGAGTTGGCTTTTCTTACACCAATACTTCATCAGACATTAAGAAATCTGGAGACAAACAAACGGGTACTACGTTTTGTACTGCCTTTTTTTTTTAATTTTGATTTTGTCCGTTTGTTTTTTTTAAACAAACATAAATCGTAATCCTGGAATTGCAGCTGAAGATTCATTCATTTTCCTGACCAACTGGTTGGAAAAGTTTCCTCAGTATAAGAATAGAGACTTCTACATCGCCGGAGAGAGTTATGGAGGTATCAGCGCTTCCTTAACTTGCATATCGACTTTAGTAGTCTTTGACTTGTGAACTTGGTTGTATCTTAAGACTCTTTATCATCAGTGTGTTCAGATTCCAGAAACACTTGTATGATGGCATAAATCTCTTTTAAAAGTAGGGTTGTATATAGCAACACGAGTATGCTTCTATGAATATTATATAGAGAGCACTCGATCACAGAGCACAGATTTGCATCATATGAAAAGAACTAGACATGAGCAAAAATGTTTTTTTTGCCCTGTTTTAACTACACATAAAGTTTCAGTCCTGATATCTTTTTTCTCATTTGTGCTGCATTCCAAGACATTTAAGGTTATGTTCTGATTTTAGCTGTAAAATTTATGTTGATTTGATATGGTTGAGCTTGACTTCCACTCACAAATGTTGCAGCCTTTGATTCAACTATTCTGAGATTTAGTGGAAGGATTTGCGCACTTAAGAATGTGAAGTTTCTCTGGACATGAACGTGGAATTTAGATGAGATAACTTTTATTGGAAGCCATATTACGGATATTTTTTAAGCAGAGAAACAGAACCTGACATATTCTTTCTAATGCTATTTTGTTTAGGGCATTATGTTCCTCAACTAGCTCAAGTTATCTACAGACGCAACAAGGCCCTGGCAAATCCAGTTATTAACCTGAAGGGGTATATGGTAAGGTCCTAAGTTGTGCATTTGCATCAAAATAAAATGAGCTCCTTGGAATAGACAACTGACATCTACAAAGCAATCATATAACAGCAAAGGGTTCGTTGGACATTAGAATTATATTTTTTCTTTTAACAGAAAACAAATGACTATTGCAGGTTGGGAACGCACTCACGGATGATTTCCATGACCTTGTTGGGGTTTTTGAGTATATGTGGTCTCATGGGATAATATCTGACAACACCTATCTAAAGCTTAACATTTTCTGTGACTTTTCATCTCCCTTGCATCCATCACTTCTTTGTGAGAAGGCATTAGAACATGCTGAAGCAGAAATGGGACAAATAGATCCGTACAGCATCTACACCCCTCTTTGCTCAAACACTACCGGAAATTCTGGAAAGCAACATATAAAGAAAAACGTAAGTGTCATGGTTACATTGGGAATTCATGTATGCCAACAGATTAGGTTATTAAAGTGCAATGTTGCCCGTATTTCCATTTGGCATCATCGGGTCCACTTTCTCAAATTGAGCACATTTATAAATAGCCGTTGATTGCAGTTTTATAGTAACTGAACTAGTGATTTCTGGAGAAGAAAAACCAAGAGAAGGACTAGCTTAAACCATTTCTCTAACAGCCATTTTGTTGGCAGCTATGGAGGCACCTGTTTGGGGGGTATGATCCTTGCACTGAAAAGTATTCTGAAATTTACTTCAATCTGCCTGAGGTGCAGAAGGCTCTTCATGCCAATATTACAGGAATCCCTTATAGGTGGACAACTTGCAGGTTTGTATCAATGAAATGATTCCTCTGGCAGAACCTTTCAGTTCTTGAGATCTGTCAGTGAAATATGGTTTGTGATCATTTCCATGATTCCTGGTTTTCTGCTTTTACATTATTTGTAGAATGGTGTTTTTTTACTTATCTGATCTCTTTTGGCTGCAATATGCAGTGATGCAGTCGCTGAAAACTGGAAAGACTCCCCTAGGTCTGTGCTACCAATTTACCGGGAACTTATAAAAGCTGATTTACGCATTTGGATGTTCAGGTGATCATACAAATTTTATTCCTTAACATCTACAAAAATAAAAGTACTCATCTCATACCCACTTTTGTGTTTCTTCGTAATTACAATGGGCTAAGCTGTTTTTGGTGTTTTTAACGTACAGTGGAGATACAGATGCAGTAATTCCGGTAACATCAACCAGACTTTCTGTAAATGCACTTAAGCTTCGTACTGTTACTCAATGGCATCCTTGGTATGACAATGGACAGGTGGGTCTCATCTTTCTCTTATTCTTATTTCCACAAAACTTCCAGGCCTTTTTAACCCATTGCAATCATAAATGGTAAACTACGAAACTGTATTCCTTACCGTGCACTTATGATAAGGAACATTTACTTCTCGAGTTATAAATTTTCATTGGAAATTTTAATAGCATCTAGATGAATGATGGTAGTTGTCTTTAATTTTCAGGTAGGAGGATGGACTCAAGAGTATGAAGGGTTGACATTTGTAACAGTCAGAGGGGCAGGTCATGAGGTACCGCTGCATAAACCTAGAAAAGCCTTTATACTCTTCAAATCCTTCTTAGAGGGTAAGTCAATGCCAGCCTCCCCAGAGCTTGTGGCTGCTTTGTAACCCCCATCAAAACAAGATGCAATAATAGCATCACTTGGAATAATGAATAGAGAGAAAATTCAATAAATCTCTTCACTTATCTGAAGATGGTTGAAGGTTCCCGTAGCTAACAGACATGTAGAACACCAAATTTGTGTTTATCACTATGTTTGCATTATGCAAATTCAGATTCTCAGCGAGCAAGAAATCCCTAATTAGATTTGTGTATTGACATCTTTCTTTCTTTCTTGGAAATGTTGTGAATTTTTATTTTTAACTAACACATTTGAATATCTAAATATATATAGTCTTGTACCAATACACTTATCTTAAACTAGAAGGAATAACCCATTTTAGCGAACTCTGGACACTTCCATTAATTTTTATGAAGATGTGCCTGTACTTGTTAATTGTTTTCTGCTTTTCCTGACTATACATCACTAAAATATTCTATCTTTAAGGTTTCCATTTGAAATTAGGCAGTATGAAGTGATCTGAAATATTTTAATAATGAACACTAGAGCCTTAGGTCTATGGGACTCTCCTACAAGAGTACAGTACGGGAGCAAGACGAAGAGATTGACATTTGGTCTTTGGACAATGCCGTTGGCTTTTGAAAAGTGGTTCTTTTGCCAATGATTTCAGTTAAGCGTTCTCCTACCTTTGCTAATCTCAGACCCCTCACACAAAGCATGCAGCGAGTTAATCAGAGTCACTACGCTTCCATTGACTTTTAAGTTTTATGCTTATGTGTTCTTTGTTCTCATTTGTTTACATAAATATTGTGTCTTAATATTTCGCTTTCAAATTGCTCATATGAGATGAAATGAAATACTTTAATAATGTCCATAAGACCCATTGGTCATGGGGACATCGTACACGATTGCAATATGGGGGCCAAACAAAGAGAGTGATACTTGACATAGGATGAGGCTGTTGGCATTTTTAGCGTGGATCGCTTGGTACTTTTGGTTAAAAGTTTGTCTGCCTTTGCTAGTTTTGAACCATCAAGCAAAACATGCAGCAAATTGACTTTAAGATTGTCAGACTTCTCTTGGATGTCACACTTCTCTTGGATCTCACTTTATGCAATGCAGTGCCATTCAGTCTCAACTTTCCCCGAGGTGCAGATATTGTCATATTTCCTTTTTCCCCATTGTTCTTCAGGCCTTGCCCATTTACCATTTTCACAGAATCCAGCTGTAAGCATTTCTGTTCATTTCATTTTGGCTTTGCTTATGCAGCACTGCCTATTTTCTTTCAGGTTACTTTGTCCGCATGGCTAACTTGAATTTTCTTCACTTAATTTTTTATTTCTAAATTTTTATTTGGACATTCTTAATACTGATGTCTCACCTATTTATCTATTTATTGTTTTGTTTCATTTAAATATTATTTCATTTGTTCAACTCTTTCCTACTACCATAAGAGACCATCTATTATCTTCTATGACTTCATTCTCTTCAGGTACCCTAGGAACTTAATCGCAGCTGCCACCGCTATTGGTTGTGTGACTATTTATTCTAATAGGATCTTTTAGAGGACCGAAGCCTTGACCATTGAAATGAAAGTGTTGGTGATAAGAAGCTCTTTGCTTCTTTCCATTTGTAAACTTTACACCCACCTAACATTATGGATATCACAAGTAACTTAACAAAGTTAGCAATATAATTTTGCAATCCCATAATTCTGCATCTTTGCACCTGTTTTTCAATGATTACAGTTCTTTCCACCCATAGCATTCTCCTCAGCCTACATGACTGCAGCTGAGCTTTTTGTGAAATTCAAGGCCTAAGATATTTGTTTTCAGCCACTAATTTTAAAGTCTTTTCATTTGAAGAGGCAGGTCACGTGCCTATATTTTTTTGCCGAGAAGAGAAAATTGTGGTGCATGCTCTGTTTATTTCTACATCCCTGCCCAACTCATTGCAAAAAGCTCTAGGACCTTCTGTCGCTCTTCCAGTTTTTGTATTGTTTTTACAGTTAAAAATGAGATCGTCAATATATAGTAGCATTTTAATCACATTTCCAGCTAACTGGCGTTACCATCTAATCTGACTATCCACTCTTCTATCTTGTCGATATACAGAGGAAATAAAGTGGGAAGCAAGTAGTAGCCCTGCTTAACCCAGATGTCAGCGTAATAAAAGTCTAACAACCCTGCATGCGTTTTGATTTTGGCTCAGGAACCGCTTATAATAACGGTAGACTGCTGTTTTATATTTGTCTGGAAAGTCTTGTTCTTCCATTCTGCTCCAGAGTTTTACGTCTTGGAGAAATATCACAGGCTGTTTTTAAGTTGACAAAACAAGAACAAGCTTCTTCCCTGATATTGTTACACACTTTTTCAATCAAGTTCCTGAGAGTAATAAAATAGTCAATTGTTGGAGTGTTTTAATTTGCAAGCAGGGAGGATGGACTCAAGAGTTAGGAAGGTGTAATTAATATTTTGAACAATTTAGAGGGACAGGTCAGGGGTACCTCTGCATGGACCTAGAAAAAGGTTTTTACCTTTATAGTTTATATGCTTCAAGACTTTCTTAGAAGGAAAGTTGATGCCATTCTCCGCAAAGCTTGTAGGAATAGTAGGAGATTGGGCTCTTCACTCGCTCAGAGAAGGTTCTTTCCTGGAACCAAATATACATGTGAACACTGACAATGTTTTCTGCTTTTCCTGTCCAGTACATCCCCTTGTTTTCGCTCTCCTTGCTTAACACTTGCATTGTGTTTCTTAGGCATAATGAGTGTATCGATGCGGTCTTGCTGTTGTGAAGGTCTTGCACTCCATTTCTTTTCAAAGTTTCTTAAACTCTTCCTAGTGAGAGAACCAACATTATTCGCTATCTCAGGCATAATGGCCACCTTGAGGGTTCAGTCAGGAAGGGGCTAGAATTAACACCAAAAGCAGGGTATTGGGCAACAATTGTCTTTTAATACTGCGTAGTTCAACCAAAAAGGGGCTTCACCTCATCCTGGATGGCTTATTTTACAGGTTGTAGGTTGGCCCAATGACAGTCGATCATCCATGACTTATCGAATTCATTCACAACAGTTGCATTGTTATAAATTGTATGTTACAGGGATGAATTTAATTGAGAGTTATGGCGGGATTAAACAATGGAACAGTAAAAGTTACATACTTAAGCATGGACACACAACCCAATATCTCAACGTTCTTCTAGAATTCACTGGCTTCAAAAGAATGGTACCGCAACCTCTGGTCGGATCACTTAGCGTGGGTTTATCTACCATCGCACCGTAAGGCTTTCAAGGCTCTCGTTGGCAGACTTAGGCTCAGGCTTCTTCAATCATGCTTGGTTGTAGTCCAGGGTAACACCGAAACGGGCACCCAAAAAATCAGACGTAATTTTTAAAAACAAATTTCGTTTGTCTGTAAGTTACTGCCTAAACGCTTTAGTGGTTAAGAGATCATGATACACGGTTTAATTGGACTCGAAATTTCACTTAGGATTAATTTACTTGGGCCTCTTGGTTCCGTAGGGAAGTTTGGTAATATTCTTGATGATTTAAAAGTCCATGTAGTTTACCCCCCTTATCCATAAATTCTAAGGCTTACAATTTATTCAGGATTCTCTAGGGACTAACTTCAGGTTTTATGGACCCTAGATATATGTTGTAGTCTCCACTAGCATGTGGCAAATCCACAATACCTTAGGATTTGACATTTGGTAGTTTCAAGGTTGTTTTGGCAATTTATAAATCCTTAATAATGTCTTCAAAATCAAAGCAGTCTATGGGACCAAGAGTAGCAACAAAAGAGCAACACATATGCCATGTCCCACACCAAAGCTTTATAAGGTTTGGAAACTCCTTATATCATATCTTTCGTAGTGGATCTTTATACATAAATCTTGATCTTAATTCCCTTTGAACAAAGTCCAAGGGCTTCAAGATGTTAAGATCTACTAGCCTTGCAAAGAGAACATGATTTCTTGGCTCTTAGGTTTCTCAGGTAGTGTGAATTTTATTTAGAGTCCAATTGTGCCTATGGACATGAGGGCTATATGAAACCTTATTCATTTAGCCACTTTGGTTATTGATACCACTTTAATAAATATTTTGAGGTCTCCTATGGACATGTACTATTGTAGATTTTATTTTACCTAGTCCCTTCAAGTTCAAAATTCAAATTTAACAAATTCTTTTGGCAATGGATAGTTCTAGTTTTGACATGTGACACACTTTGATTTGTTTCACCCATTGGGATTGCTTAAGGCCTTTGAAAATATTTTCTTTGACCTCCTTCCTCAATTAATGCAAGATTATTATTATGTTTGATTAAACTTAGTTTTAGTTTCAGGCCTTGCAAGCTTGACATGTGAAGGTTTGTCTCGTCTTGTTATGGATATGTGTTGACTAGGAATCTATTTTGAGAGACCAATGTTTTGTAATGCCCCCCTTTGAGATATTCCTAAATTTAGGTCTGCAAAACAGTAATAATCACTAAACACTGATATTAGTAATAACAAGTGTAAACTTTATGGTTATATTCAAATTAACACAAAATATTATAATATTGAGAGCAATACATCATAGCTAAAACATCATAATAAGATCTATAATTCATATCATTAACCTTTGAATTCAAAATAACTTAACATCACTAATGATTAGCCCAAGGCATATTTTGATAACCAATCATATTGGGAATTCATTAGAAATATTTACAAACTGCAATCTCAAGGATGGTTGTCCTTGTATTGCGAGAGGATGGGTGGATCCTTGTCCATCCATCTCAGGGTGGCATACTTGAGAAGATCCTCAAGCGGGTGGGAGCACTCATACGCCTCCTAGCCCCTCGAGCGTTGCATCTCTGGAGTGGCATACTCAAGGAGTCTCTCTCAAGCTCAGGAGCACTCATTTTCCTCCTAGCCCACGAGCATGGCAGGATCTCAAGTCCACACCATCCCTCAATCCACCTTGGAGGCACTCCATCCTGCTTGATCAAGCACAAGAGCACTCATTTTCCTACCAACCCATGAGTGCTGCATCTTTGGGTGACATGCTTGATAAAATGCATGAAGATTGTTTCCCTCAACAAGCTCGGGAGCACTAATACACCTTTTGACCCCACAAGCGTTGCATCTTGGGGGTGGCGTACTTGATGAAGGCAAAGCCGATACTTACCATCTCGTGAACCCAAAAGGTTGATCGACCTCCCTATTTGTAAACACTTCTATAAATTCAAAAGAGATTGCTAAAGGAATCATATTTTATTAATTGTTAATCATATATCATTTCATTATGCAATTGTAATGCACATATATATAGTTATTTTTAATTATATTTTAAAACTTACTTCCCAATGATATCCTTGCTAAAAATAATATTTATTCCAATAGATCTTTTATAATTCCAATTTCTCATTTCCCTTTTTCCAATCCACTTGATTTATGTGGGTGGGTGCACAAAGATGGGGAGCCAAAAAAGTCCCAAAATAGTACAAAACACAAGCGTGCTTACGTTATGTTCTGCATTGAAATTTTTTCCTTGTCTTTTTTTTTCTCTTTCTTTTCCCTATCTTCCAATGAAACTTTATACATTTACTTTTTTATACTTTAAGCTATATTTCATGTATATGGTTTCAGGATGTTTGAGAGTGGTTTCAGATTTGTAGGAGTTATAATGCAAATTCTAGTTTTTGGAAGATCTTATAATTTTTCAAATAGTCAAATTTCAGTAATCAACATGTCAAGTTTTAGTAATCAGGAGGTCAAATTTTAGTAATCAACATGTTGTATCATCTCTCTCTCTCTCTCATTGTTTATCCCTTATGCTCTAGACCTCTCTCTCACTCTCTCCTTCCCTCTCCACTTCTCTCTATCTCATCATTCTCTCCCCCCCTCTCTCTCTCATTGTTTATCCCTTATGCTCTATACCTCTCTCTTACTCTCTCCTTCCCTCTCCACTTCTCTCTATCTCATCATTCCCTCCCCCTCCTCCTCCCCCTCCCTCTCTCTCTCCCCCCACTCTATACTTCCCCTCTCTCTCTCTACTCTCTATCTCACCATTCTCTCTCTCTCTCTCTCTCTCTCTCTCTCTCTCTCTCTCCCCTTCCCTCTCTACTTTTATCTATCTCACCTCTCTCTCCCTCCGTACTTCTCCCTTCCCCCCTCTATCTCTCTCTCAAGAGGTAGGTAAAGGGAGGGAGAGGAAAGATATAGAGAAGTAGAGAGGGAAGGAGGGAGGTAGGGGTACAGATGGAGACATAGGTGAGATAGAGAGCAACAAAGAGAGAGAAAGAGAGTGAGGGAGACGTAGGTAGATAAAGGGAAAGGGGAGATGGATAAGGAATGAGGGAGCAAGGGAGAGGTAGGGTAGGAGAGAGAGTGGTAAGAAGTGATAGAGGGAGAGGAGAGATAAAGAGAAGTAGAGAGGAAAGGAGATATGGAGAGAGAGGGAGAGAGAGAGAGGGGGGGAGGGAGTGGTGGAGAGAAGTTAGATGGAGATAAGTAGAGAGGGAAGGAGGGAGAGAGATGGAAAGAGAGTGGTGAGATAGAGATAAGTAGAGAGGGAATGAGAGAACGAGAAATAGAGAGAGAGGGGGAGGGAGGGAAGAGGAGGTCGAGAGGGAAGGAGAGAGGGAGGGAGAGGTAAAGAGGGATATATGAGATAGAGAGTAGAGAGAGAGATGGAAGGAGGGAGGGTGGCAGAGAGAGAGGGGGAGGAGGGAGGGAAGGAGAGGTAGGGAAGGAAGGAGAGAGGGAGGGAGAGGTAAAGAGGGATAGGTGAGATATAGAGTAGAGAGAGAGAGGGGGAGGGTCGGGGAGAGAGAGGGGAAGGAGGGAGAGGTAAAGAGGGATATGTGAGATAGAGAGGGAAGGTGGGGGAGAGAGAGGGGAGGTAGGGAGAGGTAAAGAGGGATATGTGAGATAGAGAGAAGTAGAGAGAGAGGAAGAAGTGACAAAGAGAGAGGGAGAGAGAATGGTGAGATAGAGGGAAGTAGAAAGGGAAGGAGAGAAAGAAAGAGGGAGGATGGAGGAAGGGACAGAGAGGAGGGAGAGGAGAGAGAGAGAGGGGGGGAAGGAGGGAAGTGGGAGGGAGGGGAGGGAGGGAGGGAGAGGTAAATAGGGATAGGGGAGAGAGAGAGTAGAGAGGAAAAGAGGTAAGGAGGGAGACATAGGTGAGATAAAGAGACAAAGAGAGTGATGGAGGGAGAGTTAAGTAGAGAGAGGGAGAGGGGAGATAAAGATAAGTAGAGAGGGAAGGAGAGCTAGAGAGAAGTAGAGAGGAGAGGGACGGAGAGGGACGGAGAGGGAGAGATAGGGAGGGAGATAGAGTTGTGTGTGTGAGAGAGGGGGGAGAGAATGACGAGATAGAGAGAATTAGAGGGAAGGAGAGAGAGAGAGAGGAAGAGAGTGGGAGAGAGGTCTAAAGCATAAGGGATAATAATGAGAGAGAGAAAGATGATTCAACTTGTTGATTATTGAAATTTAACTTCCTGATTATTGAAATTTGACATATTGATTACTAAAATTTGACTAAATTTAAAAAATTATAAGATTTTCCAAAAATTATAATTTGCATTATAACTTCTACAGATTTGAAACCACTCTCAAACGTCTTGAAACTATATACATGAAATATAACTTAAAGTATAAGAAAGTAAATGTTTATTCCATATATATAGTTGCACTGAAAGATAAGGAAAAAAGAGAAAAAAAGAAAAGAAAATATTTTCAATGCATAACATAACACGAGCATGTTATAATGCACTCACATTTTGTCAATGCATTCAAATAATTCGAGTGCATTATAACACACTCACATTTTGTCAAAGTATTCAAATAACGTAAGCATGTTATAACATGCTCACGTTTTTACTTGCTTTGGGAATTCCCAAGCCTTTGGCTTGGACTTGCTTTGGATTTCCAACCCAAAGGTTTGGATTACCTTTCTAATGCCCAAAAACGTGTTTTTTCATATTCTACAAAAATTCACATAATCCTGTTCATGTTCCCCATCAAGTTTGCACATGTTTTAAGGTTGAGTAAAAAACACCTGGGTAATGTCAAGCTCTCTTAGGTTTCTAATGATGTAATTTTTTTCATTTTGACTATGTTAAGGCTTTCATCTTTAATTTCTTTTGTTGGTGTATTTGTTTTTTGTCAAAAACCAATATTTGGTATTTTTTACTTTATTTTTAACTGTTCATTGAAATTTCAAATAAATTACATTTTTAGAAACTAGACTCCATTCTACACATCAAAAAAACGATTTTCGATTAGTTTTCAAAAATTTAAGGGGGGAGCATGGTCAATTTTTTTTTTTTTAAAGATGTGTCTAGTTTGAAAATTAGTAAAAAAATATTAGAAAAATCGAGGATAAACTACATGCTGTTAGCAGATTTCTCACCGAAGCAATTTTAAAAATACTAAAAAAAGTTAACATTTTAGGAGGGCCACAATAGACGCTATGTTATGTTTTTTTGAAAAAAATAGGATCAATTTGTCTGGCCCCCCTTTTTGAACCCCTTAAACCTCTACCATTAAATTTTTTTAGTAGTTTAGAAAGTAGATTCAGAGCACTACGACCCTTGTTTTTTTTACATCTTAAAATTTTGAGTGTAACTATCATCCAATGCCAATATTTCCTGATTTCAGAGAAAAATGGCCACTTAAGACCCCTTTTTGGCCCATCATCTTTGTGCACTTACCTGTGCCTTTCACCAAATGATTCCTCTTCCTTATATATCCTACATGGTGAGGTGAATAAACAACCTTTGTAATTATTGCTCCCATTACAAGGAATGCACCCCTCCCTAAATCCAAGCACGACCTTTTTATTTTGACTTCATTAATTAATGCAATGATTGCTACCTTTAGTGGTTAATTAAAATCTCCCATATGATAGTGACACCTTATGTCATTAATATGGAATCACTATGTTTAATATTTCCCTTAGTAAATTCCAACGAACCTTTCGAAGTCTCCTTGGGTCAACAATTATTTTAATTTATATGCAGGCTACGATTAGGGGGGGAGGCGGAGCATGACATGTGTGAGGATTACCTTGAAGAATTGATGGACAAGAAACATCTTCAACATTTAATTTTTGACTTCATAGTTAAACAAAAACAAACTTCAAGCACATATTGACAAGATTCATTTTGGCAAAGGGAATTCTAAATATTATTAGGATTATTTAGGACCAGGGGCTTCCCAACTTCAATTAACCTAGACATTATTGGTAGAGACAAGGCAATTGATTCCTATGAAGGCTACAAAAAACTGGGGGGAGTTTGGGACATTGAGAGGTTTCCTCTTAGAGTTCACTGACTAATTCCCTTCAAAGACATATTCTCAGGTCTACATTGAATGCTTCTATCCTAATTAAACCACTAGGAAAGAGTATATTTAATCATGAAAAGTCTACTAGAATTTGATACTTAAAAGATTAGCTTCGTCCATAACATCCACTTACATTCATACCCAAAATACTAAACAATATGCTCAACGAAATTTAAGAGTAAGTTACGTAATTATCAAACTCTTCTAGTCCATTCATGTAAAGACATTTTCAATGGATAATGAAATGTAGTCACATTCTTCTTACACAACATGACAAACCAAAAGTGTAAATGATATTCAATTACATAGGTATAAAATGAGGAAAACAACAATTTAAAAGATGCTAAAATACTCATAAAATCATGGAAAAAATATAAATGTTATTTCATGCCAAATAAAATGCATAGAAATAGAAAAAATGTCCAAATGTAAATTATAAGACATAAATAAAGATTCAATGTTTTCAATTAACCTTGAATTCTCATTAAGTATCAATTTTCAATCTTAAGAGTACATACTATCATACTCATTACTCATAAGTCATATACAAATTTTTTTTAGAGATTACAAAATTCAAATAGCCTCTAAGGTAGCCATGACTAGATATGTGAAATACAAACTAATACCCTTATGTTTGTATTCATTTGGTCCAAACGAGCACATTCACGATCATCCAAAACCTTATTTAGGATATCCAAATCCTCATCACTAAATATAGGCTCCTTGGTTGTGATCCATTTTGAATTAGGATCAATCTTAACCAAATTAATTGATTGATCATCTTCAACATTACCTAAGGTTAGCAATGATGAATGCATGAGTTCTTAACCTACTAGTGTAGGTTACAAAAATAGAAAATTACTAAAATTCATAATTGGAAAGTTTCTCAGACTATGTTTGAAAGAAGCCATAAATACGACTGGTTGATACCCTTCCCATAAGCCTCAATCTAATGATCATTAGTTTGAAAGTCATGTTTGTTAGTGTGAAAATAGGTATCATCAAACTAGTTAGCTTTTAGCTTGCTTAGTAGAGTCCTATTCACACTACACTTGAGCTCACTTAGAGGTTATCTAGAATTTTGTCTCATCTCATGTAGACTCACCAAGTGTCTCAACACTTGTTCATAGAGTCCTACACTTGTTTCATACTTGGAAGGGTAGTTAAAGTTTGACTCCTACCTTCTCACTTCTTCATCCTTGCCTTTATAAGAAAGACCCATTTGTACATTTTACATATCATTACATGCTTATGATATTTTATCGTTTTGCATTTATCCATTTGTGGATTGTTTTTAGTTTGCAAGAAAATCCTTGTTCCAACATGGTATCAAAGCAAGCTTGTAACTCCAATCCCTTTCTCTCTTGAATTTGTGAGGGTTGTGGATATCAACTCTTAAACGATGCCTCTTGGAGCAAAATGGATGTCATGTTTGTGCTCAAAAGGGCTGAGAGATGAATTTTCATATATAACATTTGTATTTTTGGCAACAAACAAATTTTGGAGGTTTGGGAGGCCCATTCATGGATGGCTGTACAAAAATATGTATGACTATACAACATCATCAAGCTACCTCGACCTCTATGCCTCAATTCTTGTTCATTCGTCTCAAAATATGTCATCTTGACCTTTGTGCATCAATTTTTTTATTAATTTTTTGTTTTTTGTGAGGGTTGTGGATATCAACTCTTAAATGATGCCTCTTGGAGCAAAATGGATGTCACGTTTGCACTCAGAAGGGCCGAGAGATGAATTTTCATATATAACATTTGTATTTTTGGCAACAAACAAATTTTGGAGGTTTGGGAGGCCCATTCATGGATGGTTGTACAAAAATCTATACGACTGTACAACATCATCAAGCTGCCTTGACCTCTATGCCTTGATTCTTGTTCATTCATCTCAAAATATGTCATCTTGACCTTTGTGCATCAATTTTTTTATTAATTTTTTGTTTTTTGTGCAAAAAATTATAGGCATGTGCAAGAATGATGTCAACAATCAGCGTGCACAACACCTTGCTAACATCATCATTGCACAGTCAAAACCACCTGCACCCCTTTTGGGTGGTTTTCCAACTTCCAAATGGTGGTTTTCAACTTTTCAAGCAATTTTGGGAAAAACAAAAAGTGGTTTTGGAATATTCCAACCATGAGAAATATTCTAGTGGAATTTTGGAATATTTCATTGCTAATGTCATCATGACGTCATCAATTTTCAACCCCAAGTTTGCCCCTTCGCCATTGGCCTATTTTGATTTTTGGCTCAACTTTAGGAGCCTTGTTCTTAGGCATACAAATGTATTTTTGAGTGATTTTTTTTATTATGTGTATTTTTTCATCCTCTATCCAATGGTATGATTTTTTTTGTAGTATTCTATACAATGTTTTTTAAAATTCAAATTATTAGAGGAAACCCTACATAGTTTCTTTTTTGGAACCTCAGAGGGTTCGTTTGGGCTTATACATACTCCTTTTTGGGTCTCGTTTTTTTTAACTTGCATGATTTTTTGATTTCTATGTAGTGGTGATGTTTATTTTTCATGGTTGTATTTTAGAATTTTAAATTTTGAGTATCTCTTTTGTGCTTTTGTACATCAAATCCACTTTGTGGAATCTATAACACACTAAAATAAAGTCCCATATCATTGTATCATTTAAGGGGGGTCATTCTTTGAATAATGGGGGTTTTCATTTTATGTTTTTGTCATTTTCTTGAGGTTTGAAAGGCATACTTGATATATGTCTTCATTGTCTACCTCATGACAAAAACCTTAAGAACTTAAAACAATAAATAAGTCTATAAATGCACTCATATAAAGTGCCACAAGAATTTTGTACTTACACTGAATTATAAAGTGTAATGGGGGGTTGTGTAGTGCCTTAATTTTCTATCACAACAATGGATCCTTGCGATTCTTGCCTCATGCGTGTGTGCCTTGATGCACACCATTTTTTAATTTCTTTTACATCTTTTTGAACCTGATGTTGGGTCTAAATTCCTATGCACACCTTTGTGCCTGATTTTGGTTGGTTTGCCTATACCTCTTCCTCGTCAACATTAAGGGGGGAATTATCATAGTTTTATGCTAATGCTTCATTGGTTTCAATGGAGGAATAGAGGAACCTTCTACTTTTTTGGGGGGAGGGGGGTCTCATAGATCTTTTTTGTCTCTCCTATGGGGGGATTATTTCAATGGATCATATTTTGTGAGATTCTAGTACTTATGTAGAGTATCATGATGCACACAGTAGTAGTGTACTACAAGTCACTCGTGCATTTGTTGATCATACTCCAGAATCATAGTACTATCCGCATCTTCAACTTCATAGAGTTTGATTGCCTTTGTGCCATCTATGTATTCATGGTTGAGTAGTTTTCAATATGCTCACTCATGCAATGTTTTGTATCTCTATTCTTGATCTACATTTCTTGGAGGTGAATTAATTCCAAAAGACACCAATTCATCTTTGACAGAGTTACAAATTTGACATGCTTTAGGAGTTCTTCATCATCATATTCTTATCTTCATGAGACATTTTTTCAGGTCTTATATTTCTCTTTCTCTCTTTTGGAGAGGAGTTTTGTTCCCATTGGGTTTTTTCCTTTTTATCTATTTGTGAGAGATCATTGTTGTACATGAGTACCTTATTAGACCTTGTTGTTGGGACTCATCTTTTCAGTGTTTAGCTTACTCCCTAAGTATCGCTTAAGGGGGGGGGGTATTATCAAACTAGTTACCTTTTAGCCTACTTAGTAGAGTCATATTCACACTACACTTAAGCTCACTTAGAAGTTATCTTGAAATAAAGTTGCTTCTTCCTATAAATGCTACTTGAAATACAAGGGTTGTCTTGTAAAATAAACTCCAAAGTTTGATTGTTACAAAAATTCTTTGATTGATAGAGAACAAAAATTATATAATAATGAAGTTTGTAGATACAAAGAAAAATTCTTTCATACTATCTTTTGTATTATTTGAGAAAAACTAAATGTGTTATTATTTTTGTACTCTTCAAAAAAGTCATAGTTAATATAATTATCTAGATAAATAAATCCTCTTGCAAAACACTATTTTCACATATTGGGTGATTTACATATTAATAAATTATTATTTTATTTTACTGAAATTTAATATAAAAATGAAATATATTTATTTGTGCTTTTGAGTAAAATTTATCTACGTAAGACATTCTATTTTGAAATGGGTAAATAGTGACAACTAGCTACACTATAAAATAATTGAACAAATAAATGAACTTGTTTCAAATTGAAAAATAAATATATACATATAAATATAAAATTTGAGTATATGTTCACATTGTTAGAATTGTGAAACAAGCACAAAACCATGAGCCACATGATCAAACAACAAATAAATACACATTCAACACAAGAGATCTACAAACAAGAATTGTTATATTCCTCAACAAGAAAAAAGCTATAGAAGCAAGAGACTTTCAAGAAGATATGAAAGCTCTAGATATTCTCCAAGAGTAATTACAATGAGGGTTGAATGCTTATATGAGCAAATCCCTAAATGAGAAAGGGATCGGATCATGACATGAGATGAGACATAATTATTTAATATTAACTCAACTAATAAAGCATTAAAACATTCCTAAGTTTAGTTTAATGCGTGAGAATAAATTAGACTAATAATCAATTAAAGATTAATTAATTATTAGCTAATGTATGATAACTCTAACACCCCCCCTTAAGATGAACTTAGGGAGTAGCTAAAAACCTTAAAAAGAATGCATGATGGGTCCTAACAAACAAGGCCAAATAAGATATCCATGTACAAACAAAAAACCTCTATAATGTGGAGAAATAGAAAAAACCTTATGGGAAAAACTCTACTCCAAAAAGAGATGAAAGCCAAGTGAAGGAATGAAGAAGCCTCCAAACAAGACAAGGTTGTCCCAAAAGATAGGAACAAAGGATGAACAAAAAGAACACATCTGGTGCATGAAGAAGTTGCAAACATTGTCATAGAATGGTTGTTGTAATACTGAAAGAAGAACCTCCCCTGAAACATATGATGATCAAGATTAAGAAGACAAGAATTTGTATGAGTGCCCCCAATGACACTACTTGAATTTGATGGAAAACCAAGGAAAACATCAAGAATTCAAAGATACAGATGACACAAGTACCAATAGTCTGAAGAATTGATCATGTGAAAAATGGAAGGTCGCCTCCATAAATAGGAATGCAAGAGTGTCCATATGGTAAGTGCTCCATCTCACTAAAATGCATGGGTAACCAGTCGCTACATCCGCCTAGTACATAGGAACAAATACTATATACATAGCTTAGTCCAACACGAAACCAAGGAATCATTAACACCAATAGTAGAAACCCCCCCATAATGCTGACAAGGGATAAGTATGTGCATGATAAAGAACCAAGAATATCTGAATGCGTAGACATGAAAGTACAAGCAAATATAAAGGGTGCACAAACCAAGGCACACACATGACAAAGGTATGAAGGAAAAACAAAGGCAAACATCAACCCCTATGGCACTTTATATCATAGTGCGAGTACAATAAGACACAAAGTGATGTGTAAAATCCCATAATACAGGGGCAATACTAAGGCACTTTATCTTAGTGTGTTTACAGATGATAAATACTTGCAATGTGAACCCATAGGTCCAAAAACGGACAACAATGGGAAGAAGGATTTTTGGAGAAAACCAAAAATCAAATTTGGAAAGCACCTACACCACTACAAAGATCTCAAAACCAACTTTCCGACGATATCTCGTTTGCCCATTTTCGACATTGTATGCAAAAGTTATGCCAAAAACACTGAAGACAACTCTAGAAAAGAAGATCTGACTTTGACTGGAAATAACAGGGACCTGAAAAAATATCTCAAAAAATACCTGCACCATTGGAAAGTACTTTGAGTCCTCTTTTTGACGATATCTCGTTTTCTCGATTTTGACATAGTGGGCAAAAGTTATGGCCTCCAGAAGAAAACTACCCTCAAAGGGAAAATAAAACACAATCACTACATTAAATTTGACGTCCAAAAGACCGTCACAACAAAACATTGGGCCTAAAATTGACGGTGAAATGGCCGTTGCCGTATTTTCCCAATTAGGCTTATTTAACAAAAAATTGTTTAGAAAAAAAAATAAAAAATTTACATGAAATTAATAAAATAATCTGGGGGGGGGGCGTGGGGGCCACCACCTGCCAATGTGGTAGGGAGGTACCCTCATAGTACCCTCCCTACTGGGGGCAGGGCCCAAGGGGCCGCCGCCTACCATAATGGCAAGGTGGTGATACCTTGGGTACCGTCACCAAAGTTTTAAAATAAACTTTTTTTTAAATAAAAACCTGCTTACCTTAAAAAAGGCTTTTCAACAAATTTTTATTGATTTGTTTTATTTGTAGGAAAAAATCAAAAGATTTTTTTAAATTACCTGAATTGCGTGCTGGGGAGGTCGTATGACTTCCCTAGCAATTTTTTTTGCCTCAACGATCAACTTCACCAAATTTGACAATTTGATAGGCGTTTTTAAGGTCTTTGGGCCTTCATATTGCGATGGTGATGTCTGTTTTGGCTCAAAACACACCAAAATTGCAGCTACCATCTGGATCTAGAAACAAAGCAGCCATTTCAAAACCTCGTAGATTTGGCGTTAGGAATTGAAATCAGGCGAAACAAAGGTCAAATTTTACTTTCTCGACAACTCTAGATCCAACGACGAGGTCCTTTTCACACAAAAATGTTTTGAAAAACATCCACCTCCAAAATTTGCAAAAAAAACAAAGGGGATTCAGATTTGAAGCCTACAACGCTTGTTGAAGAAAAAAATCTCATAAATCGAGAAGGGGTTCATTTAATCCATGCTCTGATACCATGTTAGAATTGTGAAACAAGCACAAGACCACGAGCCACAGGATTAAACAATAAACAAATACACCTTCCATGCAAGAGATTTGCAAATAAGGATTGCTATATTCCTCAACAAGAAAAAAACTACAAAAGCAAGAGAATTTCAAGAAGATATGAAAGCTCCAGATATTCTCCGAGAGTAATTACAATGAGGGTTGAATGCTTATAAGAGCAAAGCCCTAAATGAGAAAGGGATCAGATCATGACAAGTGTCAACATCACATGAGATGAGACATAATGATCTAATATTAGCTCAACTAATAAAGCATTAAAACACTTCTAAGTTTAGCTTAAGTGCACAAGAATAAATTAGACTGATAGTCAATTAAAGATTAATTAATTATTAGCTAATGTATGATAACTCTAACACCCCCCCTTAAGATGAACTTAGGGAGTAGCTAAAAACTCTAGAAAGAATGCATGATGGGTCCCGGGAAACAAGGCCAAATAAGGTACCCATGTACAAACAAAAGATCTCTATAATGTGGAGAAATAGAGAAAACCTCATGGGAAAAACTCTACTCCGAAAAGAGATGAAAGCCAAGTGAAGAACTAAAGAAGCATCCAAACAAGACAATGTTGTCCCAAAAGATAGGAAGGATGAAAAAAAAGAACACCTATGGTGCATGAAGAAGCTGCAAACACTGTCATAGAATGACTGCTGAAATGCTAAAAGAAGAACCTTCGCTGAAACATATGATGATCAGGATCAAGAAGACAAGAATTTACATATGAGTGCCCCCAATGACACTACTCGAATATGATGGAAAACCGAGGAAAACATCAAGAACCCAAAGATACAGATGGCACAAGTACCAATAGTTTGAAGAACTGATCATGTGAAAAATGGAAGGTCGCCTCCAAAAATAAGAATGCAAGAGTGTCCATATGGTAAGTGCTCCATCTCACCGAAATGCATGGGTAACCAGCTGCTGCAACCACCTAGTACATAGGAACAAATATTATATACATAGCTCACTCCAATGCGAAACCAAGGAAACATTAGCACCAACAATAGAAACCCCCATAATGCTGACAAGGGAGAGGTATGTGCATGATAAAGAACCAAGAACATCTAAATGTGTAGACATGAAAGTACAAGTAGATATAAAGGGTGTACAAACCAAGGTACACACATATGAAAAATGTATGAAGGAAAAACAAAGGAAAACATCAACACCCATGGCACTTTATATCATAGTGCGAGTACAATAAGACACAAAGTGATGTGTAAGATCCCATAATATAGGTGCAATACTAAAGCACTTTATCTTAGTGCGTTTACAAATGATAAATACATACAATGTGAGCCCATAAGGTCCAAAAAAGGACAATGGGAAGAATAATTTCTTAAAAAACCCAAAAATCAAATTTGGAAACCACCTGTACCACTGCAAAGATCTCATAACCAACTTTCTGACAATATCTCGTTTGGCCATTTTCGACATCGTATGGAAAAGTTATGCCGAAAACATTGAAGGAAACTCTAGAAAAGAAGATCTGACTTTAACTAGAAATAATAGCGACTTGAGAAAAAATCTCAAAAAAAATACCTGCACCACTGGAAAGTACTTTGAGTCCTCTTTTCGACGATATCTCGTTTTCTCGATTTTGACATAGTGGGCAAAAGTTATTGCCTCCGAAAGAAAACTACCCTCAAAGGGAAAATTAAACAAAGTCACTGCATTAAATTTGACGTCCAAATGACTGTCGCAACACAACATTTGGCCTAAAATTGACGGCCAAATGGCTGTTGCCGTATTTGCCCAATTGGGCTTATTTAACAAAAAAATGTTTTTTTTTTTTTAAAAAAAGAAATTTACATGAATAATTTTTTTAAAAAAAATTAATTAAAAAATCTTGGGCGAGGGGGCGTGGAGGCCGCCACTTGCCATAATGGCAGGGCGGCAGTACCTTGGGTATCATCCCTAAAGTTTTAAAATATATATATTTTTTAAATAAATACCTACTTGCTTTGAAAAAGGCTTTTCAACAATTTTTTAATGATTTTTTTTATTTGCAAGAAAAAATCAAAAGATATTTTTGATTTTAATTTTTTTTAACCTCAAACTGCGTGTTGGGGAGGCCGTACGACTTCCTTGGCAATTTTTTTCCTCAACGGTCAACTTCATCAAATTTGACAATCTGACAGTCGTTTCTAAGGTTTTTGGGCCTTCTAAGCGTGAAGGTGATGTTTGTTTTGGCTCGAAACGCACCAAAATTGTCGCTACCCTTCGAATTTGGAAACAAAGCAACCGCTTTAAAACCTCATAGATCTGGTGTCAAGAATCGAAATCAGGTGAAACAAAAGCCAAATTTGACTTTCTCGACAACTCTAGATCCAACGACGAGGTCCTTTTCACATAAAAATGCTTCAAAAAATTCCTACCTCCAAAATTTGCAAAAAAAACAAAGGGGATTCCGATTTGAAGCCTATAACCCTTGTTGAAGAAGAAAACCTCATAAATTGAGAAAAGGGGTTCACTGAATCCACGCTCTGATACCATGTTAGAATTGTGAAACAAGCACAAAACCACGAGCCACAGAATCAAACAACAAACAAATACACCTTCCATATAAGAGATCTGCAAACAAGAATTGCTATATTCCTCAACGAGAAAAAAGCTACAGAAGCAAGAGACTTTCAAGAAGATATGAAAGCTCCAAATATTCTCTGAGAGTAATTACAATGAGGGTTGAATGCTTATAGAGAAAAACCCTAAATGAGAAAGGGATCAAATCATGAAAAGTGTCAACATCACATGAGATGAGACATAATGATCTAATATTAGTTTAACTAATAAAGAATTAAAACACTCCTAAGTTTAGCTTAAGTGCGTGAGAATAAATTATACTAATAATCAATTAAAGATTAATTAATTATTAGCTAATGTATGATAACTTTAACACACATTCGTAGAAATAAAGTAAAATAATTTACAAATATTTATCAGGATGATAAAATAAATTTTACAGAGTTGTTAAATTTAATTAATTTAAATTTAAATTTAATAATAATAATAAAATGAAAAAAAGATTATTATAAAAATTTAAAAGTTATTTTTTGAAGGAAATAAATAAATAAAATAAAAATGAGGGGAGGTGGCAAGCATGTCTCCCTTTTGCCACACCCCTTTTCATTGGAGTTGCACTCCCATGTGGAGGATGCGACGAGGTGAGGGGGGGGGAGACACAATCTCCTTCCTCTAAACATTTTTTTTATATTCTTTTAATTACATTTTGTTCATAAAGAAAACAACATATTAAAACACGAGGAATAAAATTAATAGATGCATTTCATAAAAAGAGAGGCAATAACATGATATAAGCCTCTATGATTAAACAAAGATGAATATAACAAAGAAATCAACATTATTTGCATCATTCAGAAGTATGGGCGAGAGAGCGAGCGGGGGTGCGTGTTTGAACTCTGGGGTGGGTGTTGCTATGGAAGCGGGCGAGGAGGAGGGAGACTGGGATGATGACGATGATGCCCTTGTGTTGGAGGCATTCCTTCTTGCTGTCTTCAATTTGAGGTCGCTGGAGGACTCTTTGGAGCTGGGTGGTTTTCCTGTGCCACCGTGTGTTTTGGGGTTTTTTCCCCTTTCTCTTTGGTGCTTATCTTGCTGCTCCTGGCAGCGTTTCACTTTGGTTGACTGCATTTTGCTTGTCCCCATTGTGCCGCTTGATCCTTTTGGCGTGGGGTTTTCTTATTTGGGCTTTTTGGCCTTGACTGCGCAGGCTTTAAGGTGTGTTGTTGTTTGGTGGGTCATTACTGTGATGTGGCTCGGTCATTTTTGTTGGAGGATGTGTTTCACTCCTCTAGTTTGTTTAAGATGTTGCTTGTTGCTCTGGAGAATGGTTGAACTTGGTTCTGGATCATCTGCTTTTGGCGTTGGTTGTCCTTTGTGGACGGGTGTGACCTTCGCTTGTCTGGGTTGTTTCTTTTGAATATTTTGTTATCCTTGTTGTCTTTGTTGGTCTCTTGGCTTGTTACTAGGGCTTTTTGTGGTTTGGAGTTGTGCTCCTGCTGGGTTCTATTATTTTTGTTTCTTCAGGGGCTGGTTTTCCTTCTCATTTCAGGTGCTCCCTATGGTGTGATTTTGGGCCCCTTACGGGCATTGGTGGTTTTGTGGGTTCTTGGGCTGGGGTTTTCTCGGTCTCTCTTGGCTTGCTCTAGGTTATCTTCGTGCACCTAGAATTTTTCCAAATGTTGGTTTGTTCTCTGTGGGGTATTGTTTTGGTGTACCTTGGGTGTTGGTTTGTGGTCATTGGCTAGGTGGCTTTTCACGCTTTTTATGCACACCCAACAAATTTTAATGTCTTTGTTAGTTTCAGTGGCTCTGTTGTTCAAGCTCCTTTGTTTGGTCCACCTTTTGCTCCTACTGCTTGGATTTCCAAAGGTTGCTACGAGTGCTTGTCCTTCTAAAGTGTTTTCTTTTAGCTGGTTTCTGCAGATGGTGTCTTCTCTAGAGGTGAAGTATGCTCTTGTTGAGGTAGAGCCTGATCCTGTTGAGGTGGAGTTGTTTGCTGCAGGTCCAACGGAAAGTCCTTTTCTCCTTTGCTCGTTCCTTTGGAGGTGGAGTCAGCTCCTTTTGAGGTGGGGCTGGTATGAGCTAGAGATGGGTTGCTTTGGTGGGTCAAGCTCTTGTTTCTTCCTCTCCGATAGAGGGGAGCCTTGTCCTATGGAGGTGGAGTGTGGGTTGGTTTTCTTGATTGGTAGGAGCTGCAAGATGGTTGCTATTTTTCAAATTTTCATGGTTTTGGGTTTAAGGTCCTAGCCAAAACCTAGTGATAGTTCCCTTTAATGATGTATTGGGGTTAAGTCCCTTGTGTTCCTGACTGTAAAGGGTTTTTAGTCCCTTCAAAGCTGAGTTCTTGCAGTTTGGTTTATCTTGTATATCTTCTGGTAGATTGCTGATGTTGGGTTGTTGATTGTCTATGTACCTATCTTAATGCAGCTTTCTTTTTTTGTTTGGGGTTTCAGGTCCCCTCAAAACCTGTTTGTATGGGGTTTTTGGTCCCCGCAAAACTTGTTTTTCGCTAATCAGAAACAAAGATGAATATAAACAGAATTACAAAAAAAGGGGTCTCTGTCATGCAAAAACAAAAGAAAGAGGTATGCAAATTGTGTATGTGAAGCACAACAACATGCAAGTCCAAATCTCCTTCCACTAAATAGTTCTGTAAAATGTAGTAAGGGTTAAGGGTTTCAAATTAACAAATGCTTCTAGAATTTAAAATAGCAAGAGAAGAATGGATAATAAGTTCTATAAAAATAAATAAATCAAATGAAAACTTGCAACATTGACAAGATCTTTCTTCATTCTCTTTTTCTCCAATCCTGCAACAAGAATAATAATGAGAATATGAGAAAAATAGAACTTTTAATAAGTTTATTCTTATGGATTAGTGTTCCTCAATGTTTCCCTAATATCTAAGGGTGGAGATTGAATGCTTAACTCATTAACTTTTTGCTTTTCCTAAAAATCCTATTTAGTCTAATTTAATTTCTATTTAATGAAGACCAATTCTATGGTGGGGGTCCTTTAAGTGACAACTTAAAGTCACTTTTGAATATTTTAATAAATAGACTTTTATTCTTTTTTTCAAATTTAAAATTGAAAAATACATGAAGTCAATTTAATCCTTAATAATAAAAGAGGGGATTATGATTTAAAATTTATTCTAATCTAAGTAGTTGACCTTAAGTAAAATTATTTTAAAATAGAATATAATAATTGTGTTGGACATTGTATTTTGAAGATTTTTACATCCAAGGCGTTCCTTATATGAACATTAACGGTTGACTTTAATGATCGATGGTTGAGAATGTGATGGAATGATGGTTGACCATTAAAATGATATGACATTATAAAATAAATATAAATAATATTAAAAAAAACACTTTTATACAAAGAAAGAAAGAAAAGAATTAGACATTGTTTCTAATTTTCCATTAATATTTAAAGTATATAAATTATATTATTATTATATATAATATTTTATATATATATATAAGTTGTTATAATTTATAATTTCTATTATTTTTCAAAAATAATATATATCTTTTATGGTATTTTTTAAATTTTAGATTATAAAATATAATTTTTAAAATATTCTTAATTTAATATTCTGAAATAAAATTACATTTTATATATTTAAATATTTTTAGTATAAATTTAATATTTACATACACTACATGCTATTAAATATAAATATCATATAACTTTTCACATATATTATTAATTAAAGTATGAAACGTATTAAAGTTTAATATTTATCTATATTTATTTTTTAATTAATAATTTCTAATATTTTTCATCAAGCGTAGGAATAGAACGGAGGCAAACTGTAATGTCCAAAAAGGAACTTATTCAAACATGCCCGCAGTGTCCCTAGCCTTAAGACAACCTAGGTGAAAGAGCCATCAAGAAATCCTTGTCAACACATTCACGTAGTCCACCAAGGATTGAGTTGGCGTCAAAAATCAACTCAGATTGAGAGGACTGCATGGATGCCCCAAGATTAGCCAAGAAATCAATAGTGGAGTTGGCCTCATGATAGACATTGGAAATATAATAATAATCAAAATTTTCCAGACATCGCCCAATCCTCTACAACTGCCCTTTTAGTTTCCAATTTTGCATTGACATCTTACTAACCATGTTGACACAAATCTGTGAGTCACCTTCAATTTCCAAAGCCTTGATTCCCTTCTCCAAGTACAAACCCAGGCCCTAGGCAAGGGCATCTAGTTCTGCTTCATTGTTCGTTGCAATTCCAATATTGTTTGCCAACACCCAAATGCACTTGCCATGCCAATTTCTAATTATGCAACTAATACTAGATATACTAGGATTACCTTTTGAAGCCCCGTTGGTGTTTAATTTGAATCTTTCGTCTGCTAGAGGCACCCAACGGGAATCCACTCTTAACTTCCTAGACACAACTGGATCAAGATTAGGGGGCTTGAGTTCGGGCCACGATTTTTGAAGGAGATTATCCCAACATGTGAATTGAGTTCCTTTAGGTCTACTTTGATTATAGTTCACTAGCTCACATATACCAACCTCAATTTTCTTGATGATGGCTTCCATAGGAAGGCATGAATCTCTGAAGATCCTTCAATTCCTCTCCTTCAATAGTTGCCACACAACCATCAAAGGAGAAACCACCCAAACATCAACCCATACATTTTTGTTTTTTCCCTTAGGCCAACTGCGGACAAATTCCAAGAGATCTTTCTACCTAGGTGTGGTCCAACCAAGAGATTGAAGGGGCCAGTCCCAACAACTTGAAGCGAAGCCACAATTCAGTAACAAGAGATCAGTCGTCTTCTCATCCTTACAACATAACAAGCACATACTCGAGCCATGTACACCAATTGAGGCAATTCTATTGCCAATTAATATTCATTTGTGAAGTGTTGTCCACATGAAGGCACCAAACTTTGGCAGGATTCCTTGCTTCCAACAAAGCTTAGCCGGCCAACCAAGAGTGTTTTGTTGCACACACTATATAAATTTTGTAGCCCAACCTAACAAAGTATTCTCTGGACTTCGAACCTATCCATATGATCTCATCATCTTCATTGGAAAGCAAAACTCTTTGTTGCTTCAAAATGTTCATGAGTACCTCCTTGTCCTCCAGCATAATGTCGCAATTCTCACGGCATAACCAATCTGCCACCGAGCCCCTATCATCATCCATTGAGCTAACATAGTTAGCCACCAACCAAAATTTAGCATGAATTACAAACTCCAGCCAATCCCTACCACCAAAGGAATCCGAGAGGGAAAAGTGCCCATTCCATGAATCAAACAAAAAATCAACCTTATGCCTGTTCCCTATCTTACAAGATAGATGATCTGTTATGACCTCTTTGCACCCCCATAAGAAACTCCACACTGCCGAGCCACCGTTTGAGTTGGCCAAAGTGAGTACGCACTTGGGCTCATTGCTATCCAAGTACTTCTTTCTAACAATCTTGCACCATTGTCTCTCAGGGTGTCTATAGATGATCCAACAAAGCTTTGCCCCAAGAGCACGATTTTGTAGCTCCATATACTGCAGCCCAACACTACCATCCTATTTTCCTTGGCATGCAGTGTTCCAATTAATTTATGGAACCCATTTTTCATCCTTGGCCCCTTCCTAGCGAATTTTTTTCATGAAAATCTTTGCATCACTGATCCCCTTATTTGTCATACCAAAGCATGAAATCATGTATATTGGCACCACTGCAAGGACATATTTTATTATGAGAATGTGCCCAACTAAGGAAAGCCATTTTCTCTTCCAAGCCTCCACCTTGAGTTTGCACTTAGCAATTATTTCTTGCCAATGTTCGGTTCTACAAACACCTTGAAAAAGGGGTGCACCTAAGTGTTTGGATGGGAGAGAGGCAATAGAGAATCCAAAAATACTAGCGATCTTCCTCCTAATTACATCTTTGGTGTTGAAAAAAAAAATAGATTTGTCTTTGTTAAGGATTTTCTCAGAGGCATCTAGCACACCTTTTATAACTTTAGCTTCCCTAATAGATGCTTCTCCAAAGAGCATTGTATCATCGGAAAACTAGGAATGCGTAATAGGATGCAGGCCCTCAGCCACAACAATCTCCTTCCAAATTATGGTTTCTCTCAACACATTGAAGTGGCGACTCATTGCTTCAGCCATGGTTACAAACAAAAAGGGGAAAGGGGGCCCCCCTACTAGAGACCATTAGTAGCATTAAAGAATCCACAAATTGAAACATTTACCGGTACTGAGTATCGAGGAGTTGAAATACAAAAACAAATCATATGTATCTACTGGGAAGAGAAACCAAACCTAACCAGAACATCGATCAGGAAATCCCATTGAATTCAATCATATGCTTTATTGGCATCGAGCTTGATTAGCATAATTTTTTGACACTCAGAAGTGATGGTGTGAACAGTTTTAGTAGATGTTCCAAACAACCTGTTATCCTCAGTCTTAGTTGGTTCGTATACATTGAATAAAGGGAAGCTTAAATTTGTTTGTCTACTTTGAATCATGCATAGAAGCTAACTCAAACATGCCTCAATGAATTTGTAGTCCACATTGTTCCGATACCATAAGATCCCCATACCACTAGCCGATCTAGTAGCACCACAAAAGTACCTAGACCACTTTCGACAATGACCAATGAATTTATTGCCTTCTGTAGGGCAAAGTTTTGTTTCTTGTAGAAGCACCATGTCTACCGAAACCTTATCTAAGTGATGCTGAACCAAGCATCATTTGTTAGGGGAATTTAAGCCCTTGATGTTCCATGTGAGGATCTTCATTGACCTCCAAGGGAGACCTTTGGTCCCTTGGATAGCAAAAAGTCCTTGATGCTCAAGAGACCCTTCTCTTCAGCCTCTTCCTCCTATTTTTGCCTGAGGGATTTTCTTGCTTTCCCCTTCTTGGCCCTATTCACAATCTTAGTTTCCATCTGACTTATATTCCTCATGGAATCGATGATATCTAGTTCATCCTCCTTTGAAGGATCTTCATTTTGAATAAGTGTTCTCCGTATCTTTGTTCTCCAAATCACCTTGAGGCACCAACAAGTTCCTGTCAACTGCCACCTTTTCATACACACCGCAACACAAATCTTAACATTTTGAGCACACAGAGGAACAATCCAATCCAGATCCAGCCAATCAAGGGTTGCAACCGAGATCCATCAACCCTTTAGGTGGTGATGCCTCACGCCTAGAATGTGAAGGGTTTTCCAAGGGAACATTTTGCACTTCCGCCACTTATATTTTATCTTCAGGGGCAACCGAGCCTAAAATTTTATTTTTGGGATCCTCCAAGGCATCCAACAAGGTGCCAACCTCCGATCTAGTCATCACCCTGGGGAGGGTAGGGCAAGATGTTGCACCACTTGGGTTGCTCTGGGCCTCCACACTTTCTTTACTTGCTATCACCTATTGCAGGAAGCCTCCATGTGACTTCTACTCCTGCATCTCAAACAGAAAGCCTGGTCTTCCTTGACATCCACCTTGACAACTTGATGATTTCTTACACACAAAAGTAGCTGCTTTGGAACCTTGGTGATCACCATGATTTGTAGCCGCACATAGAGATATGAATCACCGTCAATTATTTCAAAGTCGACATCCATGAGAGTGTCGAGAGTTCTATCGATCTTTTCAATGCATTCTTCTACCCAATATTCTAGAGGCAGATTGTAAAGAGCGATCCAGATTGGTTTCTCATACAGATTTTCCTTGACCGGATCAAAGTTAGGGCACCATAACTGCATATAGATTGGCCACCCGCTCATCTTCCAGAGGCCCCCCTAGGCAACAATCTCTCTATCGTTTGCAAAAGTAAAGATCGCAACGAAGAAGCCTTTAGGTAAGAATTTGACAATTACCATCCTCTTCCAGTTTTCGACCAGCCACACCCTTATTGTCTTCCAATCCTACCTCGAACCAATTACTCAACATATTATCACAGGATTGCACAACATTACCACATCAACTTTTGCCTCTGATGTGAGATCGATTGCAACATAATTGCCATGAATGTCATCCAGATAGGCCAAACCTTCCACCGCCCCATTTGCAACAACATCTTTGCAGATTTTCGCTCTTTTCCCACCGCTCGCACCACCTACGTCATTTTTTACTAGAAAATATTTTTTACATTCATATTATAAAGGTCAAAAACAAAAAACAAAAAAAGAAAGCAAAGAATTAGATATTGTTTCTAATTTTCCACTAATATTCAAAGTTTATAAATTAAATTATTATTATATAACATTTTGTATAATATAAATTGTCTTTGATAAAGTAAGCAACATTTACAAGGTGTTGTACCCTTTACACGAAGAGCCCTCAGGGCCAAAAATAAACTAGTTCAAAACATGACATGAACTAGAAAACAAAAACATGACATGAACAATTGATAGACCGCATGTCAAACGAAGGACGAGAACTAGACAACCCCAAAATATGAGGGGACATATTCTTAATATAAATTGTTATAATTTAAATATAAGGGGATAGATTCTTAATATAATATAAATTGTTATACTTTATAATTTCTATTGTTTTTTAAAAAATATATATAAGAGGACAAATTCTTAATATAAGGGGACATATTCTTAATATAATATAAATTGTTATAATTTATATTTTCTATTGTTTTTAAAAAAATATATATTTATGGTATTTTTAATTTTAGATTATAAAATATAATTTTTTAGAATATTCTTAATTTAATATTATGAAATAAAATTATATTTATATATTTAAATATTTTTAGTATAATATTATGATATTTAGATATTATATATTTACTATTATATATACTATAAGCTATTAAATATAAATATCATATAAATTTTTACACATATTATTAATTAAAATATGAAATATATTATTATTTTTTATTTATTCAAGGGGTAAACGCTTTTGACCGGAGCTATGAACCGGATACAACCATTCAACAATACCACCCCAACGGGGTTTGAACCTTGGTGGCAAGAACAACAATGCCACCAATAAACCATCACACCATGCCAATATCGGCAAAATATGAAATATATTATAAGTTTAATATTTATCTATATTTATTTTTTAATGAATACTTTCTATTATTTTTCAAAAAAAATATTATTATTTATTATTTATTTTAGATTATAAAATATAATTTCCTAGAATATTCTTAATTTAATATTATGAAATAAAATTACATTTCATATATTTAACTATTTTTGGCATAATATTATAATATTTAGATATTCTATATTTAATATTTATATACACTATACATTATTAAATATAAGTATAATTTTTTACATATATTACTTATTAAATATATTATAAGTTTAATATTTATCTATATTTATTTTTTAAATATATATTATATTTATTAAAAATAATTAAAATATTAAATATATATATATTTCTTTACAACAAGGGTGTCCTTGCGACCCAAGTGGCCCAACAGCTCATACCTTGGGTACTTGGGGCGAGTTAGGGCAAGACTAGTCCCCTACGAGTGAGATCCCCCGCCCGCAAGAAGTCCCACCTCTTAAACCTGGGAGAGAGTTGAACTTGAGACCAGTGGGGAAAATATTAAATATATTTGAAATTTAATATTTATCTAAAATTGCAAAATTAGTAAAGTCATTGCGGATTGTTAGGTTGTTTATAGTATAAAATGTGGGCATGACACCTTTCCAATCAATCAATATAAATGTAAGCATGACACCTTTCCAATCAATCAATATAAATGTAAGCGTCGACATCATACTATAAGTTCTAGTATTGATATTAATTTTACCTACCATCATTAACTCATGAATTAATAAAAGTGTTGATGTTGTGATATTGTCTATTTAATAAAGCCATGATAAAATGTTATCGTCTTTCCAATATAATATTTTTCTTTACATTTTTTTTTTTCATATATACTATCATTTTAATATAACAATTTCATATTAACATTTTGCATTATCGTTTAAATATAACAATATAAAAATGACAAAATGGATAAAATGTTAGAAATGATTACATGTTATCATTTTTATCTTACAAATATTTTATCCTTTTATTATTGGCCTTTAATTTAAATGACATGCAAAATGTGTAAGTTATATATCTAATATTCCCTAGCATCAAATGGGTTATTTATTTATTTAATTATTTTATATTCTACATTTCACTTAATATTTTGTATTAGTTATTGGTTAGGTAAATTTGTGGAATTATATTTTTGATTTATTTATTGCAAAGCATTTGGATACTTTTGTTTATGATTTATTAAGATGTCAACTTGATGATCATTGGTAAATTAAATAGTTGATATCAATAAAAGATTTTAATAGTTACTAATTTTAATTTGAATAGTTATGGGATAACACTTATTAAGTAATATTTAGTATTTGATTTCTAATCAGTAAATTCAAATAGTTATCATATTGATTTGTAATTGCATGATTAATAAATTATCGTCATTTATGAGAGAAGTACCTAAATATAGAAGTTATACTCCTTGATATTGTTCTTTCAACCCCTTTTTAAAAAAAGATTATGAGTAGTATTTTATTGATTATGATATTTTAATGTTCTTAGAGAAATTTTATATATTATTATTTTATAAGTTTGCTTTGGTATTAAAATTTTATCTTTCAATGGGATAGTTGTTGTAAATGATTACTAATGGTATATTCTTTTGGAATGTCTTATATACACATCTTGTCTAGGTTATCCATTATGGCTAAATGTATAATATTAGCATGTGCATATATGACCTAATTAGTTGCATGTATATGTTGAAGCCATCAATTTGGTACTCATTTAGATTCTAATAAATACACACTAATATTCATAGTCTTGATTTATAAAATTAGTATTTGGAACATTTATTTATAACTTGCAGTAGAACTCAATAGTAGTTTAGATAGCATGATATTGACCATTATCGCCATGTTCTATCATTGTATGTGTGGCTTTCCATTAGCATTTTATATACTATAATTAATGTCATATTGTTTTGGCCAATAGTTATCTCTCTTATAATATTAGTTTTGATATCGTGTGGTTGAGTTGCAAACATTGAAAATTGCAAATCAACATTAATATTTTAGGGAATATTAAATAACTAATGGGAACTATTGGATAAATATATTCTTACTGATTTAAAAAAAGAAAGAATGTAGAACACTGTTACCTTTATGATATTTTTTTCTATATGCAAGTTATTAAGTTTAAGCATAATTTTGTGTAAGGATGACATGACCTTGCTTTGAAATAAATATTAAGTTGTTTATCATTAACTTGTCATATTGTAGTTCCTATCTGAAAAGCATTAATAAAAATTCTTTTGGTGGTCATTCATTAGTCTATGGTATGGCAGTTATTAATGGAAAGGTATAGACAATCGAATAGTTATTCTTGTGACATAGTGTTATTATTATTTGTTATAATGTTATTATCAGTATTTTTGACATTAGTATGGTCTTCATTATGATTAAATAAGAGATGGTGATTTTATTTTATACATTTTAGGATACTTTCTTGGTTAGGTTAAATAGTACCTTTTGACAATTGTGGTTATTATTATTTATATAGTGAGACAAATTAGGAAATATATTTGTTGATGTTAATATTGAGCATCCTAGTGATAAGGAGTTCTTCACTTAAATTAGTTATCATTATTATTGTGGTGTTATTATAACCAATCTTGTTATCTTAGTGAGAATCCCTCATAGTTAACCATTAATGTTATTCTTGTATGTATTGAAGTTTTGTGAAACCATTTGTGTGTTAAACCTAGATGGTTATATGAGCTGGGGAAAACTCAATTTGTTTTAGAAAACTCTTGAGAAACCCATGGTGAGTCTAGTCTCTATCCTTGACTTGAATTGTTGTCCCTATTATTACCGTGGGGAGAGGTGTTAGTGGTTTGTGATTGGAGTTGATGAGTAAGCCATCATTTTGACTTGGAAATTATATCCCTTTGTCATCTAACCATGGGTGAGATGGTTGAAGTTCAGTTGGTCAAATTATGATTCCTCTATGAATTATATACGTAGGCAAGGCCGTCAGAGACGAGCCCCCGAGGAATTAGGTCAGGCCCTTAGGACTGTCCTTCTGAGTTTTGTTTTGGGTCTTGTCATTCTTTCCCAGTGTTGTTAACCACCTTTTGACTTGTATAACTATGTAATTATATCGCTTATTATGGTGATCATGTACTAATTTACCCTGTTGATCTTATGTGTGCATTAAGTCTTGTAGACAATGTAGGTACATGTAATGGGAGCAAGGAAATTATGACTCGTTGGAATACAAGAGGTGCTTGAGTGTACAGGAGGTATGTTAAGTTGACCCATAAAAAGTAGACTTTAATGTTAAAGATAAGAAACTCATTTCTATCCTTGCTCATAACTAGTGATATCATTGATCATAGCTTTAGGTAGTATATTATGTTAATATAGATGTAAGTAGCGAGATATGTTGCTATTATCTTTCGAATGAAAACAAAAAAAGTATGCAAAATTAGGAATTTTTTTATAGTTTTGTTAGGTTGTTTAGTGTGTTTGAAATGTGGGCATGACATTAGGCAATATATATTATATTTATTGGAAAATATATTCATTTATATTTATTATTATATGAAATATGATGCATATTATTAAATATAAATATTATATACATACACTCCCTTTTCCTTCCACCCTATCTTTATATCTCTACCTCTACCCCCTCTCTTCTACTTTTCTCTACAACCTCCTATGTCTATCTCTTTCCCCTCTATATATTCCTCTCTACCTCTCTCTCTATATCACTTCCTATATATTTATCTTTCTATCTCTCCATCTCCCCCTCTTTCATCGTCTCCCTCTTTCTATTTATATTTCTCCCTCTCCCCATTTTTCTCTCCTTTCATCGCTCCCTCTCTATATGTTTATCTCTTTCTCACATTGCCTCTATATTTCCCAAGTTAAACCAATCTCTATCCTTATCTCTCCCTCTCCTTATCACTCCCTCTTTCTATTTCTCTCTACTTCTCTCTCCTCTCTCTATTTCTCTCCCCCCTCTCCCTCCCTCTCAATCTATTTACAAATATATATCTCCCTCTCTATATCTCTCCATATCTCTCTCTCCCTCATATACATACACTCCCTCTTTCTCCTTCCCTACCTCTTTCTATATCTCTCTATCTTTTCACCTATCTATACCTCTCTTTATTACTTATCTCTATCACCTTCTTTCTCTCTCACTCTTTCCCCCTTTATTTCTATCTTCCCATCTCTCCCTCCCCCTCTCTATCTATATCTCATTATATCCACCTCTACCTCTCTCTCTCTCTCACTCCTCTCTCTATCTCTTTCTATCTATATCTCTCTACATCTATCTCCCTATCTCTCTCCCTATACATCTATATCCTTTTCCTCTCTCCCCCTTCTTCTCTCTCTATCTTCTTCACTCCATCTCTCCCTCCATCTCTTCTAATCTATATCTTTATCTTTATTTCTTGCTTGATCTCCCTCTCACTAATCTTTCTATCTCTTTCTATTGATATCCCTCTCTATGTATATCTATCTATCTATCTATCTATCTCCCTATCTCTTTATCTCTTTTCCTATCCCTCTCTATCTCTCTATATCACCCTCTATCTATATCTCTCCCTCTCCCTCTCCCTCTCCCTCTCCCCCCTCTTCTTATCTCTCCCTCTCTACATATATACCCCTCTTCTTGATCTTCTCTCTCTCCCTCCTCTACCTATCTCTCTCCCTTTCTCCCCCTTCTTCTCTCTATCTCTCCCCATCTCCCCATCTCTTGCTCCCTCCCTATCCCCTTATCTATCTTTATATCTCAACCTCTCTCTGCCTTTATCTTTCCATATATATCTATATCTATTTTTTTCTCTTCCCATTTATCTCTCTCCCCCCCTATTTCTATCTCCCTCTCCATCTCTATTTATCTTTCTCTACTTCCCTTTATTTTTCTCTCTTTATCTCTCTTCCTCTCCCTCTCTCTCTATATCTCCTTATATCTCTATCTTTATATCAAGTTCTATCTTGCCATATATTTTTCTCTATCTCTCCCTCTCCCTCTTCCTCTTTATCTCTTCTTCTCTATCTATCCCTCTTTATTTCCCCCCCTCTATCTCCCTATCTCTCTCTATCTTTATTTCTCCCTCTATCTCTCTCTATATCTCTATCTATTTGACTCCCTCTTCCTCTCTCGTTCTATATTTATCTCTACCTCTATCTATTTGTCTCACTCTTCCTCTCTCTCTCTCTCTATATATATATATATATATATATATATTCATCCCTACCTCTATATTCCTCTCCCCCCCTCCATCTCTAGAAATGTCTCCATATCTCTACCCATCCATCTCTCTCCCTATCTCACCCCCTCCCTCTTCATAGATCTCCATTGTCTTCTTGATTCAAAGGTTTTCTTTCAATCATTATTAGAGACCTTTGTTGCAGAAACATTATCATTTACTAAATGGCCAACCAACTGAACTCATGTAATACATAAATTTATGCAAAAATAGGCTTCAATTTTCCCTAATTGACATTCCACACCTCTTTGATGTACCCATTGCACACCAAGGTGTGATTGCTAGTATATTGATTGGATAAGGGTTAATGCTCCAATATGTATTAACCATTAAAATAAGGGCCCAATTAAAATCATCCATGAAAACTAACTTACGTGAATATTAAATTTATAAATATGGATTAAAAGGGATTTAAATTGAATGTAAATAAGAATTTATTTTTGAATGTTAATCTAGTATAAACTAGATAAAAGCATTAATTGAATTATTTAAGTTATGTATATAAGATATTTTTATATTGTATAATTGGGATAATTTACCATTTTCAACTGCACTCTTATCAGTGTTGGCAGTTTGATTGAAATATCCATTTATTGAGTACTAAAAAAACATACGATTAATGAAAATCACCTATGATAATTAATTCACGTGAATATTATAATATGACCTATGGAATTAATTTAATAGTCATTTCAAATATTGAATAGAATAATAAATTAAAGTAGTGAAACTATTATAGATGAAAGGAGGAGTAGATCAATTTTAATTAACAATGTCTAGTTAATTAGCGAAGAAAGGGCCTCTTAATGATGGATAACAAGATGGATCAATTAAGTTGTTCATTAATTAACTATTGTAATCATAGTATTATTGATAGCTCATCCGGAATAACTATTTCACATTAATACTATTTTATAAGGCATATGAAAACCATTTGGTATTTAATCCAAATATCGAATAGGATAATTAATTTAAATTTAACGAAAATATTATAAATGAAAAATTGAATGCATCTAAGTATTTTTACCTAATTAATCGTGAGAAAAGACTCTTAACATTGGAAGAGCAAAGCAAACCAACTTAGTAATTTTATCAATATATTTCTATGATTAATTAAAAGAGGTATATTCAAGTATTATTATTATCAAGACTCTAGCTTTAAATGGACACATAAATTTTAAATCAACTAATTAGGGTCAACTATTCTACACTCAAAACAATTTGATCAAGTTGAGATAAAAATGGTATCTTAAGAGAAATCAAGGACAAAGATTCAAGTTAAGTGATACGTTAATTGGTGGGATACTAATAACAACACTATTTCCTCAAGACATTTGTAAGAGGTTAAAGTCGAATATCAAATAAAACTCGACTGAGGGAGTCAATCAACAAGAACCTATAACCAATTAAATTATGTGTTGTTCATCAATCAATATAATTTTGTCAAATAATGTTAGACTTAGAAGTTGTGTTGTGCAAAGGTGGCATGATGTGTATGTGTTAGGTTGTAAATCTATGTAATTTTAAAAAAAAGTTGTGATGTTTGTGTTAGATCCACACTAAAATTTTGACATGACAATGTTATTAGCACTTCGACTCATGAGAAAAAATAACTTATAAAGGAATGAGAGAAAATGTAAATATTCAATTTCTAAAAAAATAGCTTTTTAAAGTAGTGATATATTTTTTTATTTGTTAAAATTGTCAAATGGTCAAATCTTTCTCAATCATCTTGCATCATTCTAACACATTTTGAACCGTCGATCATAGTCGATCGAAAACATATAGGAAATGCTTTCGACGTAATGAAATTAATCCCATGTCCCCATGCGACTGCTTAAATGTGTTTTCTGCTTAAATTTAAGTAAGATGATAATTTGAAATCTTTCCATATTTTAATGGAGCAACTATTGTTTAGGAATTGAAAATAAGATGTAAAGAAATGGGGATGAGGAGGGAGAGGGGGTGGGGGGGAGGGAAGGAGGGGTAAGCTGGAAATAAGCAACGATTGTATATTGTCAAAAATCCACGTGGCTCCACAAATTTCTCTCTTTTTTAATATTTGCTTTTTTTTTCAACTTTTTATTATAGAAATTATTATTAATACTATACATACAAATTTAAGATGACTATTTAAAAATAAGCAAAAAAATAAATATTCATAGGACCACTAGCTCCAGAAATAATTCCTAAATAAGTTGAGCAATGAATGCTAACCAAAACAAGCTAAGCAATTGCATAGAGACCTACCCTAAGCTATGATTTATATAATTAGCTATATGTTTATCCTTTGTTTCATTATAAAAAAATTAACTTAAAAAGGAATGGGAGAGGATGTAAAAATTTGATTTCTAAAAAAATGGTTTTTTAAAGTACCTAGTTTGTTTGACTCATAAGAAAAATATAACTTAAAAAAGAATGGGAAAAAATGTAGAGATTTGATTTCTAAAAAAATTGCTTTTTAAATTAGTGACATGAATTGATATTAGATTTTTTATATCCCTAAAATTGTCCAATGATCAAATCTTTCTCAATCTTCTTGCATCATTCTAACACACTCTAAACCTCCCATCATATTAATTGAAAATGCTATCGATGTAAACTTTATAATTTAAAACTTTTAAATTTAATTTAAAAATATATATATAACACACTCTAAACCTTTGATCATATTAATTGAAAATGCTTTCGATGTAAAATTTATAATTTAAAACTTTCAACTTTAATTAAAAAGTATATAAATAACACACTCTAAACCTTCAATCATATTGATTGAAAATGCTTTCCATGTAAAATTTATAATTTAAAACTTTTAACTTTAATTTAAACAAATATATGTAACGCACTCCACAATTTTTGATCGGTATACAACTCCCGTTAAACAACTTTTAATCCTTTGCTTGTATGGTGTTTCCTTGGGTTAATAATTAAATTTAGAATGACATAAAAGCTACTCTTAAAAAAAAGCTCAAGTGTGTCGGTCTTCGCCTTAACGAAAGTTGCCGCTTAATTTGGCGACTCCAAGGGGAGATATTTAGTGGAACGATAGGGGAGGGAAGGGCTTAAATTTGAGTCGACCTTGCCTGTCCAAATTTTTTAATGACGGTTATCTATTCAAAAGGAATATGACCACATAAATGGGAATGCAAACGGCCATCAAATTTAAGCCTTGGGAGGGAGGGAGGAATAGTTTATTATTATATTTTTGTATAAATAATTTTGAAAGCCAACCTCAAACTCGACTTCATCTTTAGTTCAAATGTGTTTTTGGTAACACGTGTTTTTTTTGCATTTACTTGTTTCCCAAGTAGCTAAGTACGATCTCAACAGTCCGGTACTCTGGGGTTTATGATTATGTCATTATTAGGTATAATATTATATCTATTTTTAGAAAAAATTATGTACAAGATATCATTTCTTATATTAAATATATTATAATATATATTTTAAAATATATGTAAAAAATGTTTATTTATAAAAAAATTTAAATTCAATTTAAATTAAAAATCAGTGAAAAATAAATATCTCAAAAATGATATCTTGAAACATCTTTTATATAGATTATTCTTAAAAAATATTTTAATTTGATAAATTTATCTAATAACAATGTTTTAATATAAAATAAATTAAATATATCATATTAATATTTTAGAATTAATTAATATACTTCAAAAGGAAATTAAAAATAAACTAGTGTTTGAAATTTTAGATTTTAATGACTATCATTTTAAAAAATTTATAAATAGATTCAAAAAAATTAAAATATTATTACACTGATAGGCGTAACCTTATAATGGCAGCATGACCCCTATAGGAGGCCAACAAAAGTAACGGTCTAAGAAAAAAGAAATGAATCGTATTCTGCCAGCTGTTTCATGTAGAGTTCCTCCGGTTGCCAGATTGATCCACAGAGTGAGGAGCACGGCATTTGTCCATGGGAAGGAAAAGAGTTAAAAAGCAATGACGCTATATGCGCTTGGGACACATAGGTGAAGGGTAACTTCTTTCATCATACTTCAATTGTGATTCCTTTATCGAGGATAGCGAAAGCCATTAAAGACCAAATGCAGATCCACAATATTGATCCAACTACACTATTCATGCTTGATTCCTTTATGGGCGTACAATTTCAATACTTTAAAAAGTCCTTTGATTACTTTTCCCACAAGGAAGATAGCGTCGTCGTTGAGTTTATTTATTTCAGTTACCATGAGCTCGGGAAACCGCGATGGAATGGGCATGCAATGGACGAGATTGAACAGATGCTTTTGCAGAAATATGGAGTCCCCCACTGGGGGAAGAATCAGGTGTATACATTCGAAGGAGCTGCCAAACGAACTGTGAATTTGAGAAAGCTTTTGAAAGTAAAGGAGCGATTTGATCCGAAGGGATATTTCTCTAGTGAGTGGTCAGATGGAGTGCTGAGAATTGGGAAAGGTGTAGAAGTATGGCGAGATGCATGTGCTCTGGATGGGTTGTGTGTTTGTAGAGAAGATCATCATTGTGCTCCTGAACAAGGATTTGTGTGTAGGTCTGGGAAAATCTGGAAGAAAGCTCATGTGTGCATTAAAGTTTAATGCTGATATGTTGATTATAAAAATTTCAAAATAAAATAGCCCACAAAGATAATAACATATATAGTACCAAAAATGGTAAGATGGAGTGCTGAGAATTGGGAAAGGTGTAGAAGTATGGCGAGATGCATGTGCTCTGGATGGGTTGTGTGTTTGTAGAGAAGATCATCATTGTGCTCCTGAACAAGGATTTGTGTGTAGGTCTGGGAAAATCTGGAAGAAAGCTCATGTGTGCATTAAAGTTTAATGCTGATATGTTGATTATAAAAATTTCAAAATAAAATAGCCCACAAAGATAATAACATATATAGTACCAAAAATGGTAAGCTCACTACAACAAATTCTTGTGATTTGCTCTATTTTTTGCTTTTTTAATGTATTTTTTTCCATTTTTTTGAAAACATCGGCGCTATTTATTAGGATGGCGCTATTTTTAGCGTTTATTTGCATCGATCAAGACAAGTTGAGGCTAATTTAGGCGTTAATTTGCACCGAAATTAGCGCCGACTATAGCGCCAATATTGGCTTCGAGTGTGGCGCTGCCGTTAGCGCCGCCTTTGGCTTTGAGTTTAGCTTTGAGTTTAGCGCCACTTTTAGCTCCGACTTTAGCTTCGAGTTTAGCTTCGGGTTTAGTGCCGGTTTAGACACCCCTATGTCAAAGAGACTTATTTATATGTCTCATCGACGATGTAAAACAGTGAAATGTCAACAAGATACAAACATATTGAGGAGAGAATCACTTACGTCACATCGACAAGGTATATCTACAACTGCTCGATGAAACACAACTCTTGGATATAATGAAGTAATGTTGATGAGACATTGAGATATCGGTAAGACAAATAGGATTGTCTCATCGACACTCTTTAAGTAATGATCAAAAGCATACATCGCCAGACCGTCGGGAAGGTGAGCAACATATGCGGTAGAGCGGTATACACTGCAACCCCGCAACAAGAAGCCTTGAGCAAGGCGGTAGTGTGGTAAACAACTGAAAGGAAGGGAAAAACACTGCCATACCGCAGCGATAATCATGAGTCTCCCCGACATGGCAGAGTTACACAAATATATAAAGAAATACCGCATAAGGAAAATATCGATGAGACATTGGCATATCGGCAAGAGATATTAACTTGTCTCATTGACACTGGAAACCAACATAAGAGGAACATAAGATCTAATGTCGATGAGACATTGAGATATTGGTAAGACAAAGAAGATTGTATCATCGAAACTCTTCAAGTAATGATTAAAAGCATACACCGCTATACCGCTGGGAAGGTGAGCAACATATGCGGTAGAGCGGTATACACCGCAACCCCATAGCAAGAAGCCTTGAGCAATGCGGTAAACAATAGAAGGGAAGGGAAAAACATCGCCATACCGCAACAGGTATAATAAGAGAAGGCGGTAGTATGGTAATCGTGGCATCATTACAATTTACAACACTAAATGAAACAAATCATGTCAGTCACAATTCATTTGAATATAGCCCGCCAAAATACTCTAAAACTCTAATAAACATACTCTAAAAATTTCGTTCAAATCCTATTTTTGAGCATAGCCCGTCATAATGGAGTTTTCATTTTAATAAACATACAATAAAACCTTTGTTGAAACCTTATTTTTAGGCGTAGCTTGCCAAAATGGAGAAGTGTTTCAGTAAAGAATGACAAAGAATGGTAAGGAGATGTGCGTGATAGGAGGCATAGGATTCGTTGCTATTTATCTCATTCCCGCTCTGATCAACAAGGGTTACAATGTTCGTGCTATTGTTTGTAATCCAGGGATTTAATTGACATATGTTTGCATAATCTCAAATTCCTTCAAATGCTTTTGAAGTATCAATGTATCCTATATAGGGTTTAAAATGACTTCTTTTAATTTAAAAAAATTAAATCAGATGCTTTTGAAGTATCAATGTGTCCTATATAGGGTTTAGAATTTTAATTTTAAAAAATAAATAAATGATGTATTTTCCTGTGATTAGATAATGTGGAAATCTCCTAAATCTTCCCTAGCACACTGTCCTCTTTCTCACTGTGCTCATTACTCTGGCTGCTAAGGTTTTGCATTTGACATCTTTAATATCTTCATGATAGTGGCTTTTAAATAGATCCCAATCTTTGCTTTAATCTTTATCATGGTAACCCTTGAGTTCCATAATCCACCTTCAATCTCTTCTAAGAATGTTGTCTTAAGCTAGACTGCATATTATGCATATAAAGCAAGTCCTTCATACCTGCCATTGTTCCAAACCACCACTCACCACCTTGCTTAAAATGTTGCCTCCATATGCACAATAGCATGTTTTAAAATCATGGTTGCCAGTGATTGACCATTAAGGTCACTACTTTCATCAAGATACAATGAGATTTTTGTCTTCAAACTTAAGGCATTATGCAAGATAACATTGTGAATTTTTTGTTGTGTACAATTTGATTTTCTTGCACATTTACTGCTTTGCTAACTGCCTTTAAGACTGGATATTGCACCATTAGCTGCAATCTCAAACAACTCACTCACTGTCACTTGAAGATTCCTTTCATGAGCATCCTTGTATAAAATCAAACTATGCCCTATAGACTGCCTACTTACTAATATAGGGGACTCATTGTTTCATGGTATTTTGAGTTTTATTTAGAAGGGGTTAATATGTGGCATTTTTATGTACGAAGAATAGATTGTGATGCAACATTCGGGTATGGACGGTTCAGGAAAAATTGGATTGCTATCGTGTCATAACCGGGTTGGATTGTACCTTGAGCCGGTCTAAAACACTTCACGGTGTTTTCGCTCCGAAGCAGAACTTGTGTGTAGGAATTTCCAAATATCCGACAGAGGAAGTTCCTACATTCTAAAGATAAAATCATAAATCTGCTTACCAGTTTCTGATCCAACCTGACATCCTTAATATTCAATAGAGAAAGTTTGTACATTCTAAAGATAAAATCATAAATCTGCTTGTCTTTGTACAATTGCTCATTTGAATTGTTTCTTTAACAGTTTTAGGTCCACGTCCACGTACATATCTTCTTCTTTCGCTAGGTGAACGCTCATGCTCTGCATTTGCTCCAATCTCCATCTAAAATAATAAAAAACATGCATTAATTTATGATTGTACCTTGAGCCAGTGTGAAACACTTCTGGGTGTTTTCGCTCTGAAGCAAAACTTGTGTGTAAGAATTTCCAAATATCCAACAGAGGAAGTTCCTACATTCTAAAGATATATTCTATGAAACATTCCTTATTTTCTATAAAACAGTGTATATATTCTTGTGCTTGTAAATATTCTTTTATTGTTATGTCTATTAAAGAAAACATAGTTTGAATAAAAAATGCTTCACCCTTTTTTGTGAGTATGTGAATTATTGTTTAAGGAAAAATATTATAGTGTTTACATTTTCAGTTTACTAGTTTCAAATCTTCATTTGCTATGTATATAAAATTGTATGTGCTCTTTATCTCTAATGACATAAAACAATAATGTCATCAGAATCAGGGTTTTCAATTTCAACACCATCATTGTCCACACTTTTCATATCCTGTTCACTTCTAAGTACAATCATCAAAATTTTATTTTTATTTCTTGTTCCAGTTAATCTTGATTCCTTTCAGCACAAAATAGTAGGTTGCATGTTAAATTTCAAACATTTTCTTTGCATTTTTTTGTATATATTATTTTCTTAGTGCATCATTATGTAACAACAATTTCACTTTTGAGATATACAGTAAAAATAAATGAAAGCACATGTTTGCTTTGCCAAGGGAAATGTATGGTGAATACCCTATGTCTTTCAGATAAGTGTGCTTGAGAGAAATAAGACATAACTGATTGAATCTGATTTTCTACTGTACAATTATTTTTTTATGCGGAGGCTGCAACAACTAATCATGGATTAGTTTTGGCTAAGAAACAAGGTGTTTCTAAACTATGGCTAGAGGGGGACTCTCTTAATGTGATTAATTGTCTCATGATGAAATTTCCTCCTTCATGGTCAATTACCAATTTTATTAATGACTTGATATCTATTATTAACTCTTTTGAGGAGATCAAAATCACACATGTTTTTCCTGAAGTGAACATGATGGCTAATGGGGTTGCCAACGTGGGAGTGGCTGAGAGATCTAAGTGGGATTCTTTTGAATCACTACCTCTTAATCTAAAGTGTATTTCTAATGATGACCAGTTGGCTTATTTCTAGGCGATATGTTCTCGGGGAAAGGTTTTTCATTATGAATTTAAGTTGGGTTTTGTGCATCGATCCTTTGCTCTTTCAGTTTCATTATTCTTTCTTTGGTTTCTGTAGAAGGATGGACTAGCAGTTTTGGTAGGGTTGTACTTGGAATGATAAGAAGCCCACATGTATTGTGGATGTTTGTTGTATTGTTTTGAGTGGTGCCTGGTTCATTTTACTTTTTCATTTCTTCCACGTGTTCTTGGGTTTCATTTGTTGCTTGTCACTATGGGTGGTGACCATTGCAGAATTGAGCCGAGTTCCTGTGAAGAATTTCAAAAAAATGCTACTATGTGGGAGTACTTGGAATTGGGGGTGGGTTACTCAATTTATGCAGAGAATTCAAGGCCCGGACCCTAATGTAACAAATTTCTTTGTGAAAGGATGGAATGGGAGGTCTCTGCGTTACCAGGGCATTGAGTTTCAAATTGATGAGGATTTTATTGCGGAGGTAACTGGTCTTTCAGTTGTTGGGAGATAGTTTTTCAGAAACAAGGGAGCGACTAAGAAGGCTTTTGCAAATTTCTTTAAACATGACGAGAGGAAGAAGATTAAGGAAATTGGAAGTGGAGGTTATGCTAAGAAGTCCCTGAAGCTGCTTTGGAGGGACCTCGTGTTGGCCATTATGCACTACTTCACCCTTGAAGGTAGATTCTCCGTGGTTTACACTCACCATTTTATGCTCTTAAATCATTTTAGGCATAATGTTTCGGTCTCATTTCCTTTTTACCTGTTACATTCTATGGAGAAGAGTATTGAAGACCATAGAAAGAACCCTGAGAAGGTGGTTCTTCATCAAGGGCTTATGTGTTTGATTTTTGCTCATATCAAGCTAAAGTTGATCTCGGTCTCCCCTAAAACTCCTAGTAAGAAGGGAGTTCAAAATGATGGGTATGAAACAGGGGACTCTGTTGGTGAATGGGTCGGTAGTTCAGAGGAGGAAGAGTCAGAATATGAGGATATGTTTATTGATGAAGGAGGCTCCGAGGAAAGGGATGAGGAATCAAAAGAATGAGGTAAGGGCTATGAGACTGATGTGGAGTTACGAGAGTCTATGGCTAATTCTGTTAGAAAATCTTCTAAGGGGAAAACCAAAGGCATGAAGAAAGTTAAAGCTTCGGCCAAAAGGAAAATTGAGATAGGCGTTGAGGTGGTTTCCCTTGGTTCGAATGTGAATCCCATGTTGTCTTCTGGAAAAGAGGGTTTCAAGGGTTGTCATCCTATGGGTGATGAGGGTTTGAAGGGTTGTCATCCTGTGGGTGATGTGGATCCTTCAAATTTTGATTGTGTTCAGAATGCTTTATTGGGGAACCCTACTCCTGGTAAGGATGGTCTGCTAAAGAGCTCCCTAGTGCAAGGGATTAAGGTGCTAGTTAATTTGGGTGGTTAGTTGAGTGGCCCTGCTGATATGGGTAACTCTAAGATGGAGGTGAAGCCTAATGAGACTGGCCCTGTGGATATGCAGGGGAGTGATGCGATTAATTGTTCTCAGGATTTTTCTACTGTGGAGAAGGAAGTGAAGAAGGAACGTCTAGAAGCGTTAGATGATTTGGAGAATCTGCTAGATAAGGAGAGGATAAAGGTGGATGTTGTGGAGGTTGAGGATTCCCCAGCTGAAGAAGAGGATGAATAGAATAGGGATTGTTCTGATGCCCCTGTTGAAATGGAGTAGAAGGGTCAGCCTTCGGTTAACTAGGATGAAATTGACATGAATATGTTTTGTAGATTGGCTGAAGATGGGATGAGAAACCTGCTTTCCCTGGTTAAGTGGTTATTTTCTGAGGTTAAGGAGCTCAATCTTTAGATGAAAAATTGGCAAGATGTTTGTGTTGTTATGCTAAGAGGTAACCGAAAGGAGTGGGAAATAAAAGGCAAAGTGAAATCAATGCATATTAAGCTTGATAAACTATTGGCCGATGTTGATCGTTTGGGGGTTTCTCATGAGGAAAGAATTTCCTCTTTGGAAGTTATTGTTAATAAAATGTTAGAGGACAAAGTGGCAAGTCTAGCGGATAAAATGGGAAATATGTCAGAGGACTTGAAAACGGTGGTCAATATCAGCAATAACTCTTTGAAGACCACTAGTACGGGTCTTTCTATTCTGAATGAGAAAGCGCTGAATTGGACTAGAAAACTGCTTGACTTGGGTAATATGGAGGAAAGGATTGAAGAGATTAGTGGCTCTTACCTAGTGGAGAAAGTAGAAGCTTCTACTCCTATGCTAGAGAAGGACATGTAGGTGGGTTCGTGCCTTAGGACGAGGAGCAAGATGAAAAAGAGAACTGTTGTTGCTGTTGAGGAGCTGAAGGATGTTATTAGTATGCATGAGGAGGTCATCAAGGAGAACATGGCCTCAACTAATGTTTTAGATAATTTTTTGTAGCTGGTGCTTCCTTTTTTGGTTCAGCAGGTTTTCTGATGTTTTTTGCTTTTGGGTTTGCTAATGGGTTGCTAATGTTCCATCTTATGTCAGCTTTTTGGGTTTTTGGGCTGCTGGGCTTAGTGGTTTAATTTCTCTTGCAGCTTGGCGTCATTGTAAAGGGTTTTGGGGCCCCTTCAAAACCTGTTTTTCCTTATCAAAAACTAATTGAATTTGATTTTCTACTGTACAATTGTTTTTTTATGTGCTTTTTACTTTTTGCATGTGGATTACCCTCAGAAAGAGACTACTTATCTTTTCTTAAATGAAGCCTTTACATTTCCTGTCTACAAAAGAAATTTACTGCTTGACAACAAGTTCATGAACTTCATACAAATTAAGATTGGTGTAAAAGGCCATCCCCACAAATGTTGTTTGGTCTAGAATTATAATGGAAAATAAAAAAGCTTGCTAGGAGAATAAAACATGTTTTCAATTGTCCAAGTACAACATAATATTACTGAAGTATTCCAAAGTTTAGGCACTTCAAATTCATGGATCTCCTTGGAGGTCACCCACCTAATATAAGCATAGTAAATTAGTGTGAACCTTTAGTCATAAATTAAAATCTAATATAATATCTCTATGTCTCTCACACATGAACGTTTCATATAACCACATACCTTGTAAATGTTGGCAATTGACTTATGGCATTTCTTAAGTCAACTGTAAGACATGAATCCCCTCTAATTGTCAATGGAATGATATGCTATCAAACACTTTTATGAAAAGGTCATTAGTAATTTTTTCTCACACAACAAAATATCAAAATAAATTTAGTGCTTAATCAATATTGTATCATCTATTTCCACCCACTTTCCTCTTAGCGATTTAGTATTTCTATGTTGTCCATGTCCTCTCTCCATGGACTCCTCTGTGAATAAAAATGTTGCCATAGAAGCTTTCACCACACTACCATTGAGAAGGAAGAAGCAACTTGCGAAATCATGGTAAAAACCACTCTATCGCACTGGGCTGATGAAGGAGTCGTGGGACAACGGTGGTCATCGCACTACCGCACACCAATGGCAGAAGACTTGTAGGAGTCACCACAACACCACCAGGAACAGAAGGAAGACTCGTGTGCTACCATAGAAGCTTTCACTGCACTTCCATTGAGAAGGATGAAGCACCTTACGGGACCGCGGTAAAAACCACTCTACCACATCGAGCTGATGAAGGAGCCACGGGACAACGATGGTCACAAAAATAAGGCAGGAGTTGGAATTATTTCCAATGAAAATAGTCACTATACAACAATGATAAGCACACTTGGCGCCACCTTAGGCACCCCAAATTGATTACATTAACGGCCAAAAGTCGGCGCTAAAGTTGGTGTTAACTAATGCCGACTATTGAATCAAAATTGAAAATTTAAAAATCTCCCCCGTGAAGGAAGAAATTAGATGACAAAAAAGGGAAAAACGTCACGCGAAGGAAGAGAGCAGGGTGCGACCAGCAACTGATGAGAAATTCGATTTAGTTTGCCACACCATAGGTAAGGTTAGAATTTTTTTTTGTTGGTTGAATTCGTGATTGTTTACTACTCATTGTATTGCATTTGAATTCATGATTGTTTACTGGTTCGTGGCCTAACCTGTCCAGACAACCTCTAAATTGTCCCATCATTATAAATTGTAAAACCGTTGAGAAACCAACACAAATTTTTACCCTACCCATTTGAGCTTTGGCTCAAAATATTATAGCATGAAGCCAGGATGCACGAAGGAAGTTCGGTGAGGAGAGTACACAGGTATTTGAATTGTCTCATAGGATTATATCAAATTTATTAAACGATATTTAATTTTTTATTTTTGATTGGTGATAATATTTTTATTTTATTTAAGATAAATCAAAATATACAAAGCTCAAAATAAAAAGTTCTTCCAGCACCATCACATCATGTTTGTTAAAATAGAATAAAAACCTATGGATCAAAAAGCCCTACCACAACCGCCTGAAAACTATCCAACCAACTACTACCCAAACCCCAGCTATTTATAGTATTGAAACCAAAAATAGGGCTTAACCCCTTAAGCTTATACGTCAACATCTAGCTTAAACACAGTAAACTATGCAAAAAATGAGCATTTAGTTTACTCAAAATTTCCAGAAGCGTTGCCCTGATGCAATGGGCACAATTTCACGAGCGGCTTCACCTTCTTTCTCGGACGCAAACCCTTCTTCTCACATAGCTCCTCTCTGGCGATGGCTTTGAGTCCTGCTATTATCTCCTCAGTCTCCATTAATTCGACGCACAGTTTCAAAGCTTGCCACCCCCATTTTGCACCCTCTCTCCACACAAATTTGGTTCTTCCTTTCGGCCACCTAATGAAAGGGCGATTTATCTCTGCTACTTTCAGGTCCACACCTTCTATGCCTTCACTCACATTAAAGCCTTGGCCTGGTATAGCCCCTTTCAGGATACTCTCCATGTTCACTAAGAAATCCCTATGCACCAACGCTTTCATCACTTTCCTTACAACCTCCACCGACTCTCCTAAGTCCAGTCCCCACGCCATAATTAGAGAGTATATATCCATATTAGTCCGATATCTGTGCTTCAAATCTTCAAAGCCATTACCCAGAATGATTTGCATAGATTGCGCTACCTTCACATCCTTGTATAGGAACAAGCCACACAGTCCCTTCACTGTCACTTTGCCAACATAAGGATCCAATTTCCTCCTTGCTTTTAGAGTGAAGTTGGCTTGCATTTCTTCTCCGGTACGTTAGCCACTAGAATAATTCACACCACTGTCCTAACACTCTCCTTACTCCTGCAAACCAAGAAGCATCAAAGGAAATGCAAGGAAAAAAATCATTACATAGAAAATTTTTGGCCATCACCATTAATGTCGAACATACATCTAGCGCCGGCAGTAAAACCTTCATCAATGCTTCATGTCCTTCAAGAATTTTGAAAAACATTCCACTACTTACTAACTAACACCACCTTGCATTAAATGCAACAGACAAAAATTATTCCAAAGAAACTCCTCTAAAATCCTCAATTATAAATTCATCCACCTCTACAAACGTTAAAGCCCATTTTGACAGGGTATCTGCTTCCATATTCCCTATTCTCCTAACATGACTAATCTTATAATCTTCAAAAATAGATAATTCTTCAATAATTTTCCTAATCACACCCTGCAAATGCCAAGCATCAATTCCTCCTTTTATTATTGCTTGGATGATTATCAAGGAATCACCCTCCACATGAATCCTTGTGGCCCCTAACTTCCTGAATAACTTAACAGGCCTAATGATATTTAAATTTTAATTTGTGCATAGTTAAATTGAATTAGTATATGTTTCAGGACAAGGCCTCCAAGGCTAGGCTTGAGAAACTTTGTGCCACGCATTGCAATGGCCAGAAAGGTTTACAGGCCTTGATCTGTACATTTGTAAGTATATTTAATATGTTAAAATGATATATTTTTTTAATTTCCTTGGAAAAAGTAAATGATTTCATATTAATTAGTTTAACTAGTCCATGTGCCATGTTTTAATAGGAGGAGAAATATGGCCGCCATCCAGAGAAATTTGAAAAGAATATGTTACAAAACAAAAAGTGGAACGATTTTATAATTTGGATGGAGAACGAGGTATCAATAGTTGAGTTTCAATAACTTAGTTGGATATTGTTGTGTTAATATGTCAATTTTCATCTCTTGTGTTGAGTTGTTTATTGATGCGTAGGATGAGTAAATAGAGCTCAAATCTTATGATTACAAGATGACCATTTATGTGCATGAATAAATAGTATAAGGATGTAGATGAACTCAATTCATTTGACTTTATGCCTCTTGGTAGGAATTCCTCTTGAATCTCTAATATTAGGTGCCCGATACTCCCCTGTAGCTTTTACCTTTCGTTGCCGCCTTTCCTCTTCACTGTCAGACTCGTCTCCTTTTTCCTTATTTGCATTTCTGGCTTTGGCTTCTAATTCATCCCATGTTTTACCTTCCTCCTCTTCAAAATATTCTTCTTCTTCTTCGTCCTCCTCTGACTCCACAAGAGATTCATCTTCTGAACCTTCCTCATCTGATTCTGATTCCTCCTCTACATCAAAGGGTTCGTATCCTTGATCTGACTCTTCTGAATTATCAAAATCAAAATCACTAGCTTCCATATTCAAAAATTCCCAACCACCATCTTCAATAAATTTATCTAGATCATTAATAATAGTCTTCAAAATTGGCCGCTAGTTCAAGTTCATTCTGCTTTCATAATACTTTATATCCATGGAGTTTAGCCATTCCTTGATGCCATCAAGCGAAGATTGAGGAATGGCATACATGCGGAGTACATCCCGCTTGAAGTCTTTGAAAAAAATAGCCATATCAAACACCTTTTTCCCAAGTCCTACTCTCTGAAGGTTAACAATTATCAATCTCACTAATAGCGATTAATAAGAAAGGTAATTCCACCAACTTTACTAAACAATTTACTGTAGGAACAATAAAAGCAGAGGATTTGAAAGGAACTCCATGAACCAAGCTCTCTAAATGGTATATCAAACTCTAGTTCAAAATATTTTAGATGAGGCTGCTCCCATAGCTCTCTTACTTGCTTGACAAATCCTTGAAACTTTGACTTCTTAACATTCAAAAGATAAATGGAATGTCCTCAACACCCAGTAGAGCTATCCAAAAAATCTAACTAAAAACACAAATGTGCTCCCACACATAATGGCCTAATGGCTGGTTGTCATAGAAGTCAAACTACCGAAGTAACAAGACTGATCGAGTTAACATATATGCATCATTTGCATAAACAACTAAAATGTGTAACAAATGTTAATCAATACATTGAATTTTGAGATGCGTTGAAATAATAAAAAAAACATGTTTTGGGGAAAATATCAGCAGCGTGGGGGAAGAAAGCATTAACCCTAATAAAAGCATTTTTTGTTGTTCTTGATACACCATCTGTAAGTTTTCCTTGGATGACAATATTGAATTTCTATATGTTGTACCCCTTAAATGTCCTACATGTTACAAATATGGAATAATAATGCACAATTTTGTATTGAGTCCAAAGGCCAAGGCATTCTGAATAAGGGTAGCCAAACTTGATAAGGATGTAGTCACTATTACACGTATTGACAATCCAGAATAGTCATGTAAAGACAACTACTTGTGAAAACCATAATCAATCAAATTATGCACATTCAAATCTAAGTTTGAAAGCTTGCATTTTAGTCTATGCATCTAATTCCTTGTTGAAGATTGAGGGTGTCAACAACAAAGCTAGAATAGCTCTCCTTAAACCATAGCTATTTTTAAAGTGCATTATTTCCAAATTCAAATCCACTTCTCAGCTAAGGAAAGGAGGTAGGATTGTCAGGTGCTACCTCAAACAAAGAAGGCCATAGAAAACATTGAAATAGAAGAGCCAATAAGTGAGATGACATAGCTGTAGACCATAGATAATCAAAATTATTGCAATGCACAGATGCTTTTGATACAAACAAAAGGTGCTTACACATTGACTGAATATATCCTCATCAAAATGACCAGAAATAAATTTCAAATTTGTAAGTAAACTCTGATAGTCAAGAAAAACAGTCATAAAAATTGGAAGTAAACTTTGGCAGACATGTAGGTGAACTTAATTCATCTAACTTTATGCCTCTTGGCAGACATCAGGATCTCCCCTCCTAAAGTTTGGACCACATCCATTACCTCCACATAAAATTGGACATCCTTGGTCTTCTTGGTTCCCACGCAATGATATGGTTATGCAAATGAAAATGAAGCAAAGTAATCATCTCCTTCTTCGCTGGCTAGAAGAATGCATGCTTAATGTTTTGATACATGATATCAGATCTCTCTTCTGCTCTCATGGTTTAATACCGAAATCCATTATGGTGGGCCTCCAGAGTTCTAGTCATCTTTCATCCTCTTCCACCAGATGCTAGCCTGATGCACACATCTGCCAGCCAAATTGGCTTTGTTTTTGAAAGCTGAAGTTTCTCCTGAGTCACCAGTGTAGCTCTCTTCGCCTTTTCAGACTCTTTCATTGCTATAGATCGTCTATGGGATTTAATCATTTGTACCACATGGTTGATGTGCTTTGGATCCTTGCATCTAAAGGAAATTTCCTTAACATAAATACCACTAGGTAATTTCAATGTTGCCATTGTAGTTAGCATTAAATCCGGTACTTGCAACATTGAAAATTATCCTTATATATAATTCCCTCCATCTTGTTGGCTTGTAACACTCTTGATGGTGGATACATGAAATCTGATTTTGATTCCTCTTCTACATCAGAGGGTTCATATCCTTGATCTAACTCTTTTGAATTATCAGAATCAAAATCACTAGCTTCCATATTCAAAAATTCCCAACCACCATCTTCAATAAATTTATCTGGATCGTTAGTAATAGTCTTCAAAATTGGTCGCTAGTTCAAGTTCATTATGCTTTCATAATACTTTATATCCATGGAGTTCAACCATTCCTTGATGCCATCAAGTGAAGATTGAGGAATGGTGTCAATGCAGGGTACATTTCACTTGAATTCTTTGAAAACAATAGCCATATCAAATGCCTTTTTCCCAAGTCCTACTCTCTCAAGGTTAACAATCTCAATCTCACTAATAGTGATTACTAAGAAAGGTAATTCCACCAACTCTACCAAACAGTTTACCATAGTAACAATAAAAGAAGAGGCTTTGAAAGGAACTCCATGAAAACCAAGCTCTCTAAATGGTATATCAAACTCTAGTTCAAAATCTTTTAGATGAGGCTGCTCTCATAGCTCTCTTACTCGCTTGACAAATCCTTGAAACTCTGTATTGATTTTATTTTTCATGTCCCTCTCTTGCTATTCTTCCTCAATTTCATCAGGATTATACATTGACCTTCTTGCCCCTCCTAAATTTTGGGCCACATACATTACCTCCACATAAAATTGGACATCCTTGGTCTTCTTGGTTCTCATGCCATGATATGGTTATGCAAATGAAAATGAAGCAAAGTAATCATCCCCTTCTATGCTGGCTGGAAGAATGCATGCTTAATGTTTTGATACATGATATCAACTCTCTCTTCTACTCTCATGGTTGAATACTTAAATCCATTATGGTGGGCCTCTAGAGTTCCAGTCATCTTTCTTCCTCTTCCACCAAATGCTGGCCTTTGTTTTTGAAAGCTGAAGTTTCTCCTGACTCACTAGTATTAGCTGTAACTTTTTTGAAATTTTATTATGGTATGTGCACTTTGATATGATGTAATATGATTATGGTTTTGTCTCATATGTTGTAATATTAGATATATAACAGAAAAATAAATTATTTCATGAAATAAATAATAACTTTTCATTTTAAATGTTTTTTTTTGTAGAACATAGGTCTTCCAGAAGATCAAGATGATCCTCAACATGATATAGATCCACAAAATATTGGTTCTTCCAGTACAAATCACATGGCAGAGGATGATGATGGCAACGACATGATGATGATGATGATGAGACAGTTGGTGATAGTAACCAGCGACATTCATGATCATATAGACTACATCATGGATAATTGATGATATATCGTTATGATGACTCTTTTCATGGTTACTATCATATGTATCATTTTCACGGCCTACAGTACTATATTGTTGAGTTGTATCATATTGACATGTATCATTTTCACTATATCATTTGGACATGTATCATCTTGACTTGTATCAATTTGAGTTACATAATTTATCAATTTTATTTATATCATTTGTACATGTATCATTTTCACTTATGTCGACTGTTGGACATGTATAATTTTGACATGTTTTTGATGTACTGGCATATTTGACTTTCACTTGTTTTAGTTATATATGATGATGATCTTATCAATAATAACTTGTCAATTTATATATATTAAAAGTGGTCGATGATTTTTGGATGGATATTTATTAAGTATGATGATTTTAATTTACTGCTCAGGATGGATATTGTCAAATTCAATTAAATTATAAATATTTGACTCACTTGTTTCAATTATATATGATGATCATGTTACAATAATTATATTGTTATTTAATCATATGAGTTAAATAATTAAATTACTTACTCTATAATCATATGAGTTATTTTAGAGGCACTATATATTTAACTAATTAAATTGAAATAAAACATATTAAATTAATAAATGGAAGCAAAACAAGAAGCATTTTTAGAAGCAAAAAAGGAAGCAACAATGGAAGCCAAACTAGAAGCAAACCAGAAGCAATCTTGGAAGCAAAACTGGAAGCAAAATTGGAAGCAAAACTGGAAAAAAACCTGGAAGCAAAACTGGAAGCAAAATTGGAAGCAAAATTGGAAGCAAAACTAGAAGCAAAATTGGAAGCAAAATTGAAGCAAAACCATAAGCAAACCAAGAAGCAAAACTGGAAGAAAAACCGGAAGCAAAATCGGAAGCAAACCTGAAAGCAAAATCATAAGCAAAATTGGAAGCAAGATCAGAAGCAAACTTGGAAGAAAAACCAGAAGCAAAACCGAAAGCAAACTAGTAAGCAAAACTAGAAGCAAAATTGGAAGCAAAATTGGAAGCAAAACTGGAAGAAAAATTGGAAGCAAAACTGGATGCAAAACTGGACATAAAACTGGAAGAAAAACTAGAAGCAAAACTAGAAGCAAAAATGGGAGTAGACATGGAAGCAAAATCAAAAGTCAAATTGGGCACCAATTTCAGTGCAATTTCTGACATTACTTCCCGGTGCTAGTTTAGGCGCTAATGGAGGCGCTATGATTTTCTGGCACTAAAGCTAACAATAAGTCCGGCGCTAAAGTCTACGGAAAAGTCGGTGCAAAATCCAATGTCAAGCTGACCATGTCTGTTTGCGCTGAGTTTGGGGCCAGCCAAATTGTTCAATTCATGACTCAAAATACACTAAAATTCGGTGCCAAAGTCGGTGCTAATTGCCTGTTGTGTTGTTGTGGTTGATGGCCTCTTATCACTAAATAAATTATTAATTTTAAGTATACCGTGCTTGAGGTATCATCCCAACATGAATCAAGTCTTGAAATTATTGACCAGTCAATAACAGTAGCAATGCACACTCATAATTTTCTAATTAGAGGAAAAAATTGCTAGAGAGATGAATTTCGTATTATTCCTGGGAATGAGGGAAATTATTTTTATGAGAGGGTAATACAATATTAGAGTTAACTTTTATGTAAAAATAAATATGATGTGTATTGAAGTAAAGTAGTATAATATTTTATATTTATGTTATTGTATTGATTAATGTATAATTTTAAAGGAGAAAACAATCTTAAAAAAGAGCCTTAAAAAAAAGAGAATCCAAAATAATACTCCTAACAAATCAACTATCATAATAGTCAATATACAAATTTCTAAAGTTACTCTATCATTTTTCACTCTTTTTTTCTAATCCAAACCATTCATTTATTTAACTTAAACAATCCAAAATAATCAAGGAGTATGTAGCCCATTATACATCCTTCAAATATTGTGAATCCATTGTGTCAATATTAGCGAGGACTAGTAGAAGGAAACAACCATAACCAAACAAACCATTGCCTCAACCATAGGAGTAATAAAGAATCCATAATTTATGCTACAAAAGATTTAACCAAACCATCCATTAATTTTAGAAGTTTTTTATTTTTTATTTTTTTTTATCATATTTGTTAATTTTTAAGTTATTCAATGTACTAAATTATGGTATCATTACAATTCACTTCAACCATTTATAGTAAGGCTTTTTTTGTAAAAAAATATGTTACTAAATTTTATATCTTTATTTTTACTTCGAGTTAATATCCTAGATCACTAACAACCACAATGAAGTGTTCATAAAATGGGCTTTGATTGTGGTGTGAGAATGCTTCACATGGCCTATTGTCAATTTGGACTACAAGCTTATTAGAATAGTTACTAAAATTTTTAATATATGAAATTTTTGGCTTTGAAATAAGCAAAGTTAGAACCAATAGAGTGTAATTTTGCAGTTAAAAAAGTAAGATCCTTAAACAAGGCTAAGAGATCAAAACAAAACAAGAGTGATTTGTGAAACTCAAATCAAACAACCATGATATTAATTATTTGTGTAATTTTCAAGGGTAAAAGTGTTTTAGTTAGGTTTTAAGTAGGGTTAGGGTTAGGGTTCATTATGTAGTACAGTTAGAAGTAGGGTTTCCATTAGAATTAGGGTTCATGTTAGAATTAGAATTATGATTAGGGTTAAAATTGCAATTAGAGATAGTGTAAGGATTAGGGTTAGGGTTAAAGATAAAATTAGAATTAGGGTTATAATTAGGGTTAGAAATAGATTTAGGATTAGTGTTGCAATTAGGGTTAGGGTTAGGGTTAGGGTTAGAGATATAATTAGGATTAGGATTGGGGTTGGGGTTTATGTTAGGATTAGGGTTAGGGTTATGATGGAGCCAACATAGGATTAGGGTTAGAGTTTGAGTAAGGATTAGGGTTAGGATTAGAGATAGGGTCAAGATTAGGGTTAATATTAGAGATAGAATTAGGGTTAGGGTTAGGGTTAAGGTTAGAGATAGGGTTAGGGTTAGGGTTAGGGTTAAGGTTAGAGATAGGGTTAGGGTTAGGGCTAGGGTTAGGGTTAAAGATATAATTAGGATTAGGGTTAGGATTAGAGATAGTTGAAGGATTAGGGTTAGGGTTAAAGATAAAATTAGAATTAGGGTTATAATTAGGGTTAGAAATAAATTTAGGATTAGTGTTGCAATTAGTGTTAGGGTTAGAGATAGAATTAGGATTAGGATTGGGGTTGGGGTTTATGTTAGGATTAGGGTTAGGGTTATGATGGAGCCGACATTAAATTAATTAGGGTTAGGGTTAGGATTGGGATTAGGGTTATGGTTAGAGGTAAAATTAGGATTAAGGTTGGGTTAGCATTAGGGTTAGGGTTAGGGTTAGGGCTAGGGATAGGGTCAAGATTAGGGTTAGTGTTAGGGTTAGGGATAGAATTAGGATTAGGGTTAGGGTTTGAGTAAGGATTAGGGTTAGGGTTAAGGTTAAAGATAAAATTAGAATTAGGGTTAGAAATAGAATTAGGATTAGTGTTGCAATTAGTGTTAGTGTTAGGGTTAGGGTTAGTGTTAGGGTTAGGGATAAAATTAGGATCAGGGTTAGGGTTAGGGTTAAATATAAAATTAAAATTAGGGTTATAATTAAGGTTAGAAATAGAATTAGGATTAGTGTTGCAATTAGTGTTAGGGTTAGGGTTAAAGATAAAATTAGGATTAGGATTGGGGTTGGTGTTTATGAACTAGGATTATGATTATGATTAGGCTTAGGGTTAGGGTTATATATAGGGTTAGGATTAGGGTTAGTGTTAGGGTTAGAGATAAAATTAGGATTGGGGTTAGAAATATAATTAGGATTAGGGTTCGGGTTAGTGCTAATATTAGGGTTAGGGTCAGGCATAAAGATAAAATTAGGATTAGGGTTGAGGTTAGCATTACAAATAGGGTTACGATTAGGGTGATGGTTAGATATAGGGTAATGATTAGAGTAAGTGTTAGGGTTAGAGATAGAATTAGGTTTAGGGTTGAGGTTTTTGTTATGATTAGGTTTAGGTTTAGGGTTTTGGTTAGAGATAGAGTGAAGATTAGGGTTAGGTTACAATTAGAGATAGAATTAGAGTTCAAATAGAGTTACAGTGAGGGGAGAAATGTCTTTCAAAGTTAGAGCGAGTTCAATTAGAGTTAGGGTTATGACACAATTAGGGTTAGGGTTCAAATACACTTAAGATAGTTTAATTAGGGTTAAGGTTAGGGTTAGGGTTATGATGGAGCCAACATTAAATTAATTAAGGTTAGGGTTAGGATTGGGATTAGGGTTATGGTTAGAGATATAATTAGGATTAGGATTGGGTTAGCATTAGGATTAAGGTTAGGGTTAGGGTTAGAGATAGGGTCAAGATTAGGGTTAGGGTTAGGGATAAAATTAGGATTAGGGTTAGGGTTTTAGTAAGGATTAGGGTTAGGGTGAGAGATAGGGTCAGTATAAGGGTTAAGATTAGAGATCAAATTAGGATTAGGGTTAGGTTTAGGGTTAGAGATAGGGTTAGGGTTTGTGTTAAGATTAGGGTTAGGGTTGAAGTTTTTGTTATGATTGGGTTTAGGGTTAGGGTTTTGGTTAGAGATAGAGTGAAGATTAAGGTAAGGCTACAATTAGAGATAGAATTAGGGTTAGGATTAGGATTAGTTGGGGTTAGGTTAGAGATAGGCCTAGGATTACGGTTAGGGTTAAGATTAGAGATAGAATTAGGATTAGGATTGAGGTTTGTGTGAGGGCAACAATGTCTTTCAAAGTTAGGGCTAGAGTTCAATTAGAGTTAGGGTTATGGCATAATTAGGGTTAGGGTTCAAATAGATTTAAGATGGTTTAATTAGGGTTAGGGTTATGATGGATCCAACATTAAATTAATTAGGGTTAGGGTTAGGATTAGGATTAGGGTTATGGTTAGAGATATAATTAGGATTAGGGTTGGGTTAGCATTATGATTAGGGTTAGGGTTAGGGTTAGAGATAAGATTAAGATTAGGGTTAGGGTTAGGGACAAAATTAGGATTAGGGTTAATGTTTGAGTAAGGATTAGGGTTAGGGTTAGATATAGGGTTAGAATTAGGGTTAATATTAGAGATAGAATTAGGACTAGGGTTAGGGTTTTTGTTAGAGATAGAAATAAAATGAGGATTAGTGTTAGGGTTTGTGTTAGGATTAGGTTTAGAGTTAGAGATAGTGTAAGAATTATGGTTAGGGTTATGGTTAAAGATATCTAATTAGGATTAGGGTTACAATTAGGGTTAGAAATAGAATTAAAATTAGTGTTGTAGTTAGTGTTAGGATTAGGGTTAGGGTTAGAGATAGAATTAGGATCAGGTAAACCTTTTTATATATGCTAACCCCAACCCTAACCCTACCGTTCATCTTAAACATAATCCTAAACCTAGTCCTATTCATAATGATCACTAATGCTAATTTCGTAATCCTAACCCTAAACCTAACCACAATATCATAAATTTAATCTAACCATAATATCATAAATTTAACCTAATTCTAACCCTAACCCTTACCCTAAACCTATCCCTAACTTTATCCCTAACTCTAACCCTAATCCTAACAATAAAATTCCTAAACCATAATCCTAACCATAAACCTATCCCTAACCCTAACCATGTAACTGAAACATTAACTACAATTGTTAACCTATCCTTAAACCATAAACCATAATCCTAACCCTAACCTTAACCAATAAAATAAAATTATTAATAATACTAACATAATATATAATATAATAATATTAATATTACCATTTAATAGTATCAATTATATATATATATTAAATCTCATTTAATATTGAATATTTAAAAATTATTGATAGTTGTGTTGCCGCTATGTAAATCTATATATTATATGCTAAGAGGTATCATAACCCTAAATACATTAATTTATTCAATGTGTTACGCACGTCGCGACTACTACTAGCATATATATATTATTATTAGTTAGCCAATAGGCTATTACGTGGGGGAACCCCATCGGGATCTTCTCCAGTCTGACGCCAAAAACCCCACCGGGATCTATTGTGTGGCGTGTTGTACACTCTTGTTTGTCTCCGTGATGTGAAAGGTAATGCAGGAAACATCATGCAGCCTAGCAGCTGGGAGAAGATTACAAGGTTAAATTACAGTCTATCAATAAAAGTAAATTGATAGGAATATACAAATAACAAGGCATTCATCAATAGCTGAGCAGACTTCACTGTCATAATAGAAGCAATATGTTTTCTTGGCATAAAAACCAGTAACTCTGCATTCATAGATAGTGGTAGGAGCAGTGCACGGCGTGTCCTGTTCTAAAACCTGAACAAAATTGCTCCACTATGCTCTCAATTATAGGTTTTGTCCAAGAAAAACCAGAAAATGGCTTCCCAATTGGACCAAATCAACCATCAATTCAACAATCTACAAACCAATCTTTTTCAACTAGAATCAGAGAAAGATAAATCTCAAGAGCAGTTGTTCCAAAGTATTTGACACGCTACAGCCAGAAACAGGACACGCCATGCTGTTCCTAATAATATCTCTGAATGCAGAGTTATTGGTATTGCTTATGATGACAATTCTGTTCAATTCAAGCTACTCACCTAGAATTATTTATCTCTTCTAATGTTTTGAAGATTACTGTCTTTAGCAAACACAAATTTACAATTTTTTCCCTATTTTTTCAACTATGTTTTAAAGATGGCAAATTATCAACCAACACATACTTCATAATTTTTTCACTCAGTTTGTTAAAATGAATAGAATAGATTGTCTTACCTGCGAGCTTAATACCAACAAGTACAACATTGCCTTCAACCCTAGTACCCGGAGCAGGCATAGTCCCGATTAAAATTGCTTCCTTGGTATGTGGCACCTGATAAACACTTGCATTCATGGTGCACAAATTTACAAATTTTTCCCTATTTTTACTCCAACAACAAACAAACGAAACACAAAAATCAGAAGCTTCTGAAAGCAGTAAAGCCAAACCCTTGGAAGGATCAGAGATGACAGTGCCTCCATCGTCTCTGACATCAATGGCAACATATCCATCAGCTCTAATTTTTTGTGGTAAGAGTGCATGCCCTTTCCAAAGCCGAAGACAACCATATTTGAGACAGGAATGTCACATGGCTCTGTTATTGCCGTCACCGCACTGGTTTTTCTCACTAATTCCTCTATGGAGAGGTCATGGATGCTTAAAACCTCTGGCTGCCTTGGCTTCATCTGCTGCTCCTCTGCCATATCCTTACAATCTATGAATTTATATTCTGTATCTCTCGAACACTGATATGCCTGAAAATCAAAGAAAGTTTGTTGAATCGTTGCTGCTTGCAGAATGTGAAAGTTCATTTCCTTCGGCGGTAGAAATCTTCATTTGCAAATTTTTATTTTTTATTTTTTAAAATTCAGTTTGGCGTGGAGGCCATGAAAAGCTTCACGTGTTGATGTTAAATACTGCAACGTGTGCTAGAAGACATTGCAACATTTGCATCCTATTACTTGCTTAGGTGTTTAACAAATCATTTATATCATAAAAAAATTAGTCTCTTTTAAAGATTGTATTCTTTGGTTGGTGCTACAACAAAAGTTTCAAAACTTCGTAATTTTTGATTTTCTTGGGGGACTTATTTAATAAACCAATATCTTATCATGTATATTGGGAGATTTTAAACTATTTCAAATGTAAATTGGTATACTCTATTAGATATTTGGAATAGGGGATGATTTAATTGAATAGGTAGGTACTGGGATCTAGGAGAAGGTATTTGGGGAAGTAGTTCATAGTTATTAGAATGATGTGTAGTAAGTTTATTTTAAAATATGTATGGTGTAGGTTCATTTTATTATATAATTTGATATATATTAAAAGGATTTGGAATAAGTATATATAATTTCATATTAAAAAAAATTGATAAGAAATTTAAGTACATACATTGGAGACAAATATTTTACTTTTTTTTCATCTCAATGCATTTTATATATGTTTCAACATGCAAGTGAAACTTTTCCTTTGTTCAACCCATTATGCAAGATTATCAACATTTTTCCTACATCATCATATAACCTCTTTGCCCTCTTCTACTTGAACTTTGCATTTTTGCAAATTATCGCTGTATGCACCTAAAAATGGTCACATTATAATAAGTCTGGTAATTAATTAAATACAAGTTATTTAGTTAAATCTCCAATTCAATCTACATATAAATAAATTTAATTATTTATTTATATTGTTCATTTTCTAATTCTTCTACCTTAATTAAATAGATAATTTTATTTAATTATTTACCATATTCCATATTCCTCTTAATTAAATTAAATAAATTCTATAATTTATTTATATTAATTATCATATTATTCTAAGTTTGAATATTTATATTCAAAATAGAATATTCCTCCTTTTCATCTCATAGTTAAATTAAATATTTTAAATATTTAATTTAATGCCTTCTAAATCTATCTTTCTCATATAATTAAATATTACTTATTTAATTAGGTGAGTTTCTAAATTCATCTTCTCATATGATTAAGTAAGTTTATTTATTTAATTATGAAAATTCATTTCAACTCATCCTTCAAAACAGAAACCTTCCTTCGGATCTGAATGAGAAAAATTGAAGAAGAGGGAACCTTCTACTTCTCTCACTCAAATTTCAAAAATCTCTTACCGTTCATCTTACCAGATTGAATCTCGACCATTGATCTTTGCCAACTAAGCTTTTGCCTTCGAAAAATCTATAAATCTAACCTTTCACAAGCCATTTGGATCGGATCTTCTTCAGACATCCGCATTCTGCCAAAATCATTCCTCAATCTTTCAATCCATCTCTATCATTCTTCATCATTGCGTCGTTATGCTGCAGAATTGAGCAACCAACATTCCTCCATTATCAACCTTCAAAAATCTTGCATTCTTAGTATAGTATGCATTTATTTTTAAATCTTGTTCTTTAGTAGTCATTTTGTGGAGCTTAGCATACAAATCAGAGAGCTTTAGCAAAAATATTGGAGATAGAGGACAATGGGACGTCTTCAAAGGAGCTGCTGCATTGAGAGTTTTCTTTACTTTGTTTAATCAATTTTCCTTTGATTTAAAGTTTCATTGGTGTGCTTGAATAGTATTTATCTCATTTTAATATGCATATTTTTCGATCACACAATCGCAATTTGTCATGAGAATTTCAACAACTTGCTAAATATTTTACTATAATTTATCCCTAACCTCCAGTCTGACGCCGACGTTTTCCTTTCTTGCTTTTCCCAACATGCTCACTGAATCGACACATTCCCCAAAACAACAGTCGCACACATTTCTTCTCCATGGATTTTGTCGCTAATAAAAAATACTAAAGTATATAAGCTTATCGGTGTAAGCATTACACCTCATTGGTGCAAGTGCTAGTAAAATATATAAAAATGTTGAGAGATATCCTTCTCAAGCGGTCTATTTCACTTTTATGTGAGTAATTGATTAAAAAATAGATGCCCGGAGAAGGATATCTCTTGACATTTTTATATATATTATTAATAATAATATATATATGCTAGTTAGAATTGTGTCTAATTATTTTTTATATATTCATACATACATATCTATTATTTCATGTATTTAAGAATTACATTATTTTATTTTGAATTTAAGAATACTTTATTTTATTTATTATTTTATTATGCAAAGGAAATTATTACTTAAAATTTTATAATTTCTTTAATTACTATTTTCACTATTTTATATTTTTTTAATTACTTATTATTTTATTTTCAAATCACATAACATAATTTTTCCAATAAAGATAAATTTTAGATAATTCTAAAATATTTTTAAAAAATTACATATAAAACTCATTAAAAAAATATTAACATTACAAATATATATTACTTGTTATAATTATTAATAAATTTATTTTTATTAAAAAAAGTTAATGATGAAATTTTTTAATATTACAAATATATTATGTTTTATCAAATCATCTAAATTTATATTAATATTAATGAAATATTATCTAATTATGTTGATTTCTATAATAACAACATTACCATCGTATTATTATTAGTTCTTGCTGAAGGAACTATAGGCACACCTCTTCCTTAACAAGTTATTAATAACTTTGATTTAAACAAATGGGAATTCATATTTATTTTCTATTTGAAAAATATTTGAATAACTCTAAAGTAAATATGCAAAATATTTAACAAAACAAATATCTAAAATTAATTTTCTGAAATGTAATTGGCTCAAAAATTTTGAGTGATAAGGGTGATTTTCTTGGCTCCATTATCATAGTTGTGATTTTCTTGGCTCCATTATCACAGTTTTAAAAATAGTGGGTATGATGCAAATAGAGGCATTCTTTGTACTAAATGGGCTTGGAAAATCCTTATCGTAACTGTTATGCTCTATGCTTCACCATTTTGCATTCGGTCAAACAAATTGCATCCAGTCTAAAGCTCCCATTTCGCCACAAGTAGGCTGTGAAGATGCTGATTAAGGTGAAGGATTTCAGCTTTCAACAAGGCAATTGCATTTGCTTGAAATTTTTTGACACCTTCTCAACAAGTCCAATATTTAATGCTCACAGCTGTCTCTAGTTCCTCTCAGCCTAGAAAGTCAAGAAGAGGTGTTGCAGAAGAGGAACTATTATATCTTAATTGTTACTCTAGATATAAATTATTCTGCACAGTGGATCCTAATATGATTTTTTTTTTCACAATTTTCTATGTGCGTAATTGTTTTGTTCTTTTGATAAGCTGTCCATTTCATTGCTTACATTTTTGTTCAACAACTCTAATTATTGAATTAGGAGGAATTGTTATCCACCAAAGCCCTATATGATTGAAGGAACTCAGAATGTTCCTACCAAATTTGGTGCACTTCCTTTTTTCCACAGTTAGATTAAGTTATATTCACAATAATTTTCAAATCTTGATACGATTCACCCTTTGCTGTGTACTTGAATACAAGTTTTATTATGGACTTTAGTTAGCTTTTGATTAGGCATGTACTACTTGTAGATATGTTGCAGGCTTCTTAAGTAATTCTCTGATCTTCCTGTCATTTGTAGTTCCAGAGGTCAAAACTACTTAGGAGAGAACAAAATGGCTTCAATATATGGGTATTCGAGCCTGCTAGTAATTGCTTTAAAGTTTGGTGTTTTTTCGGTCTTGTTGGCCATAAAGTGATCTACTTACCATATACTGATTTTGATGTGCTTGGTTCCCAACTGATTTGATCATGTGGAGGGAAACTTCAAAATCTAATTTTATATTTGGATCCGACTCTTTTTGTGTTATTTCTTCATTTTTCACTGATGATTTGCCCATCAAGTATTACATTTTGTTGATACTTCTTTGAAATGAAATATGCAGATGACTATTTCTTGACATCTGACTTTCTATTCTTTTATTTTGGCGGTTTTATGACCATTGTATCATACTTGACACTCTTTTATCTGGCATTAATATTCTTGTATAAATCATTTATTCATAGGTAACATTCTTCCATTTCAATTACTCCATCGTGTAAATGCAATCCTTACCTATATGATAATGAATTTGAATTTGAGATTTATTTTATGCACAGAGAGTCAGTTGATCAAGACATTAGTTCAACAAACTATGAAATAAGTGAAGTAGATGCTCTTTGTGTTATTTGAGTGATTCTTCCTCCCGTCAATGCATTGTTTGCAAAAATTAGAGAACTTTTTTCAAGGGATCCATCTACCACTTTAAAGGATCTTTTTCTTTCTCACTTGGAGTTATAGGCATTAAAAACATTAATATCATTTTGTCATAATCATCTGCTCTTAGAGTCCTAGTCTTCAATTTTATATTAGTTGTTCTGAAGCTACTTCTTTGCTCACATAATCCTATTAGTGTCATATAATATATTTAAAATGAGTCATTACAAATTGTACCTTTAGTTTGCTCTACTCTAATTTAGGTCTCCTCTTAGTGCGCCAACTTTGTGTTGAATGTCATGGATATATTCCATTGGACCTTGATAAAATTGATGGATTTGAAATTCTTCATACGTTTTTGTTCATAATTATAGATTGTTGTTTATTTGCAGTTGGCATTTGTTCTTTGGCTTCTAGCTAAATGTGGTCACATGATGACAATGTGGACATTAATCAGACTTGGTATTTTCTATAATAGATTTTCCCAATGCTTGGATCTAGAAAATATGCTTTTATGCTTTAAATTGAAATTCCTTCCTTATGATTGACATTGGCAATATCTTGTCATGCAGGGTTCTTTGTTATCTTCATCGTCCCTAAACTCTACTCTGGCTACTCTGCCCAAGTGCATGGATATGGTATTTTCATGTTATGTATTTAATGCTTTATTCTTATGCCTTAAACTGGGTTTCATCTTCTGATTTAGTCTCAATCTATGGATATTAGGGAATTACTTGTTACTTCATTATTGGGAGGCATGGAATGCCTGTACCCATAAGAAAGCAGTGCTAGCTATTGTAGCTGCTCTTGCATGGAACTTATCCTCAGTTGCATCCTGTGTATTGGGGGGTAGGTTTTGACAACTACTAGCTTTTGTTCAGGTTGCATGGATTTATTTATAATAGACAAGCTAACTCAAATTTTTTACTTGTGCAACTTTCATTTTGACTGTTGCTTTGCGACTATATCATCAATCTTTGAACGCATAACTAGATAGTGAAAATGAATTTCCTCCACCAAAAGATGTCCAAGATGGGGAAACAAATGTAGGAGATATTACTAGATTAGAGGTGGGATTTTAAACAATTATAGAACAATTTTGTTGTATTTTATATACTTTCAACCATCATTGTTTCAATCATCTTTTTTACAACCTTGAACATTAGGGGAAATTTACATTAAAAATGGGCCTCCTAAGGATGACATCATTAGCTTTTTAAGTTATCAAAAATCAACTAAAAGATGACATCAACCTATACGGTGACATCATACAAAATAAAAATATATATAATTTTTTTATAAAGTAAAACTTTCTAAAATGTTATGAATTAACTTATGATGGTTAATTTAATTCTACATATCCTATTCTATCTCATTCATCTTTCTAAATATAAAATATTCTTTTTGTCTTTTAGATTTATATTCTTAAGTTCTATTAAGTTCTATTATAAATTTTTTTATATTTTCAAAAAAATATTTTTATTCTTTAAGAAAAAAATATTAAAAACATTTAAAATAAATAAAAAACACAAAAATTAAAATTGTTCTCACAAAAACTATGAACCAAATAAATTGGAATAAATTAAAAAAACCAAAAATAAATTGGACAAAATAAAATAAAATTAAAAACAAATTGGAAACTATTGGAAGGAGAAAAAGTTGGAGAAAATCATGAAACTATGGAAAAAATAATTGGAAAAATTAAAAATTAAAAACCAAAAAATTTTGCAAAGGAAAGAAAATAAGAAAATCAAAGAGACTATGGAAAAAAAATATCCCTCAACATACTTTTTTAAATATAAATATACTATTATAAAACCTATAAACGTGTAGAATTAAATTAACCATCTAAATCTATGAATTAAATGTATTTGAAATCCATAATGGCAGAGGGCTGGAGCAAATCGAGGCGCGAGGATCTCCCCAGGCTGAAGGTTGCAGGCAGGAAAAGTTGGGCGGATGAAGTAATCGGCGAAGAACCAGAGAAAGCAAAGCCAAAGGTCGATGGTCACATACCACAATGGGTGTTTATCAATGGCGAATGGATCGATCAGTGTTACTCGGCTCACCAAAGAAAGATAAGTGAAGATCAGGAAATGCTTGGTCCCGCTCGCAGGAGGCACGATACCCCTTCTATTGACTCAAGGGACGCTCGATGGGGTGTTGATGGGGTTACGGTGAGGCCGCTCAGGGTCCGTAATCGCAAACAAAAATACTGGAACAAAAAAGTTTGGAGGAAAGCAGAGAAAAGCCAAATCGGTATTGACGACTCAGCTGCTTTCCCCTCTACTCGCCAGAAGGAACAAATCCCTACATCCATTGGTCAATCCGAAACCCCGTCGATCGACGTCTCTCAGGAGGTAAAGGAGGATGTTGAAATCCTGAACGAATTCGCAATCATTTGCCGATTCATTGGAGGGAACCCTAGTAGGGCTGAAATCAGAGAGTGGGCAAGATCGGAATGGAGGACCGAGGTGCTCCTTAGGTTCTTGCCTAAGAATTTCTTTGTGGCAGTCTTTGCAAATGAAGATGAAATGAAATCTGTTACCGAAGCAGGGACGCGGCGCTTGGGCAATCTCATACTATACATGCAACCCTGGGAGAAGAATTTCGACCCAACACGGCTCAAGCCCTACGAATGCCCAGTGTGGATCCGTCTTTATAATCTCCCATTCGAATATTAGAACGGTGGTTGCTTGGAGAAAATCGGAAGATCATTAGGAACCCTTGTGGACATCGATATGGAAATCATAGATAGCGATTTATACAAATATGCAAGGTTGCAAATCGCGACAGTCAAAACTATACCCCGATCTCTAATGCTCTTGGTCGATGGCGAAACCTGGCGACAGGAAGTGGAGATTGAAGAGGATAAAAGTTTTTGTCTTAAATGCAGTTCAAGAAGCCACAAAGAGATGTCTTGCAAGCAGGGACAAGAAGAACGTATTTCGAAGCGAGCGGCCAGGGCAAGTAATTGTTGGCAACTCGTCCCTTTTGAGGAAAAGATGCCAAATCCGCGACATAGGGCATCGGAGGGCAAGAAAAACGACGAATCTGGCAAAGAATTCGTCAGTTCCTCAAGTCTATCTCCTTCCCAGCCACCAGCAGAAAAACCGGTGTTGGACAAAACAGAGCTAGTTCGGTCGGAAGGCTACAAATCTCTGACTGAATCCGAAGCCGATTCGGAACCAGAAGATGAGCTAGACATAATCGATGAAAGGTGCATCTCCCAATCGGCAATCTCACACCTAGGTATGGGCAAAATCGGCAAACAAAGGAAAGCACGCGGAAGAAAATCGTTCAAACAGCTTCGGGAGGAAGAGGCCTCAGCCAAAAACTATCCTAGCATTAAAGAATTCTTAAGTACCAAGGGAGGACTGGCCTCCCTTGGGAAACAATGAAGATCTCCACCTGGAATGTCAGGGGCCTAACGGCCCCTGACAAAAGATGCCTCATCAGGCATCACCTACAAAATAGTGTAAGCGACATAATTCTCCTTCAAGAAACAAAATTGTCACAATTGGAAGCAGCCACTTTCCTAAGATTCATCAGACCGTGGAATGGCCTCTTCCACGAATCCTCCGGCGCTTCGGGTGGTCTTGGGGTTATCTGGAAAGATTCTGCGGCTTCGGTCAAACTACTTTGCTCACACGCTAATTGGCTCGCTGCTGATATACTTAGTATGAGCCTCGATTGCCCCTTCATTCTTATCAACATTTATGGCCCCATTGGCACAAAGGAGAAAGCCCGTGTTTGGTCGGAGGTTTTGGGTTTCATCAACGATCATACTGGTGCCAATATGGTGGTGGGTGGAGACTTCAACGCGGTTCTTGAACTGTCCGAAAAATGGGGCGGGATTAGGTCCGAATCACAGGTAATGACCGACTTCAGGAACTTTGTTGCCAGCTCCAAACTAGAAGACTGTCAAACCTCGAATAGCGTCTTCACTTGGACCAACAGGAGAAAGGATTTCACGGCCATCGCTGAGCGGCTGGATAGATTCTTGATTTCGGGTGGGTGGCGAAATCTTTGCCCCACCATCGAAGCTCGCATTCTGCCAATCTCTGTTTCGGATCATTTCCCGGTCGAACTGAACCTAGGGAATGGCTCGGACACTCCTAGATCTTCATTCAGATTTCTGAACATGTGGTGGCGAGACGACAATCTTTACAAACTATTGGAATCTTGGTGGAAAGGGCACCGTGTGGGCGGCTCGGAAAGCTTTAAGTTCGTAAAAAAATTGCAACTCCTGAAGACCAGACTCAAAATTTGGAACAAGGAGAAGTTCCAGAACATCTTCGCAGAAAAGGCTAGAGTGGAGCTCGAGCTGCAAGCCCTGAATGAATATGTCATCAGACATGGCATGAGCAATGAGGAATACACCAAAGAGAAGGAGCTAAAGAATGTACTGTCTGAATTACTAAAAAGAGAGGAAGCCTTCTGGCGAGACAAATCCAAGGAAGTCTGGCTTAAAGATGGAGATTCCAACACCAAATTCTTTCATGCTTCCGTGCTCGCGAGACGCGCGACTAACAAAATCGAGGCTGTGTACTCAAGCGATGGCTCCTTGAAGCGCGGCTCCCAAGCCGTGGGACTGGAGGCCGTGGCTTTCTTCAGAAAGCTGATTGGGGAAGATCCTGGTCCAATCGGGGAAGGGGATGTTTTGGATGCAATTGGTAAAAGGGTGAATGAAGCCGATAATCAGATGCTAACAGAGCCAATTTTAAAGGAGGAAGTGAAGGCGGCTCTTTTTCAGTTGCATCCAGACAAGTCTCCTGGTCCGGACGGCTTCCCTGCAAGATTTTTCCAGAGGTGTTGGGACTTCTTAGGGACCGATTTGTGGAGATTGTCAGAAGACTTCAGGAAATCGGGGAGATTTGTAAAAGACATCAACAATTCGGTAATAGCCCTAATCCCTAAGAAATCTGAATGCAGAACCTTTAGAGACTACAGGCCAATCTCTCTATGCAATACAGTCTACAAGATTATCGCAAAAGTCCTAGCAAACAGGCTCAAGAAAATCCTAGGCAAAGTCATAGGCCCTGAACAAAATGGTTTCATCCCCGGTAGGGAGATCACCGACAGCATACTACTAATCAGTGAAGCAGTGCATTCGTTAAAATTGGGTAAAACTCCGGGAATGGTAATAAAGCTAGACGTCTGCAAAGCATATGACAAAGTTTCCTGGGAATTCCTGATAAAGGTAATGCAATGCATGGGCTTTAACCATCATTGGTGCTCCCTCATCAGACATTGCATTTCCACGGTGAGGTTCTCTATAATGGTGAACGGATCTTCTAATGGTTTCTTTGGGGCCACAAATGGGTTGCGGCAGGGGGATCCCATGTCCCCGTTTCTATTTGTAATATTGGCTGAGGCTTTGAGTTGCGCCATCAAAAAGAGACGTCTGTCGCAGGCCTGGAGGGGAGTTGCGGTCGCACCTAATGTCGAAAACATTACGCACTCTTAATTCGTGGATGACACTACGTTATTCGGCGAAGCAAACCTGCGGGAGGCAAGTTGTATTAAAGAAACATTGGAGGCCTATGAATCACAGTCCGGGCAAATAATGAACAAGGAGAAGTTGAGGATCTACTTCTTCAATACGAAAGTGCAGACTCAGATGGTCATTGCTGCGAGCCTTGGATTTAGCATTGACAAACTCCCGGCCAGATTTCTAGGTGTGCAGATTTTTGAAGGGGCTAACAAGTCGAAACATTGGCTCGAAGTCGTGAACAAATGCAAAACAGAGGCACTCTCATGGAAGAACAAGTGGCTATCCTTGGCCGACAGACTGACCATGATCAAATCAGTGCTTGCGGCAATCCCTATCTTCACGCTTGCCTGTTACAAGACACCAAAGAGAACCGCAGCAGACTTAGAGACAACACTAAAAAGATTTCTCTGGGAAGGATCAAAAAATGAAAAGCGGATTGCCCTCATTGGGTGGGACACAACATGCAAGTCAAAACTCGATGGAGGCGTAGGGCTGAGAAGCGTAGTAAGGAAAAATCTAGCGCTGGGTGCAAAAATGGTTTGGAAAATGTACAGACACTCGGAGAAACTCTGGTGTCGCATCCTGCAAAAAAAATATTTGGATAATGGCTCCCCTACAAGGATCTTAACTGCAACAGCGTTAAGTGGTGGCTTCACAATTTGGAAGTTCATATGCAATAGCCGTTCAATAATCATGAACCATATAACATGGAGAATAGGTAATGGCAATCGCGCAAGGTTCTGGACGAACTCTTGGAATGGATACAGGAGTCTGGCTGATCAATTTGAGTTAGATGGGGAAGTGGGAAATCTGGAGAGTAGGGGGGGAATCGAACTTGCCCGATACCTCTCCCCTTCTGCTTCCTTTGGCGGTGGTAAATCGCCTTGGATCAGCTTGCATCATCTCCACCTTGACCAATCGAAATTGCAGGCAATTACAGAAGAATTAAGCAACCACGTCGTCTTGATTTCTAATGAAGAAGACTCCATTGTGTGGTGTGGGGCGAAATCAGGCGAATACTCGGCTAAACTGGGATACCGAATCCAAGAAGAAATTGGCGCCAGGAGTGACTGGCGGGCGCGACTATGCTGGGACCAAGCCGTGCTTCCCAAAGCTGGGGCTTTTCTGTGGGTCGCCTTGCACAAGCGGTGCTTAACTATGGAACGGTTGAAAAGAATAGGATTCGTTGGTCCTTCTCGCTATGTCTTGTGTGAAAATAACGGTGAGGACACAGACCATTTATTCCTCACATGTCCGGTTGCAATCTCCTGCTGGGATTGGCTCCAAAACTCTTTTTCCGTACCTGGCCCAAGATAGAAAACATTGTGCGAGTTCCTTAACTCATGGAAGCTAGGCAACAGAAACGGCTACTGGCAAAGCCTGTGGATAATGGCTCCCTCATTGGTTGTTTGGCACATTTGGAAAGAACAGAATAGAAGAATCTTTAGGGGAGAGGCTCTTTGCCCCTCCAGGCTGATCGACAAAATTCAGGCTGCAATCATTGAAGTAGCTAATAATAGGACAAGAGTGAACTCACGGTCCAAATTCACAAAATGGGATGAAGAAATACATAAAACGTGGGTCAATCTAAAAAGGCCTAGGGCCCGCCCGCCTGCATTTGACAAGGTCGATAGGAAAATAGTACGATGGGAGAAGCCTGTGGATCTCCCTTGGAAACTAAACTTTGACGAGGTTGCTAAAGGGAATCCTGAGGCAGCTGGGGCTGGGTGGATAATTAGAAATCATATGGGCGAGTGTGTCTGGGCTGCCTCCAAGAACCTAGGGGTTAGAACCAACAACGTTGCAGAATTTGAGGCTCTTCTGATGGGCGTACAACTTTGCATCAGTAAAGGTTTAAAGTCAATAGAAATCGAGGGGGATTCTATGATTTGCATCAATGCAATTACGAGTGGGCGCTCGCCAAGTTGGATCCTCGATACCTGGGTCAACCAAATAAAGGCTCAACTAGAAAGGCTGGAAAATTTCAAACTCGGGCATGTTTACAGAGAGGCAAACAAGGCTGCCGATTGCTTGGCCAACGCGGGGGTCGGGCAAATGAATGAGTTAATAATCGACTCCAAAGCTGAACGTTGGGTCGACCTCCTAGACTTGGTAGCGGTGGAGAACGGTGGCACCACTACACCCTAACACGGGCTCACGGGGTGACTTAGGCACCGCGATGGACGGGTCACTGCTGGCGGATGGTACCCTTGGCCATTGGGATGTGTCAATCTAACCTAACATCGGTGTCCCTATGAAGATTTCCTAGTACGAGCGATTTCTGGAAAGACGGCCCTATCTCACTCATATCTCTGGTTGCCCGTCCGGTGGATCTGGTTGCAGCCTTGTCAGATTGGTGCGGCTTGGCCCCTTGCCTGCCCCTCTCCATGCGGCGAAATGGTACACTAGACGACTATTAATGTCTTCCGCCTGGGAGTCTCATGGCGCTCAAGAATCTCTGGTAACCATGGTCTTTCAGTTCGGTGTGGCCTATGTGTGTGCGAAGGAGTCTTTGGCCAGACAGTGTTCCCGCTTATTCCTACAGCAGCACGGCATGGCGGTGGGGTCGTGCAGGGCCATTTCTTCTTTGTTGCTCGGGGAGCACCAACACTGGTGCGACGGCAGGATCTTCGAGAACATTTGCGGCGCCTTGGCGGATGTCCACGAATCTAAGGAATGGGTGGCAGTGAGGCTGAACAGAATTGTTTCAAGTTCCTTCGTCGCCGCCGTGGCCAATGCAACGATGGAGCTTCCTGTGGGAGGCTGGGTTAGTTTTCTGAAAGCTTATTTTGACCCTGACTTTGTGTTGGACGAAGATATGGATGCTGCAGCGGCGGAGGCCTCAAAGAGTTTTATGGCGGACGCATGGGATGTGTTCCGCGTTGGAGTCAAAAACAACGATCTGAATGCCTTTTCCCGATTCATGCAATCGGATCGGGCCTGGATCGGCCCTGATAGCCTTCGGCATTTGACTGTTTTGGGCGGTCAGTTGGCCATTCTGAACCAATGCCTGGGAGATTAGGTGGTAAGGAGGTAAAGTTAGTTTCTTTGTATGAACATAGCTTGGGCTGGCTAACATAGCTTGGGTTGGCTTTTCGGGTACCCTTCTTGATGTTGGTAGTCTTAGTGCCTTCTATGGCAGAAGTGAAAGAAGATAGGGATGCTTGCTGCAAATTGTACTTGGGAGTTACCCCCACATTTCTGGTAACACTCATCTATAAAAAAAAATAAAAATAAAAAATAAATCTAAATCTATAAAATCATATATATAAAAAATAAAATACTAAGTAAAAATAAAATATCTAAAGTCACTTTTACTTTGCCACTTTTTAAATAAAATCAAATAATTAAAAAAAAAAACAAATAATCAAAAAAAGAAAGTGAATTTGACCTTTTTAATATAAATATACTATTATAAAACCTATAAACGTGTTTATTTAAATAAACATACATAACATAATAATTCTAAATCTATAAAATCATATATATATAAAATAAAATACTAAGTAAAAAATAAAATATCTAAAGTCACTTTTACTTTGCCACTTTTTAAATAAAATTAAATAATTAAAAAAAAAACAAATAATAAAAAAAGAAGAAGTGAATTTGACTTTTTTAATAAATTATAATAGAAATATAAGTTACCAAACTTGAGTTTAAGAGTTTTTAAATAAAAAATAAATAATGAAGAAAATGAATTTGAATTTTTTAATAAATTATAATAGAAATATAAGTTACCAAACTTGAGTTTAAGATTTTTTAAATAAATAAATAATGGAGAAAATGAACTTGAGTTTTTTAATAAATTATAATATAAATATATGTTACCCTTTAAAAAAATCATGGACTTCATTTTTTTAAGGAATTATAATAGAAACGTGTGTCCCCACTTATAGTTAAATAATTTATATTTTTCTTAACTAATGTAGTTAAGTAATTTATATTTTTTATATTTAAATAATTTGTATTATATGAGATAATTTTTGTATTTTTAGAGTTCCTTAGGAGGCCCATTTTTTATGTAAATTTCACTACTTTGCAACTCTTGTTAAAAAAGAATCAACATTTATTTAAAATAAGATTAAAATTATAATTAACTTTTAAATAAATAAAATAATTGTTAAGTAAATAAAATAAATAAAATAAAATAATCTGCTTTCTATATAATTTTATATATAATTCTCAAATAAATAAATAAATAAAAACTTCTTGATAATGATATTTTTGATGTTTTTTATATAAGTTTTACGATAAGTATGCTAATTTTATGTATATATAAAACTAATTATCAAATTATCTACTATTATGAGATGTTGATATGATCTAAAATTTTACATCCACTTAAAATAATTGCAATAATAAATACTATACACTTGAAAATGATAACAAATAAATTATAATAGTGAGGTACAATATTTTTAAATGGAGATGTAACTTTTATTGGTTACATCATCAAGATATTGATAATAAATGTTTAGAACATTTGTCATTTTTGTATTGTACATAAAAACTCAATCTTTTGATCCAATTAAATGGCATTTGGAGGAGAAGCCGCTTGAACCGTTGGATGGCTACGCATGGTTAGTGTACTTTGTTTATTTATTTTTTATTACATTTTCCATATGCATTTGGTAGTTTTTTTTTTACTTTAACATATTACTTTTTATTTGTATAGTGTGAATTTGAAAACTTATTTTTTTATATTTGAAAATCAATATTTATCTCTTTTTCTATTCGTGCTAGTAGCTCTATAAATCATTTTTTGTTTAAGATTTTTTATAATTGTAATTGCAAGTAAATATTAAAAATATTAAGTTTGAAAATTATAATTTTAAAATTTTTTATAATTAATTTTTAAAAAAATTATTTAAACTTTTAATAAATTATTGTAGCTTAGTTTATTTTTATTTTTATAATTTTAATATTTGTACAATTTTTCCTTTTCTTTTATATTTCATTTTAGTCTACAATCATTCTATAGTGCAGTTATAAGAGAGTTAACTAATTTTTGCATAAAAGTGGAAAGTGTGATCATTAATGAAAGATAATTTATAAATTTTCTATGATTATAGAAATTTTTTTCTTCCTTATTTTAAATGATTTCACATAAATTTTAATTTTCATCTCAAATTTTAAAATAGGGAATAAGGGCTGATTACACTTTTATGTAAGTGATTTTTTACTAATTTATTTATTATTAAATATTTTTATAATATGTTTATTTTAAATTTATTTATAGAAATGAAATTCAAATATTTTAACAAAATATTTATAATAATGTAGGTTTAAGTGTTTTTTATTAATTTATTTATTATTAAATAATTTTATAATATATATTGATTGAATTTACTTATAGAAATGAAACTCAAATATTCTAACAAAATATTTATAATAATGTTGGATCTAAAAAATTGCAATTGAGAAAAGTGTTAATTCCTTGTCATAGATGTTATATTTTAACATGAGACCTTTAGATGTTTTTTAATGATAACGTACAAGTCTTACCCTTTCAACAATGTTTCACTCATAGCATAACTAATTGCATCCATCTTTGCCTTTGAAGTTATATTTAAATTATGTAAAGTAAGGACTAATGTCATACTTATCTTTTCTACAACTCTTCAAATACACACTACTATCTATTTCCTTGTGGAAGTTCTTTCCTTTTCTTATTACATGCATGAAATGACAATCCAAACTATTTTTAACTCTCTAATTTTGGGTTTCATAGCACCGAAATGGTACTCTTCTCTTTTTCCTCTTTAAGTTTTGGTTTTTATTCAAAGATCACGTGTTTTGATTTTAAGCCTAGCCATTACCAAAACATGAGTAGTGGGTGATATGTTAGTTTAATAACTTATTATTTTTCCATAATCTTAGTGTCTTGCTCATATGTCAATTTAATAATTTTCTTTTCTCATCATGTATCTTACAACTGTGAACAATATTAGAGTTTTTGGATCCTGACAAACAGCCATTTGCATTATTTTATTAATTTGCACTTCGTGTTATTGGGTTTGTTGTGAATCCAACTTTCGTTGGGATTAGTTTGAACTTGGTATAGATGGATTGATTTAGTGTAAAGCTATATAATAGCTCCAAAGTGGAATTTATCCTTGAAGCTTTGTTTTGGTGCTTTGATGGGTTAATCTAACATTTCTTTGAGCCACTTTAATTAACTTGTGATTTAAGCTTTTCTATGCATTTCTAAACCTTAAAGTTTGAGCAATGTGATAGAAGTTATGATCTTGACAAGTGGAATGACTAAAAATAAATGACTCTAACAACTGTATTCAATTTGCTTCTTTGAAAAAACATCGTTCTTTGTTGCTTGCCTAAAAACTTTTGCCTTGAATTTTTCTTTAATCTTCTTTACATATAGTAACTACTTCATTGCTAGAATTCATCAGCCACTAACTACATTTTTATCTACTTTCTCCTTTGAATCTAAATGCATTCGCAGGAACTCGAGGCTTGCATCACTTGTTTCAAAATGTACATGTTTTACTTTGTCAACAATTAAAAAAAATTTAATTAATTACAAAGTACCAATAATAATTAATAAAAATTATCCATTGTTATTATTTTTTTAATAAGTTTTTTTTTTGAAAGTTTTTTGGAGCATCAATTGTTATGTCATACATCTTTTAAAATATACAAATCACAATTAAACTTGTTTTAAATCTAACATTCAATTTCCAATTTCCAAATGCATATTATAAACAATTTGTATATATTTCAAACAAGACTGTATATATTTTACATTACAATTCTTTATGTTTAATTCTATATATTTTCCTGTCAATGTAACCCTTGCACCCGTGGTGCAAGTGCTAGTTTAAAACTTTTAACTTTAATTTAAACAAATATATATAACACACTCTAAACCTTGGATCATATTGATTGAAAATGCTTTCGATGCAAAATTTATAATTTAAAACTTTTAACTTTAATTTTAAAAAATATATATAATAATTTTTTTATTTTTTTATGATTATTTAAAATTATAATTTAAAACTTTTAACACTCAATTTTTTTTAAATAATAAAAAATTCGAGAAAATAATGTTCTTTTCCTTACGATTATTTAAAATGATTATAAAATAGGGGAGAGGGGCCAATTAAGGGTCTAATATTCATGCAGTCAATTGTGATTATAATACCTAGTAGTTGTTTATATAATGCCCAATAGTTGTGATTTGACTACTCATAATTAAACAAAATGTATTCTTTTGATCTAAAAAGCAACTAATCATGTGATGCCACATGAGCGCTCAACTACTAATGATGTGAATGGACGAGTATTGGTCTCACTTATTTGTGGGGCCTTTTTGGACACCTTGACAAAAAACATGCAGATTTGACGCCAAATAAACTGATGTAAAAAATTGAAAGCGATTTGAAATTTCCACGTAAGATAATTAGAAGTGCGAAGTTAGGGTGCAAGACTATTGGCCCCTCCATCTTCCCCTAGTACATCCTGCAAATAATCGACTCCCTCGCCGAACATGGAGTTTGTATCGAAGAAATCAAAACTCTGTTTCAAACGCCGGAATTTCATCGAACACGGTGTTTGCTATGTGAAAACTTAGACTTCACGCCAATGTTTCATCATTAACGTGGAATATAAGGAAAACGCGTTTTGACTTATAACACTAATTCGTAACAGTTAAAAGAACATTCTAGAATAATATTTAGTGTTAACGGTCTAGAATTTTGATTGCAACGTCTACCCAGCCATCACACTGCGCACCTGATTTTCAATAAATTAGTAAGTCTATTTCTTCTGTTTTCGTTTCCTGCACGTGGGCGATTACTTGGGGAAGAATTCAAAGTCGCCGTTTGGACAAATAAAGCCAGGTGCGAATCTTTGAATATTAATTGCATATTTGGAGCCAAGCAATTAGGCTCGTGACCCATAAGTCCGTTGCACTCACTTATATAATTTGGTCATTGCATGTGAATATTGGATTGTGATTCTGGGCTTGTCCAATTAATTCGGAACTTTATTTACTATTGGGTGTCTCTGATTTCCTTTTGAAGTCGTTGAATCTGTGGAAATTTGCTTGGCCTTTTGGTGGGCATTTGTTTTTCTTTTCCAACTCCTTTAAATTTAGATCAGTACAAAGACTGCTCTAAATTCGGTAACTATGGGGAAAAGCGAAGGAGTGGCTGGGAGGAAGAAGCTAAGGGTACTGGGCCTGCATGGGTTCAGGACAAGTGGAAGCATTCTGGAAAAACAGGTTGGGAAATGGGATAAATCAGTGCTTGAAAGGCTGGATCTCTGCTTTCTTGATGCCCCTTTTCCAGCTGAAGGGAAGTCAGACGTGGAAGATCATTTCCCCCCTCCTTACTATGAATGGTTTCAGTTTAATCGTGTGAGTTTTCTTCCGCTGGCACTCATCTCAAATCAGAAAAGATTAAGACTCATTGCCATCTCATGAAGTGGGCACTTGCATTTTTGCAGGAATTTACAGAATACCGAAACATGGATAAATGCATGTCTTACATAGAAGAATATATGATAGAACATGGCCCCTTTGATGGCCTACTTGGGTTTTCTCAGGTATTTCATTTAATGTCCTCTGCAGGCAAACGCTTTAAATTGTGCTCTTATTTTTTGCTTATTGTAGTTCACTGATTTTCAAAATTTTTGTCTTTATTCAGGGCGCAATTCTTTCAGCTGGTCTTATAGGTCTTCAATCAAAGGTGAACTATGATATTTAGTATTTGTTGGAGACCTTGAAATTTTGTTTGTAAGAAAGAAACATTACTTGATTCTCAATTTTACATTTTCTTTGGCAGGGCTTGGCTCTAACCAGAGTTCCACCACTTCAATTTGTGATAATTGTTAGCGGAGGCAAGTTCAAAGCAGCCAATATTTCACAAGCTGCTTATTCTTCGGCTATCAAATGTCCATCCGTTCATTTTCTGGGTATGCATTTGGACTCAAATTCATGATGGAGAATAATGGATTTCGGTTTTTAGCACTTAGTCCCAATATTGTCCTTTTCTTTCAAGCAAATGAGGAATTTTGACAATAATATATCTATTTCAAGTTTACGATAATGATGATGCTGGAATATATAACAGGCTAAACAGTGAAGGAACAGGAAACGTAGGATAGCCTCACTAATAAGAAATGGTTGATGTGGTCAAGGAAGGGGTTCCAATTAAGGACCACCTAATCCTTGCAGCCTTTAGTAAGTAAACAGGGCAAGTTAATTCCGCAGAACTCCAAATATCTAGTAGAGAAAAGATTCACTCATTGCTTTATAATGGGTGAAAATACAGATACAACCTCACAGTTACAGTTCACAACCAAGATCTTGGTATTCAATAAATAAGACGAATAAACAGACAGACCATTCTCCAAAGCTTGAGCTAGATTCTCAAAATAATTAAGGTTCCTTTCAGTTCTACTGATGCTTGAACTTTCTTCTTAGGATTGTTTGCAACTCATCTTGTTTTAAAAACTCTAAAAGAGGTCATTGAGGATTCCTTAGTGTTGATAGGAAAATGATTGTAAAGGCTTGTTCTTGGAAGCCTATGAGTCTTTGAGAGTTGTATCAGAAGTTTAGTGAGTGTGAGAGCATAGACGAGTTTGTATGGTGTAAGACATGGTTGTGTAGGTGAGAGGAAGTCCTTGTAAGCCTTGTTTTTCCCTATTTGGTTTTCTCCAGCTCATATTGCCTGTATTTCTCATTCGTAGTCCTGTTTTACGCTCTTTGTGTGTAGATACACAGTTAACTACCTTGTTCTATGCTCTAAGATGCAAGTGTAGGGACTTAGGTTTTTCTCTAGACTTACGTTTTAGGGATACCAACTTCGACAACTGAGTAGAAGTGAATTATACGATCTGTTGTGAGGAGCTAGGTAGTAGAATACCCACATTAGTTTATGAATCACTGAGATGCTTGATTTTTCTGTTGGATTTGAATCTTGATTTGACATTTGGAGGTTACCAAGAGACCAAGATGCCACCAAGTAAAATGAAAAATTAAAGACCAAACATGATATAGAAATGCAAAAAAGATTCGAAATTCAGTTCTGAAGAAAATAGCAATTGTGTAAGCCACGAGAAACCTCTGATAGAGAAAACTATGACAAAAGAATTGCAGAATCAAATGCTTTGACATAAATTAAGATCTAGAGATCAGGAAGAATCAATAGATTGAGGATTTTAATGCCACCTGCATGTTAGCCACTCAGTTAATCCAATGTCATGTCACTCAACATGTAAAAAATTATGAACTGGTATGTTTTACAAAGTCAGGTAACACATATAAGACATTAGACAACTATTCAAGAACTTGATGGAGCGGTGAATGCTGAACCAGGCATTGATTCAAGACAACTGTTTGTGTGGGCAGAATTTGCAAGTTGGATTAATATGGATGGGTCATTTGACACAAGAAACGTTTTTGATATTAATGTAGGTGGAAGAAATGCATGAATTCTGTTGGTATGCTTGAGGAGAAGGCTTTCAAGGATATCTGTGAAGTGCATTTTAAAACCTCAAGTGAATTCTAAATACCATAGTTCACATACTCGAACTTGACTTGGACTTAGTAGACAAAATAAATCCAACTTGGCAAAAATTAGGCAACTGAAAAAATTACTTAAATTTCATTAAAAACACAAATTTTATGCAAAATTAAGCTACAAAATGTATCCAATGAGTCTCTAGAACATTGGGGAAGTGTTTTCTATTAGATTTGAATACAAATAGAGTACAAAATTGCATCATGCAGATACATAGCTAGTTGATAACTATTATGAATTCATGTTGATTGTCTTTGAAAATTTATAGGAAAGTTGCAAATTACAAGATTTTACTATTTCCTTTTACCATTTTAGTGAAAAATTGGGGCGAGGGTCTAGTTTTCACACTCAGTTACAGCTCCTCGCTCAGCCTAGAAGGCTATGCCTATGGCTCCACCTTGCTACTAGATGACAATGACTCCTTTGCAGTTCATTGATGCCATCTAATCCAATTTCTTGCTTCTACTCCAACCATATCCTCCATAGTCTACCTCTTAAAATCAACAATCTTGTTCTTTGTAAACTAGGAGGACTCCTCATCTTTGTGTAGTCCAATCACTATAGGGTTCAATCTCATCCAAATCAATAAGCTCCTTTGATTTGTCCTCCATCTTTTTTGTGCAAAGTTGAAGGTTGTATTGCACAAATACAAGGTCATTGAAACGGTGTTGAGCCAACTTAGTGTGCTTTTTTGAGGACTCCTCATCTTGTGTAGTCCAATCGCTATAGGGTTCAATCTCATCCAAATCAATAAGCTCCTTTGATTTGTCCTCCATCTTTTTTGTGCAAAGTTGAAGGTTGTATTGCACAAATACAAGGTCATGGAAACGGTGTTGAGCCAACTTAGTATGCTTTTTTATGCGAATGAATTCAAATAAACTCCTGTTGCATTCATAGCTAAAAGTGCTACAAGGTTGAGACAAAATTTAGAAGGTTAACCTTTTAAGATTTGAGGTATTTCCACCCAATCTTCCCACCAAGCACCTACAAATAAGATATTCAAAAGTTTGCAAGCAAGAAATAAATTATTAATAATTGTAATTTCTAACTTGTAAGATGTAAATAAAGACTTCAATTTTCTCTACTTGGTGTTTGGATGGATCTCCCTCAAATGGCTAGTATCAAAGAAAAGAGCTTTCCTATAGAGCGCTTTTAATTCTGCAACTTTGAAATAATGAGGTCCCTTACCTCAACCTCGGGTGTCATCCTCTCAATGCATGTTGAAAGGTCCTCCACAACTTCACCATTAGGATCTATGAAGTTATCAAAAAAGAAAAACATGGGGTTAAGGTAGTTCCCTCCTGCACGAATGGTTTGGTAGAGTTGATTGTTCCACCTCCAATCAATAATCTCTCAAATGGGATCAAACATATCTCTATCCCCCCTCTAATAGTTTTAGATGGCCTCTTTGGCCCTATCCATAGCCTCATACATCTAACCCATTGGGTTTTGATCCCCATTAAACAAGTACAAAACTCTCACAAAAGGCTTTGACACCTACAAGTACCAACACATTAAAGTTACAAATTTACAATGAAAGTAAATACTTTTGAAGTTTTAAAATAAAGGATTCAATTTAAAATCCAAATTGAAGTTTGAGGTTACCTTGATGATCTCTATAGTTCTCTCCATAAAGACATTATCAAAAACTATCTTTGTAGTCTTCTCTCCATCAACATTCTTTGAATATGTTGAGCCTAACCATGCTTAAATCACAAACTTTTTCTTTAACAATGTCAACAAACTAGTAATGCTTTGCAATATTAGGAAGTTAATTGAAAATCTTTTGACACCTAGTTGTAGAAGCGCTTTCCCCTTGGTGTGATCTCTCATCAATCTAAGAACCCAAAGGTGATTATAAGTATATTTTGTGATGTTCCTTGCATCTTCTACAATCAGTCTCATCCAATCAATTTTGCCTATGTCCTCCAAAGGAAGGTTAGGGAAATATGCTAGGTAAGGGGTCCACAGGAAATATGGATGCCTCTCTTGAAGCAATCTCCTAGCTGCCACATATGCTGTTGCATTGTCAGTGATAATAAGCACCACATTTTCAATGCCCACCTCTAAGACAACTTGCTCCAACATTAGGCTCAATGTTTTTCATTCTTACTTTGTTAGAGGCATCAATTGATTTCAAGAAAACCATCTCACAATTTGAAGCTGCAAAATATTGATAAGGGTGTAGTTCTTTCCATTTGTCTACTTATCTAACAGAATAGTGCATCGAAAGTTTTTCCATTGCCTTTTTTGTTCTTCCAAAAGTAACTTTGCATCTTCAATAGTATTTTGGAACAACTTCCTACTTAAGTCTCTTGGAAAATGTGCCTTGTATCCTTTCCTTGCAACTATCAATGTTGTCACCAGATTCTCCTAGTATGGGTTTTCACCACATCGAAGGGAAAGTTGTTTTAGAACTAGAAACTAACACAACTTATTTGCTTCCTGGTGTATCTCCTTGTTCCACCTTGTAGCTTGCAACAAAAGTTGTGCTCCAAGTATGTTTCTAGGTATATAAAAAGCCTTGTGTCTGCACTTTGCTTGAACTAGATGAGATGGATGTACTTCATATGCATTGACCATGACTAGATCCTATAATGCATGCCATATTTCCATCTATCTCTACTTGCATGTCAGGGTTAATGGCTACTACTATGATTGCTTGTATCCTTGCCCTCTCTAGTTTCTTCTCATTTTTCATCTTCATTAGCATTTGGACATGGCTTGGCATTGTGATTAGGAATACCTGCAAATGGTATTTGAGGCAAATGATGCCTCCTTTAAGATTCTTCGTGCATAAGATGCAAATCACTCTCCCCGATACTAGTTGCATTACAACATATTTCCAAGTGGAGTCTTTGCTTCCAATGAGATGACTTCAAGTAACTAATGCTAAGCTTGATGAGGAGCTAGGTGACATTGTATCTAACTTACATGTTTAAACACCAACAAAAACAGCAATTTGAATACAAAAAATTAAATAAAATTAATTTATAAATCATGTATTACAAATGAAATATGGTAATTGAATATCAATGCTGCATGACATTAGTATATCTATTCAAAAAACCATTTTTTCAACTTTAAAGTGAAACTCTTTAGGAAAAGAACAACAATTTCATTTAAAAAAACTAGTATAATTTAGCAATAAAATTCTAAACAAGCAAATTCATTGCAAGTAAAATTGTAAATAATATTTATAAATCTACTATCAACATGCTAGGAGTAACTTACATGCTTGGAATAAAATGAAAAAAAATTATACTAACCTAGAAACTGAAATTCATCAAATCTGCCCTTCAAATCCACCAAGAATCCTTTCAAATTGTTCCCAAGGATGCACAATTGCTCTGTGAGTTTTAGCTATGGGCGACTGGGGTTAAATTGGTGAAAAAGTAGTGTTCTTTCAGCATCCAAACTGCATTTCTGCATCCAAAACACATCCTGTGAGTTTTTTTTAAGGAATCACTAATACCTGACAAGTTCTAGCCAACTTTTCCTACACAACTCACCAAAAGCTTGGCCACCTCAAGCTCGTGATTTTACCTTTTGAGTACACGGCTGGTAAATAAAATCATTATTACTGAGTAACTCAACGAGTTTGTATACTATGCTAAAATCATGAGTACCGAGTAACTCAACAAGTTTGTATACTATGCTAAAATCATGAGTACTGAGTAACTCAACAAGTTTGTATGATATGCTAAAAACATAAAACTTATCTGAAGTTGATGGTTAATAATAAATGCAGATAAGAAAATTAACAAATTTGTTTTCTTCATCAATTAAGTAGCAGAAAGTTACCATTACTTACACAAGTCATTTTGAAAGCACATTGAGAATCGTTCAAAAAAACAATTAAAGTTCCTGGTTTTAATGGTTTAACAATTTTTGTTTTGGGAAAACTAGTTGATGACATTTTAATGCTTATCACACATGGTTTCTGGGAACACTGTATTGAATTTGCATGTGGAATTCATTGTTTGGAAAATATCCCCATCTCTTAATGAGCCTTACCTCAGCAAATAAAATCCTTGCATAGAGTGATATAATTCTGCACTTCATCCTTCCACAGTTAAAGCAATTATTATACAAAAATTCTATTATATTGCATTCTCATTATTTCTTCTCAACTTCTTCAGTTTTCATGTTGAAGCCATCACCAGTGAAATACAACTTTAATCTCAAGCACTTAAAAGAGTCTACTTATAAGCAAACAAGACCACAAAGGAATATAAATTCAACGCACTTATTTAAAAGAATGGAATAGAATAAATTTCAGTCTTATTGGCCAGTGACAAATATTCCTTGTATATTTAGTTTAATTACATTATTTTTTGCAGCTAGGATATGTACATCGTTTTATATGGTATCTTAATAGGATTAGGAATGGGTAATGGAGGCTTTTCTGTTCAGGTACTCTCCTGCATTTGCAATTTAACTCCTACTGATTACTTGATTACACTCTCCCTAGCTTTCTTGTTCCCGAGCCTGAACTTTTAGCTGGTTTGTATTGGCGCTTGAACTTGGGTGTCATAGTTTTATGCTATTGCCAGAATATCCGGAATAATTTTCTTCTTTTAATATACATACTGCAATACTGGCAATAATATTCTGTTTGATTTCTGTGATAACGGTTCTTTTATGACCTTCACTCAAAGAACATAATTTACTTAATAGAGAATCTTTGTTAGCTATTTTCAATGATAATCATATATGATATAATAACCAGTTTGGCTCTTATTTCAGGTGAAAAGGATTTTCTCAAGCCCTATGGAGAGGAACTACTAGGATCATTTGTTGACCCGGTTGTCATTAGGCATCCAAAGGCGCATACAGTGCCTAGATTAGGTATGAATACAGATCACAACTTTTTTACCATAATTTGTCAAGAAAAAAATATTCTTCATTATCAGTAGCTATATAGTTTAGCCGCTGAAAGACATTTTGTTAAATTCAATCACATACACTTGGTGCATCTGGAACTAGTCAGAATGATGGGCACAAGTGACAATCAGATGTGTTGCTTTATTTTTAAGGTAGTTTGTGGTCTTTAAATGCTGGCAGATGAGGAGGGACTGAAGACGATGTCATCCTTTCTGGATAGAATAGAAGAGCATGTTCACATGAATGTTGATTATGCAGTCAAGACTGAAATGTCAAGGGAGCAAAGTGAGGAATCACAACTCGAAGAAGAATTAATTGATGCAAGTTCCTTCTGAACTTGTGTAGTTACTTTGTTAACTGGTCTCAAATTAAATGTTAACAGATACCTGTAAACCATGGATATTCATTATAAATTTCTTGTTTATGCCTCCCACGGACAGAGAGGCAGTTCGGTTGGCTTCCTCATTATTACATATATATATAAAATTATGAAATTTATAATGAATATATATTTACATATATATAAAATTATGAAATCGTTTATTTGTAGAGGTTTGTTTCTGGGAAGTACCAATGTCTGTTCAAATGCTGACGATTTTTGGCTTCAGTTATGTGGCATGAGATGGAACGGTTTCAATATTGTGTCTTTCCACAACTTGCTATTTCATTAGTTTGTATGACACCACTTTGATACAGTTTATTCACTTTAGACTAGAAACAAGTAATCTATTAAACTCTAGAAGAAACATTGAACGTCCAATACTTAGACATTAAAACTATTGTGTAAATCAATTGTTGAAAATGTAGTATCCTCATCCATGCAAACATGAGAAAAAAGTACTCATAGCATTCTAAGAGATGATTGTGAAACATGTAGACATGTTTAGAAATTGCCTTTAATCGGTTTTGTTTTGGGTTTTTGTCATAAATGCTGATGCACAATAAGATACTTAATAAAAAAACTTTATTGATGAATGTCGGGAATACGGAGCACTCCTGGAAATTTCACCCCCAATGAAGTTGTGTATTTGGAAAAGGGTGTAGATTTCTTCCTGTTGATGAGGTTGAACCTGTCTCACTGGAAAGAGAAGAGTTATACCCATGAGATCATAACTTTAATTATTAAGGTGTATTTAGTTACAATTCTGTTGGTTAGATTAATGAGAGGAGAATGGTGAAGTTGTAAGTTATATGTTGGAAAAGATATGAGTTGCTCATATCCTCACAAACAAAGGTGCATTTTGTTTTCTATATAAATGAAAGGGATCTGACAGTGGGGCTATAGCAGCACATTTCTATCAGGCTTGTTCCATTTAAAACCAATTGAAACACTTTTGTTTTTTGTGTTGATAGAAAATGTTACATTTCAAAAGAGTTTTGTCACCATGTCTACTGTTCAGTTTAAATGATAGGCTAACAGTTTGGATCGGTAGTAAGTCAGACTTGAAAGCTGAAGTTCTTAGTTGGTGTGGATGTTTATATTGTTAATATCTACAATTTTACATTGCATTTTTCTGCTTTCTTCTACCTGAACATCTCACATCAGTTGCTCCATTTTCAAAATCAATATAAACCAGACAATTACCATACCATCAGCTAAGCTTTGCAAAATTCTAGATGATTAATCTCCTAAACTGAAAGACTAAAGAGATGGGTAATTTGGATGAATGCAATGTTCTTCCCTCTAGAATGAATGTACAATAAAATGCTGATTAACACCAAACTTTAATCTTGCATTGTTTGGTTATAGACAAATCTACCTTTCCTTACCCAACCCAACTCATATGAATTAGGGTGTTTATATGTCTCCAATCCAAGTTTCTCTACCAATTCTTTAGAAATAAAATTAGCTTGAGAACATGTATCAAGAGAACATCTACCTTTATCTTCTTGACTTGAATCTTTATGCGAAAAAGTGTGGTGTGCTCACCTTTGTTTTCTCTTTCATCGTCATTCAAGCAAACCTTATTGGTAGGGATGTTTAAACAACTGTGTCATCTACTTTGAAACTACATTCCATCCGTAGCCTTCTAAAGTATTTGTGACTTTATTTTGCTTGTTCTTATTCGTGTTCTTCAACAGGTGCAAATTCATTTTTAGCTTCCAACATGTTTCAATTTTTTATCGCCTTTTACAATATTGTGTATAATGTTTATTAGATTCAGTAGAGGCAAACTTACTTCTACCTTGCCTTTACCTTTGGTCTTTCTCGCACATTGTTGTCCTTTATGTCTTAAAAGAAGGGATATACTATTTTCTTTGCCCATTTTAATAGTGAGCTAGGGAACATGCTTCACCTATATCTTTACGATTTGAGAGAAATATGTGCCTCCTTAAATGACTATGAAGACCAACTACATATTGTTGGGGATCTGCATTGTAGATGACTGATAAACTAGGATGACGAAAACTTACGATTATGCATTTAGATAGCAATCAACAATCAAATACCGATATTACTAGACCGGGCGCAAGTATCAATCTCAGTCAGAGGACCATGTGAAGACGATTACTAAATCGTCCTGCCCTGGCGTGAATGATCAATTCTCTTTTTATCTCGAGGATAAAGCAGCTAGATTCCATCAATCAATCAAATCCGCCATTAGTTGGTACAGAGGATCGTGCATATAAAGACTCAGATACCTCCGTATTGCATCTACGTCTACCATTCTTGATATTAAACCCGTCATTATTCATGACTTAGAGTTACCGTGAGCTTTCTGTCAGTTCGAACTGATGTAATTATCCATGTTGTTGGGGGACGAGTCCAACATCTGTATTGACAACATAACACCACAAATGACACAAGTATAACTAATTAATGTCTTTTGATATCTTATGCCTTCGGCCCTATACATTAATCCATTATATTTCCAAATTTTATCAATCCACGGTCTTAATTTCAAACTTTGTGCTCTTTCCTTGCTAACAACATTAATGCATATTTGAGAATCCCCTTCAATGTCTACATTACTAAATCTTGTCTTCCTGCACATCTGAAGTCCCCTTGCCAAATCCTCGAACTCAGCTTCGTTATTGGTAGTAACCCCTAATTTCCTGGATAGGGCCCAAATACATTTGCCTTTGTCGTTCCTGATAATGCACCCTGCACCGATAAGGTCGGGTTGCCTTTAATAGCCCCATCAAAGTTAAGTTTAAACCTACCAACTCCAGGCGCGGTCCACTTGGCCTCCCTCCTTTTTGAAGTTTTGTTTGATGTATTTCCTGTCAATTGTTTGAGAATGCCCCAATTCTTTTGCATCATGTTATCCCAATACGTGAATCAAAAATTGGGTTGAATAAAACTATTTGCATTAACAACCTTGCAATGCCTACTTCCATTTTCCGGATAACTTCATCTATTGTCATGCTTTGGTGCGCTCTTTCCATATGTGCCAGATTAACATTGAAGGGGCAAGCAACCATAAATTTCCCCATGAATCTCGTTTGTTATTACTCAGCCAATTGAGCATAAATTCTAGCAAATTGTCTTGACGTGGAGAGCACCAGCCCAGCTTCTCCATGGCGAAGGGGACACGTAAGCGATCAATGATTGGTGGTTTCGCCTTGCTCATAACAAAGGGTACATCTGCTTGGACCTTGGATCCTTATTCGCCACTGTAACATGCCCATTGTTCTACTGGGTAATTTTACTATGTTTTATTGTTCTACCGAGTAATTTTATGCTACTAACATTAAAAGCAATAAAATATTCTCTTCTTTTGAATAATAAATGCACATTTGAAAGATAACCATTTCAAACTTTTCCATTGCATAACAAAGAATCATTTCATTAATACAATTAACAATTTTACATTACATAATTTCAGTATGACATTTCACATTCATAATTTCCATAGAGATGGATACATGTATACATACATAGCTTCAACGAGTTTAATGAAATAGAGATACGAATGATCCAGATGTTCTTCCTCATATCTTGGCCGCCAATTGCATGAGGAGAAGTATCATTCAAACGCTTTTCTACCAACTACGGACTTACTATAGTCCCCCACACATCTACCAAATTGGTAAGATGACTCTATCCTTAGACGAAGAGATTGGTTTCGTAACATCATAATCCTAGCCTTCTCTAAGCATGGTGTTGTGTCCTACATATCTAGAGCTTCCATATAGTGGCTACAACTTACATGTATGACAATCTCGACCTAGTATGCAAACCCGAATCATAGTGAACTGATAGTGTAAATAGTGGCTACTTACACTACTTTGGCCAAAGTATTCATCACTCAAAATTTAGAGTGGTCACACACCCACCCACCTTCCTAGCTTGATTTGGTTTTGACCATTCATACTCTATACATAGGTTACCTCCTTTCCCATGGATTATCCTAACCCCAAGAATAACCCAATTAACCATACGGGTATTCATAATGTCACAACATCAAATGACTCTATTTCAAAAGTACAATCTCAACAATAAATGTCTCCAGTAAAGCTCGTATATCTCAACAATAAACGACTCCCATCAAAAGTATAATCTCATCAATAAATGACTTCAACTCAAAATTATAAACTCAACAATAAAGGACCTCAATCAAAAGTATAATCAACAATCAAGTGATCACAAACAATTCTAAAATATCTACCTTTAGTATGACTCAATTATTCATATGTTTACAATGTTCATTACATTTGTATATAATCTGGAGGACATTATCATGAGAAGAGTTTGTGCTTCTACACCTTCTAGTCCTCTTCTCAATACAACTTTGGGTTGTCAGAACGTGAGTCCTCTTCTTGAATTCCATGAATAAGAATAAACTCTTAATCAAAAAATAAGAAAATAACATAATCATAAAATACATTTAAAACCCTATTGTTGAATATAAATATAACCATCAAGAATACACCCTTTCTCTAGGGAAAGACTCTCTTCCTACTTTCAAGGGGATATGAATTATCAATCAAGCATAGCCTATCAATATGGTTTGCATAACATCCCAACCTATCAAAGATGGCATGCTTATCATGCCATCATTCTTGTTGTATTTCTAACCCCATTATCCACAAAGGTTACCTAGCATCATAAGCTAACAAATTCCAGATATCACTTAAATGTAATATAAATATAGTCTTCCCAAGCTAAGCAATATCTATATAATCTTAGCTTATCTATATAATCTTAGCTTATATAATACCTAGTAACAACATAAACACTCATAATCCAATATATAGAGTATATGAGTATATCCCAATAATGGGGATTCACCAAAACTAGACTCTTCAAGAATCATTCAAGCTTATCCAAAGAAAGGAAATAGTCAAGTTCATAATAGAACAATATATCATGCACTAAATTCATTCTTTCGCAAACAAAGACAATCTCAATCAAATAACATTAAACATAAAGAATAGAGTGATAGGAAACAACATACCTGGAAATATATATAGCCCAACAGACAAATCTGGTTTCCTAGCTCAACCTCCACAAATCCGCTTGCAACTCCTTCAAGACTCAGCCTAATACCAACCTCTAGCCTCTAACAAACAAACTCTCAACAATTACCAATGCACATACAACTCTTCTTACAAACAACTCTCAATAATTGCAAATGCTCAAACTACTCTCCTTCTCACAAAGCTCTCATACACTCTTGCACAAAAAATACAACATAATAACAACATAGAAATCATAATGAAAAGTGTATCCAAATGGAAGAGAAAACATCTCTATATATACTAAAACTTGAGCATCCAAAGACTACAAACAAGCTAACAACTGTGCCACCTTTCTTTTCAAATACATTGACTCAGCTAAAAATGTGAGAGGTGGCAAGTTAAAACAGAGGTTTACAAACATATGCACAACAACTCGTGTAATTTGACTTATTCTCATGTTTACGCATTGTTGTGCATTGGCTGAAAGCACATATCAAAATTTTAATAGCTACAAACTTCATATAACGTGGCTTGTACTATTACAAATGAATCGACATATATTACTTACTCCTTATTAAATGTATCAAGACTTATTCAACCCACTCTTATGCGCTACCTTCTACTCTTATTCTATGCACTTTACAACTTCATTTACTATTTGACATTTTGCATACATTACTGACTTATGCACTGTTTTGAAGGCATTAAAACTCATTCCTTCACGCGCCATATGGGCTGCATACAGTTGGCTTTCAAACAACCTTCTACCATTAAATGGTTCGGGGTATTTAGGCACCCAAGCTTACTCTCTTATGCGTTCGTTTCTAACTCCTTTATGAGTTGGCTTTTAAGGCTATCCAACGTGCTTTATATTATTATCATATGTTGGTTTAAGTGTTTCACAAGCAATAACATTATCATTCATGCGCTGTTATATGGGGCAACTTCACTTAGCCATTTCACTTTTCACATGACAGTGCTATGTTCATTACATGATTATTAAATGCACCAATTGCCATTCTAATATATACATAAGCATATATCAAAATAATTACATAATTATATATATACACATATATACGTATATTAATATATATGTATATACATTTACATTAATGCAACTATATACATATATATACATATATATTATATATATAACATTATTTTAATATTCATACTTAAACATATATATGTGGACAATGATTTTGGATTGCCCAAGGTTGCCTCTAACTCTTTTAGGTTTTTCACCTAAAAGGAGAGGAATTGGGTCCAAAATGCTAATGTCTACACTCAAGATTAACGTAAATGTGATGCAATGTATCCAAATATGATGTCTAAGTACAATAAATTGAAAGAAAGATGATTTAATGATGCTAAACCTAAGAAATGTAAAGTGTTGGAAAATACACTGTGATATGCAAAAAACCTAAAAATGCAAGTAAATGATGAAATAATTGAACAAAACTGGAGAGGTGCACCTGAAATATGAAATATGATGTGGAGAGGCTCTGAAATCCTACAAAGTTGACTGGAAATGTTGACTGAGACACTTACGCCAAGTTGGGTGACTTAGTCTAGTTTCGAGGAAAATCTACTAGAAAATGAATTTGCCAAATGGGTATCCAAAAATGCAGAAACCACTTTTCAGGCTTGGCAGTGGGACTAATTCGCCACAAATGGTGACTTAGTCCACTTGCAGATTTCTGGAAATTCGAGACAGGATCCTGTAGATTTTGGTCTACACTCGCTTTCCCGACAGGTGTCCGATCTTGATTTTGCAGAAAATGGGTTGCAAAGAGTCTCCAAGCCTCAACTAGGGTTATGTTGACTTTGATGGATTGTTGACCACTTTTAGACACCAAACTTTTTGATAAATATGCATACAAAGTATGCAAACACACATGCAAAGAAGGGAAAAAGGGTTAAGGGTTAGAGTATAGGGGTTTGCCTTGGTCAAACCCCACTTTGTTAATCAAACCCTATGAAATGAAATAGAAAGAGAATGATAAATAGATAACATGCAATGTCATAAACTTACCAAACCCTTGATGCAATGAAATCTGAAGATATGCAATGAAGTGCTCCAATATATGACTTGATTATGCTTAGAGTGCTTGAATGCTTGAGAATGATTAAGTGAATTGCTTGAGTGAATGCTTAAATGAATGGCGGGGTTAAAATAAGAGGAAAAACCTTTATTTATACTTGATTTTCCTAAATTTCTCGAAAATAACACATCACATGCCGATCTCAAGGGTTAGAGAATAAAATCCCGCCTGAAAATTGAAATAATTTTGATTTTTGTGCCAAATAGGACTAAGTCACCCCTATTGGCGACTTAGTCCTACTTAAGCAATTTAAGTGGGTGTTAGGAATTAAAAGGCATTAAATGTTGTTTAACAGGAATATCATAAAAAACACACTTAAGAATGGCCAAAAAGTGCATTAAGGGGACATTTAAACACGAGAAAGGGTTGAATTAGTGATGATAAGTTTAGAAAAGCATGAGAGTTTGTTACAACTCTTTACAACACTTTGAAATAAGACTTGGTAAGTGATAAAAATGAGTTATTTAAGTGAATTATGATGAAAGGGTCCTAGAAAAGTGTGACAATGCGTTACAACACTTCACAACACCTTTACAAGGCATCTTAGAAGTCTTAATGATTCACAAGGGTCCAATACCTAATGAGAACATGTTGACCACATTACAACATTAAATCAAGGCAAAATCAAGCCAAAGTCCATAAGAGAGACTCAAGTGAGCATAAAAATGTCAACTATACATTTTTTGGCAACACATTAAGCCCCCACTCTAGTGAGAGGATGAACTTGCTTCAAACTCACACTAAAGTAGCCCAACATGCACATCAAGAGGGATCCAAATGCACTCATGCTGGTAAGATGAAACAGTAATAATCAAGAGGGATAATCAAGCCCCCAAGATCAAGATCTCATGGAAAACCAAACGTAAACACAAAGAAACACACATGAAAGTGATGAAAATGAATGAGAGAAAGATTCAATCATTTTTCTAGTCCGTCGTGGATCAGATCTAGGCTATTTGTTTGAAATAAGAAATGTGTACTCACTCTAGGGCGACAAAACTCATGGTTGTCCACCGGGTGAGAAGGCCCAAGTATACTCACTCTGGGGCTACAAAACTTCTGGTTGTCTATGGGGTGAGAAATCCACAACATATTCACTCTAGGGCCACAAAACTTCTAGTTGTCTGTGGGGTGAGAAATCCTGAAAGGTGGCTATGGGGAAAGTCATGCTTCAGAATGGACTTTTCGCTCAACCATATCAAAGTTATACCTCCTGATAACTTTAATAAAGCGCCACAAAAACAATGTCGTTTCATACTTCATGAGACAAGCAAAGCTTCGTATGCTTAGAACTCATGAACAAATGCAATGACACCACAGGCATGCAAGTTGTGTTATGCAAGGTGGCCGTGTAAATGAAAAATGCAACATGCAAAAGATGTTCAAATGAGTCTTGTTAAGATCATGCGAGGTCTATAACTTAGGGAACATTGTGTCTAATGTCTCCAAGAGAGGACCGATCAAATAATAGAAGATTCACAACTTAGGGGATGCAGTGCATTGCATCAGGCCACTAAGAGGAACGCAATATGCTAAGATAGATCACACTTATGAAGGACACCACATCCAATGTCATCCACAAAGCGACAAACGCATTGTATAAAGTAACAAGGCTACACTAAGAACCAAAATGCAAAATGAATAATGCCAATGTATGCTCCCACTTTAAGGGAATTTCTACACACTGTTCGATGAGCAATTACTTTAAAGTATCAAATGAAAAATGCAAAAAAGAAACAAGACATGAGATCCAACTTGGAAAGCCCCTATGCCAAGTCATATGTTTCCAAGTAAGGCTACGTCATGCAAATGAAAAAGGAACAAAAGAAAGAGGGGTTGCCCCCAAAAAGGAACACACCAAACACATAAGGGATGTATGAAGTTGGGGTCAGTATGTTTGGTGCTGCAATGTTTTTATTAAAGAGCTCAGAATTGTCATCATTCCCCAAATACAGAGAACTAGAAGAATGACACAAAGAGAGTGAAAACAAAAGAAAAAGAAGATCCGTTTTGGGTCAACATGGAAGAGACATTACGGTCTCAACGCCTTGCATTATCCACAAAAGGAAAAACGCAAGCGAAAAGAAAACAAAAAGGTGAAAGAAAAAAGAAAAAACTTTTGAGTCAACATGAAGGAGACATTTCGGTTTCAATGCCTTGCGTCATCTCCAAAAGGAAAAACACAAAACAAAAGTGAAAAAGAAAGTAAAATGACCATTTGGGTCAACATGGAAGAGACATAGGTCGTCTCGATGCTTTGCATAATCCCCAAAAGGAGAAACACAAAACAAAAGTGAAAGGAAAAAATAATGTACAACATAGAGAGGAATAGAGGTACAAATAGAGGAATTGCACAAAGAAGAGAGAGAACATCAAATGTAACATTACAGGGGAACACGATACACACATACAAAAGAAAAAGAAAATACTAGGAATGCAAAGGCAAGTCGACCAACAACCGAGTCATTTGCCTCTCAATCTCAATTGGTATAAGCGGAAGGTGAATAACACAGCTAAGGGACAAGGACAAATGCATTACTAGGACAAGGCTAATAACTTCTTGCCCCCAATGAGTGTAAGGAAATAATGAGTCAAGATAAGTGATGAGAAAGATCATGCAATAGTGAGAATGAAAAATTATATAACGATTGCATGATGAGGTGTTTGGTAGTGTTTATAGGATGATAGGATAACAGTCAGTGTCATAAAGTGGTACTTACTCAGTATTTCTTTCAATGTCTGACACTCATCAGTTCGATGTCCAAGAACATGATGATATTTACAATAAGGTACATTGGAATCTTTAGGATGGATTACCAACCTATTCATAGGTGGGCATAGAATGATACCTCTATCTAAAAGCATTTGGAGTTTCCGCTCACATTTAGGTGGTGGATGGAGAGGAAAATTTTGTATTTTCAATTTGTAAGGTCGTTTGTGTTTACTAGATTCACCTTTTTCATGGATTGAAGGAGGAAGAAAACCCATGGGGATCCTAGCATCCTTGTCATTGGAATCATGTAAGGGTTGTTCAGGAGGAAGAAGGACGATCAGATCAAGAGGGGAATCAAAGATCACCGTGCCATTATTCTGAAGTCTCTGGTATTCGAAAGGAGGTTTGTTGTCATGAGGGGGATCTTGATATCCTAACCCTATTGTGTTCTCATCTATTGGTCTTTGTTCTAAAAGTTGATGAATGTCATGTTCAATTGTTGTGTCACATCCTTGTTTTCTTAAGATGGTAAAACCCTTTCCATATGTTTCTTCAAGGTTGATTGGTGTGTTGGTAACTTTGTTATCATATAATGGTTGAGGAATTGCTTGGTTAGAGGAACTAGGTCCACCTATTGGAGGGAACTTAGGTCCTTCAGTTGTTTCAAGATGTAAGTATCCAAATGTATCAGTAGGTGAGATTGTAGGAAGATCTTGTTGTTTCATAGATGGATAAAAGTATGCATTGGCTTCAAGGTTGTCAAGGCATTTGTTAAAAAATTTATTCATGCTATCATCATCTTCTCCAATGATGTCAACAACACAAGGAGGACATTCATGAGTAGTTGAAGGAGCATGAGGAAGCTCAAGGTCATTAGGATCAGTTCCAAAGGCACAATTTGACATGTCTACTAAAGATTTTAATGACATCCAAAACTTATTAAAGCAAAAAGCCATGATGAAAGTAAACTAAATACAATAAACATCAAATTTGGAAAGTATGACATAAATCAATCACAGAAAATAGAAATGCAGAAAATGTACAGAAAATGCTAAAAAATTTAGTGTAAAATGTGTAGAAGGACTAAGTCACCCAGTGTGGCGAATTAGTCCTAGTGAGGATTTTTTTGTGATTTTTCAGAAATTTTGAAAGCAATTTGATGTTTTTCAGATGCACAGTTGCAACTACAGTATGAAAATGCAATTTTTTTGTTGGTTTCAATGTAAAAATGATGCAAAAATGCAAGCTATATGAGCTTTTTACTAATGCAATTTTTAAAACCCTAGGATGCAAATCAAACAATGCAACACCTAATGCAATGCTAATGCAAATTAAACCTAGGATGTTCTTGAAATCAGAAAGAATGTTCAAAATTCGGGTTCATCAAAATGTGGACAATGATTTTGGATTGCCCAAGGTTGCCTCTAACTCTTTTAGGTTTTTCACCTAAAAGGAGAGGAATTGGGTCCAAAATGCTAATGTCTACACTCAAGATTAATGTAAATGTGATGCAATGTATTTAAATATGATTTCTAAGTACAATACATTGAAAGAAAGATGATTTAATGATGCTAAACCTAAGAAATGCAAAGTGTTGGAAAACACACTATGATATGCAAAAACACCTAAAAATGCAAGTAAATGATGAAATAATTGAATAGAACTGGAGAGGTGCACCTAAAATCTGAAATTTGATGTGGAGAGGCTTTGGAATCATGTAGAGTTGATTGGAAATGTTGATTGGGACACTTATGCCAAGCTGGGCGACTTAGTCTAGTTTTGGGGAAAATCTACCAGAATAAGAATATGCCAAATGGGTATCCAAAAATGCAAAAACCACTTTTCAGGCCTGGCAATGGGACCAATTTTCCACAGATGGTGACTTAGTCCACCTCCATATTTCTAGAAATTCGAGATAGGATCCTGTAGATTTTGGTCTGCACTTTCTTTCCTGACAGGTGTCCGATCTTGATTATGCACAAAATGGGTTGAAAAGATTCTCCAAGCCTCAACTAGGGTTATGTTTACTTTGATGGATTGTTGACCACTTTTTGACACCAATTTTTTTGATAAATATATGCATACAAAGTATGCAAACACACATGCAAAGAGGGGAAAAAGGGTTAAGGGTTAGAGTATAGGGGTTTGCCTTGGTCAAACCCCACTTTGGTAATCAAACCCTATGAAATAAAATGAAATAGAAAGAGAATGATAAATAGATAACATGCAATGTCATAAACTTACCAAACCCTTGATGCAATGAAATCTGAAGATATGCAATGAAGTGCTCCAATAGATGACTTGATTATGCTTAGAGTGCTTGAATGCTTGAGAATGATTAAGTGAATTGCTTGAGTGAATGCTTGAATGAATGGGGGGATTAAAATGAGAGGAAAAACCCTTATTTATACTTGATTTTCCTAAATTTCCCAAAAATAACACATCATAGGCCGGCCTCAAGGGTTAGAGAATAAAATCCTGCCAAAAAAATGAAATAATTTTTTATTTTTGTGCCAAATAGGACTAAGTCACCCCTATTGGCGACTTAGTCCCACTTAAGCAATTTAAGTGGGTGTCAGGAATTAAATGTTGTTTAATGGGAATATCATCAAAGAAACACTTAATAATGGCCGAAAAGGGCATTAAGGGGACATTTAAACATGAGAAAGGGTTGAATTAGCGATGACAAGTCTAGAAAAGCATGAGAGTTTGTTACAACTCTTTACAACACTTTGAAATAAGACTTGGTAAGTGATAAAAATGAGTTATTTAAGTGAATTGTGATGAAAAGGTCCTAGAAAAGTGTGAAAGTGGGTTACAACACTTCACAACACCTTTACAAGACATCCTAAAATTCTTAATGATTCACAAGGGTCCAAGACCTAATGTGAATGTGTTGACCACATTACAACATTAAATCTAGGAAAAATCTAGCCAAAGTCCATAAGAGAGACTTAAGCAAGCATAAAAATGTCAACTATACATTTTTTGGCGACATAATATATTCATATATTCATCCATCAATGTATACACACGAAGTGTATATATATGAACACACGAAGAAGAAATTTCACTTATTATAGAGACTTAATCAAACAGCCCCAAACAGGAACATTCAAATACTAAAACCACATACCAGTACAAAACATACTCAAACCTTGACAAAAGGTTCCTTACCATTTCTTGAACTAATTTGACTCAACCAATCTAGGTTGTGAGTGTGTATGTTCAATTAGGCTCATTAAGGGTTACCACACCAAAGTCCTCTTTTGAGTGATACTCCCCCTCTCGTACCTGAGGGCTTGACTCCTTACTACATCCAACTTCTAATGCATCACATAGGTAGTTAGTCATTCACATGGAATCCATTTGCATCATCAAAATATTAAAGTATTCACATTGCAATACATATTCATTCATCACAATTTCCATCAGTATAAAACATGATCATTCCTTCAAAAACAATAACATCTTAATGCATATTTAAGTATTTCATTCACCTATTTATCACATTAAAGTCATGATTTACATTTATCATCATATTTACTCATGAAGGTAAAAGTAACTCGGTAACTAAGAAATGGGGTGTAAAAACCATAGTCTATCTCTTGTCAAAATATTTTTGTGTAATTTCGTCCACATAAATGCTTTGGCCTTTAGAAGTATAGATTTATGCCAACACAACTTTATTGGCTAATTGATTCAATCATTGATTACTCTTTGAATTTCATATCCCAAATTTACTATGTATTCATTGGACTGTGACCCACCTCATATCACCTATTCATCATCATTGATTAATGATATTCTGTGATTGGCTAAAATCTGCATAAGCACAAGCTTGTCATTCCTCGAAATTGGGAATCTATCCCAATTTATCCACTCATGATTATCTCCTATATTGTTGACTTTGGTAATTACATAATTTTCCACCTTCCTTCCACACATTAGTATAATATTTTCGATCCATTCCACCTTGCCAAAAGAATACACTATTGGAACATTACTGTCCCATGAATCATACCAAAAGTTTACCATTTGTCCATTCCAATCCACCATGTGAAATTCTCTACAATTACCTTTCTACTCTCGCACAAAAATTTACAGACAAGAGAATCGCCCAGCGAATTGCAAATTGTTAAGTTCCTCCAGTGGTCTAGATTGTCAGGATATTTCCTTTGCATTAGTTAGCACCATAGTTTCTCTGGTTCTTTGTACATTTTCCAACTTAGCTTAACACCCAATGCCAAATTTTGTTTGTCCATGTTTCTCAATCCGGCTCCGCCAAAACTTTTTGGAAGGCATGCAGTGTCCTAGTGAATTAATGGTATTTTTTTTCGTCCTTATATCCTTTCCATAAAAATATTTTTAGGTATCCTTCTATGTCTCCTCGTGCCTTGTTTGTTATTCTGAAGCATGACATAACATAAATTGGAATGACCGATAAAATAGACTTAATCATGGCTATCCTTCCTGCAAGGGAAATCCATTTTCTTTTCCATGCCTCTACTTTGTTTCTATAGTTTCTAATTGTGCTTTCCCAATGGGATGACCTACACCCTCCATTAAATAGTGGAGCTCCTAGATATTTAGATGGGGGTTGTGAAATTGAAAATATGAAAAAATTCACTATTCTCCTTTGTATAGCTTTTTTGGTGTTAAAGAAGAAAATATCACACTTTTCTTTATTTAAAGTTTTCCCTGATGTAGAGGAGTAACCATCTAAAGCTACTTTGATGACTTCAGCCTCACACATATTTTCCTCTCACAATACGACTGTATCGTTTGTAAATTGGACACGAGAAATTGGGTCAATACCTTTGGTGATTTGATTACCTTTCCACAATCTAGCCAAGTTGATTCTTTTAAAATGCCACCCCATTGCTTCCACCATTATGATGAAAAGAAATGGGGATAGTGGATCCCCATGCCAGAGACCATTTGTTGCTTTGAAAATCCTCACATCAAACCATTCACCAATATTGAGTATCGGGGAGTCGATATGCAAGATGTGATAATTTTCCAAGCCATTCCGTGTTGAATCCAAATTTGCTCATCACCACCTTGAGAAATTCCTAGTGGACTCTGTCATAGGCTTTACTAACGTCTAACTTGATGAGCATGCCTTTTATCTTCTTTGTGGTGATGGTATGCAATGCCTTAGTTGTCACTATAGTTGGAAAACTCACCAATTGCAAGTACTTGGCAAGCCCAAAAAACTCAGTTTGGAAAAAACTTGACAACTTGAAAAATTGCTTAAATTTCACTAAAAACGCATTTTTTTTGCAAAATTCAATGATAAGATGCATCTAATGAGTCAATAAATGAGTACATAAAAGAAACAAGCTGAGTCTAGTTGTATTTGATTGATTTGAAAGGAAATTGGGTACAAAATGGCATCCCCATGTGGAATGTGCTGATGTTGATATTTTGAAACAAAATGAAAATAGCAAATTGTTTTTGTAAAAATGAAAGTAAATACTACATTAATATATTTTAAAAATTTACATCTTCCTCTTTCCCATGTCTAGTGAAAGCTAGGGGAGAGGTAGAACTAGATGATATTATAGATGAAGTCTTGCAGGAAAACTTGGAAACTTGGACTTGGAGAGTACCTAGAAAATCAAATGAATTCAATGGGAGTTTGAGGGAAATGCCCCCAATGGGGTCGAGGAGAAGTGCCCCTTGTGGGTGTCTAGGGGCAATCCCCCTAGTGGGGTTGAGGGGCAGTGCCCCTTGTGGGGGTCTGGGGGAAACTCCCCTAGTGGGGTTGAGGGGTAGCACCCCTTGTGGGGGTTTGGGGGCAACACCCCTAGTAGGGTCGAGGGGCAGTGCCCCTAGTGGGGGTTTGGGGGCAACACCCACGGCGGGGTCGAGGGGTAGCATTCCTTGCAGGGTCTGGGGGCAACACCCCTGCGCACTCCCTGTCGTGGTAAAGGGCAGGGTCAAGGGGTAGCGCCCGTGCTGCTAGCACTAATTTAAGGCTTCCGAAACCATACAAAAATCCATGGCGTACCTCATTGAGTGGCAAAAAATAATGTTGACAAAGCCCAAATTAAGACCTTCAAAACCACACAAACTGCAAAAATGAATTGAAATTTCCTTTATTCTGGCTGCAGGTTTCTTTTTTCTAAGAGGCCAAGTTTTTTAAAACCCTCTTTGAGTTTTTCTGAAAAACTCCCCAAAAAAATGACGAGTTTTTGTCCAAAAAATGGCGAGTTATTTTGGTGAGTACTTTCTATTAAAACCCGTTAAAAAAGAAAACTAGCGAGTTTATGAAAAACTTGCGAGTTTTTGGCGAGTAGTCTAGCTATGGTTGTGACAATTATATTGTCTGTAATCTCCCTTGCTGGAATGAAACCACTTTTCTCTTTTGATATGATCAATTCTAAAACCAATTTAAGATGATTTTCCAAAGCTTTTGTTGCGATCTTGTAAATTGTGTTGCACAAAGAAATGGGTCTAAAGTCATTAAAGGATTCACACTCACCCTTTTTTGGAATCAGAGCACTGGTGGTATTATTAATGTCTTTCACAAAAATTTTCCACTTCCTCATATCCTCTACCAACTGCCATACCTCTGTTCCCAAGAACTGCTAGCACACTTGATAAAACTTTTCCAGGATTCCATTTGGACCCAACATTTTTTCTAGATTCAATTGAAATGTAGCCAAGTAGACTTCTTCAATGGTGAATGGTGCGTTTAACATCCGATTATCCTTGTCACTAATACATTTTGGGATGCATTCAAGAATCGATTCATCAATCCCACTTTGATTTGGAACTCAGGCAACCAATATCGTACTAAAATATCTGATTGCTTCTACCTCAATCTGCACCCTATCCTTTGTCATTGGATCATCAGGAAACTTGATGCCATTTATCATGTTCCTTGCTCTCCGTACTTTGGTTGAGGCATGGAAAAAACCAGTATTGGCATCCCCCTCTCTAATCCAATTTTGACGAGCTTTATTGCACCAAAATAACTCTTCCCTAGCTAGTAATTCCGCATGGCATGCTTCAAGCTCTTTTTCCTTCAAGAAATCGTTGGAAAACATTCCAATAACTTTTTTGTTTAATTGCTCCAATTATGATTCAACAGTCTCTTTTTCCAAGAAAATATTTTTGAAACACTCCTTATTCCATCTTTGAAGTTTGTCTTTTATGAATTGTAATTTTTTTTGTGAAGTAATAACTAACTGTTCCATTAACGAAATCCCCTTTGCTCCACCATTCACTCAGTTTTCTAATCAGGTTTGGCTCCCTCTATCACATCGATTCAAACTTAAAGTATCCTCTTGCTGGATTTTCTCTAATTCTTAGATCTCGTAGTATAGGAAAGTGATTTGAGCCACCTACAAGCAAGATACTTGATTTGTATCCATAATTATTTCCAATCCAATCCTGACCAATTAGAAATCCATCTATCTATTCTCATATGTTTGTAAAGCATTCTCTTTGATTAGTCCATGTGTATTGTTAATAAATATTCAACGAGCTCCCTTCAGGTGTATTTTCCTCTAGATATTGACCTACGCATCGCAGGAAATCAACTTAGCCTTTTATCAAAAGTTTGCTTTCCCCCTCCACGTGTCTAGTCTGCGCACCCCAAGGGTTTCCCTTCCTTTCACATCTCGGGAATCCCCGCTATACTTCCATGTGTCGTAGCTGCAGGCCATTTTTGATCATTCCTTTTTGCTTGCTCATCAAGCTTTGCGTGAGTGCCATAGAGCTCTCACTCCCAAAGAATTTGGTGGGCCCCACAATTTTTGTTTGCGGTGTACTCTTGCTACGTGTCTACTCTTCGCAAATCTTTCAGCGTGAAGATGAAATAACGATCGCGGGTAGTGAAATACTGCCATGTGCCTAGTCGGCGGATCTCGTATTTAGGCAATGAACTAGGCAAACCAAATGTTGCAATTGGCCACTGCATGTCATAATCATTTGCATGGGATGTTGACACTTGTCCGTTTAACCTTGCTGGGACCACCGCCATCATTTGCAGAAGATGCACCCGTGCTTGGAATGACCAGATGCTTGGTTTCAAATCTTTTCTATTGCAAAAAATTGGGGAATATTCTTATTTCTGCATCATTGCCAGGGGATAGCAAAATCTTTTCTATTGCTGCTCTCCGAAGCGGCGCAAAATTTTTTGCTATACATACTTTTCTCTATTGTGAGAAAAGGGTCTAGAATTTTGAAGGAACACTGGTTTTAGGAAAAGATGCCTGACCTTTATTATTGTTTAATTTTATTGCAAAATACTTTCAAATTGTGCCAATTGTTCGGCCTTTCTGTTCTTTCAAGCTATTTGATTAAACTGTAAACTATGCTTTTATTGTCTAGACATTTCATTTGAGAACTTCTATATATATTGAATGCAAGTTTGCTGATCTAGATCATGTCTAATGACTCTTCTTGGCAGTAGGAATGTATGCAATGTTATTTTATGTCAATGAATGGATTGTCTGTGCTATAATCTTCAATTTCTACTTATCTGGAACACTACAAGTACTAATTAGGCCCTTAGATCTATGATTTATCATGCCTATCATTAAGTCTTGGTGCATTGCCTTAGGTTAGACTTTATTTTAGTATATTTGTTTCCTTTTCCATTTCCAAAGCCCCATTATAGAAGAAGCCGACTTCTCTAAAAACCCAGAGGTCACTTAGTTTAGCGCAAAAGGTGCCCCATAAACTGAGTTTCCCATAAGACACTGTTACCTTGTCAAATTTTGGCGTCAACATGTACCTTCCATTCTTTGGAATACATTCGATCACCTTTAAGTCATTTAAAAATTCTCTAAAATTTATGATGGTTTTGTTTACTTTACTTAACCCACCACTATTTTTTGTTTAAATCCAAAATTACATTAAAACCGCCCCCAAGAATGATCTTACTATTGCCTAGATTGCCTATTCGTGCCCTGATAGAGTTCCACAACTTCAGTTTGTCCTTGGTCTGTGCTAGGACATAAATGTTGAAAAGTGGAAAAATGAAATCGACCACTCTGCTTCTAGCCATAAACATAATCCAACTATGATTGGCTTCAATTATACTAATATCAATATTAAAGGGAAGCCACAAAATCCCCAATCCACCAGCTGAGCCATGAGCACTTTGAAAGAAACCATACCATTTGCCACAATATTTTAAAAATCTATCTCCTTATTAGTTTTGGTTTGTTGTAATAATATGATGTTTGTATCTAGTTTCTTGACCTGACGCTTAAGCAAACGTCTTTTGTTAGGGGCCTATCGGCCTCGACATTCCATGTGGAAATGTTCATTTCCCTCCAAGGGAGACCTTGGCTCCCTTGGATTTTAAAAAAAGAGACATTGAGGAGACCTTTTTCATTGGCTTCCTCCTTTTCTTTCCTGTTCGATTTCCTTCCCTTACCCTTTCGGTTGATGCCTAGGGCCTTGGCCACCATTTGGATGATACAATGGATGTTTGTTATCCCCAGGTCATTGGAATCAATATCTTTTCCCTTTGATTCAAAAGTGGCTCCAACTTGTTCAAAAACCAAACCTTCACTACATCCGGGAACTAGGTCCATACCTCTCTTCAAAGAGTTCATGACACTCCTATTTTTTGTAGGAGGCACCTCCTCTTGGCTATACTACCTGCAATCTTCTCAATTCTTGGACTTCCTCCTATGTCATTGGTAGGATCTACATGTCTCACCCTATCCCGTGATGCACTAGGGATAACAAAACCACATTTTATCTCCTTGGGCCAATTCATTGCCATCGTTGAAGTATTCTGTGGACATGAGATATTGTGATTTTTCTTAGGCTCGTTGGTGCAAACCGCTGGTGTTATCCCCAAAGTTATAGGGTTTTTATTAGAATCCCTCTTAGGCTTACACACCTTAGGTCTCCATATCTTTTTGGTTTAGGTTTCCAGTTGCAATTGTCCTCCTTGTGAAATCTACTGCAACATTTGAGGCAAAAATATTTGTCATCCTCTATTTCTACATCTTGATCCTGATGATTTCCTTCCACACACAAAATTATTTTATTCACTAGTGTACTCTTATACACTTTGTTGTCTTTCTTATTTGTACAATTGCCATTCAATAAACTTATCTTTTTGATGACAAATGAGATAGAACTAATTTTTGATTAACATCTTAAATTTACTTCAAGAACAAATACGTGTTGAATTTCTTATAGACAAAGAATGAGAATAAATTTTAAACCAAGTAAGAGCATTCTTTTCTAATTTTAATTTGACAAAGGAAATTTATTTTTCTTCACTAGTGTGATGCATGCTAAAATATGCCTCAAGTTGGAGCTACTAGTGACTATTCTTCTTTGCTTCTACCTCTTCTTCATAAGATGGTATCTTTATCTTCACCTTTTTCTTTGGAAAAGAGAGGCCACAAAAATACTTTGTTCACCATAAGACTACACTATCTCATGAGAAACCACTTGCTCCATATCTTTAGAAGCCTTAGTTGATACTCATGTTTTATCCATGAGAGCTATTATGATACTTTCTAGCTTCCCTATATACCTTGAAATCCTTGCCACATCTTTTAGCTTGAGAAGTCTATCATCATCATATGCCATGCGTCTCACTTCTCTTATCCAATCTTCAAATTCTCTCTTGTTGTAAGAGAAGTAAATCTATTTTCCTATTTGAATGCATGCCCTAATAATGAGCATATATATACAAAATCAATTACACAATCAAACAACACAAAATCCAAGAATTCTTTATCTAATACCAATTTGGTCCATAATTGTTGTGGATCACCACTCCTTAATTAATCAAAACATATATCATATATTTCCTTAATATAAATTAATTGTATAAGGTGATGTTCAATGTATAAAAATGGGAAAAAAATCCCTAAATGTGCACTACGGAGTCAATAAGAGTAGATAAATATGATAAGAAGCGTGTATCACAAGCAAAGAGCATTAAAAAGGATAAAATGGAAGACAAAAACAATGTGACTTAAAGAAACCCAAAAATGGGGAAAAACTCTAGAAGAACGAGGTGTTGTTCTCCTCAATCCACTATATCATTACCTATTATTGTTAAGATTTTTGGGCAAGATTGGTGTAATAATGTAAACGAATTAAATCACTTATGATGCAAAATTAAATGTCAGAACAAAGAAATAAAATTGATAGAATAGAGGAATGAATTCACAAAGGCACAAGGTAAATAATATTTTTTACGTGGTTCACCCTTTGGGCTATGCCCACAAACAACAATAGTCCAGTTTTATTAAAATTCCAACAATTATAAATACAAATAACCTGTACCAATATGTTGCAACGTGCAACATCAAACTATAATCAAAATTCCCTCATGTGACTTGATGCGTGTTCATTCTACTTAGAACCACAACTATCCACTTCTTTCCTCTTTCATTATACCTTCCACGTGCATCTTGTTGCAAGCTTCAAACACAAAGTTGCGACTATTCCAATTTGAACTACAACAAGAAACTATTAACTGTTTTGACAGTTTTGGATAACTAGTTTTCCCACTGAAACATAATAGGAATTTATAGCAAGTTCTTTATTAAAATAATAGGCAATTTTTGCTTTAGGGGTGTTGCCTCTAGACCCCCATTTTTGGCTCCACCCTCAAGCTCTCGTTGGTGGGGTGGTCCCCTCAGATCTTGCAGGAGGGGCTCTACCCCCTGCACTCCTTCGTTAATTAATTTGTGGGGAAAATGCACCAAGAAAAGTGGCCAAAAACTTAACCTAAAACATGATCAAGGTACACATACCAACAATTACAATGGTTTTTAACCTTTAAATAGGGATTCAAGGGCTTTTGTAGAGCCCCAATCCTAATACCTGCATAAACATAAGAAACAAACACATCATTAGATCTAATGCAAGTAAGAATCAAGATTCCCCATGAAATCCATTAACAATGCTCAAAATAGGAAATGAAATTGAAGAACACAATGAGAAAGCAATGAAATCCTAATTAAACAAGCAAACTCTTGATCCCATGGGGGAATTGGTGCCAATTTGATGTGAAAATTGGCCCTTTCCCAACTCCTATGATGTAATATTGATGAGTGATGAAGGTTGATCCACTTTGTTGAAGATTCACTTGAGCTCCATGATGAAAAATCTGCACAACATAGCTAAGACTTTGATAAAATTTATGAAAATAGATATGCTTGAGGATAAAATTGAGTATAGTAAACTTGCTCAAATTGTGGATGATCAAATGAGGAGAGAAAACTCTTATTTATAGAAAAACAAGATGGAAGAATGCCCAAAATGAAGCAATGTGGGATCATTCAACACCCAATGGGCAAGTGCCATTTGTCAAGATGTGAATGGGCAAAGGATGTGCAAATTTTGATGAATGTGCCCATAAATGCAATTAGGTGGAATTTGAAAATAGTGAAATGAAATACAAGAGGGAAAAAGAATGACTTAAATGCCACTTGGCTCGATGCACAAGGACATGTAAGAAAGAATGAATGTCTTGTTGGAAGGACAAATCAACTTGGAGGGATTTACAAACTTGGGCGAATATTCCCCTAAAGATGCCAAGTTAAAAGAAAATAGGGATTTAATAAATGAATTAAATGTATTTTCATGTGCAAGTGAAAAAATCTAGAGAAATTTGGAGATTAGGATTAAATTAATCAAGGTTTAATTAATTTAATGGGGGATTAGATGATGTGACTATTTGATTTAGATTCATGGGTTGATTTAAATCAAAGAATGAGAAGAATGTGATTTTAGATTTAACTAAAGGGGATGATGTTAGATTAAATTAAACAAGGTTTAATTTATTTAATTTAATGGGGTGACTTTAGAGATTTAATCAAATAAAATGAATTATTTAATTAAATAGAGACTTAGGGTTAATTAGATTAGATTGATTGATTTAATTAACAAGAGAGAATGACTTAATTAGATAAATGATTATTTATTTGATTAAGGGATGAAAAGTGATGATAAGCTGAGAAGGTGATTCAGGACGAAATGGTGTTAGTAATCAGAATCAAGTATGTCGGTATATTTTCCATGTCTACATTTTTCCCCTCTTTGAAGCAAAGTACTCGTTACATTGGTTCAAAGAATAATTTGTCTCGATCAAAAGTCAAAAATTTTCAATTTCAAAATTTGCCCCACTGCTGCCCCGATGAGAGAAAACATGCTGATATACTGCCCCCTCGAGAGATCGGATGAAAATTTTAATTTTTGGATGATATCGCAAAAAAAGAGGACAAGGGTGTTGCAAAAAATGGTGCAAAATAATACTTAGTCAGGCGAAAATGGGATCGAGGGTCCAAGACCCTAGCTGGATGGCTAAATAGGGTCAAAGCTTAAATAGGCCTTGAGGGGCCACTTCCAATTCATTTTCACATTCAACCTTTAGAGATTTTGCAATTTTGAGCTTTGACCCCTTCGCGAGATGGCGCAACGACAGCTTCTCGGGCACATCTCGGATAGAGTACGCACACACCAGAGGCTACCTGACACTGGACCACTAGTGAGTCAACTTGACCCAACTTTATTTTTTGATTTTCGTGTGCATTTATTAGGATAGGAAACTTAGTTTGTAGGAGCGGTCTTGTATTGCACTGTTGGAAAGTTTAATTCGGCGCCGCATGGCCTCAAACTGCACCACAGTCACGAGTAGCAACACCGCGACGTAGTTTGGAATTATGGTTTAAATTCCAAACCCAACCGCATATGTAAAGTGCACTATGATGATCCTTTTTGCAATTTAGGGTTTAGGTCAAACTGGGTTGCATACTCAAACTGTGACGTTGCGACAGAGTTTGAGGGTCAAAGATTCCTAGCGGTGTAGTTTGGAACTTTCAAACTGCACCACACCCACAGACAACGACATTGAGGTTGTTTGGGGTACACTGAGATAAATCAGGTTCATGATTTTTGATGAATTTTAACATGGTGACTGTCCTGATGCAGGAGGAGGCGATGATACTATATTCACGCGAGCACAGGTCCCAGGTACTATTTGGCGCTTTACAAGGTATGCCTGAGTGACAACATGAGCATCTAGGGGCCATCAGTCTTTGGTATATCGCTTATGCTTCACTTGTTCAGACACACTTGGGTATGCTGACGACACTCGCTGAGAGATGGCACAATGAGACATCCTCCTTCCACCTCCTGAAAGGTGAGGCGACGGTCACACTAGAGGACATGTGGCAGATCCACAAATTGCCCATCCATGGAGAGTGCGTGATATATGACATGGATGCCAGGAGAGAGGCCTGCTACGATGTTATGGGCCAAGTCGAGCTTGTTTTCTGCGAGGGTCAAATTGAGCTAGGGAGTTATAGGCTCTCTGTGTCACCCTTCCACCTTATTATTGTAGCTATTATATCAAGTCTCGTCGCGCCAGATCGATGGGGCCGATATTTCAGTCCTGGATGAGAGCTCGCTTGGGAGCTGATGGTCTGGCGACGAACATGCTTTGCTTTGGGGCTAGTTCTGTTGGCCTCGTTATACAAAGATCTACATGAGTTCGCATACCTGGACGACCGAGCTCTTGGGGTTGGCGTTACATTGCTTCATATCTGGGCCTGGGAGCACATCGTCATGCTCCATCCGAGAGTTGTTCCTGTAGATATGGAGCCAGATGATCCAGTAGTCTGGTGATACAGAGGTGGTGTTTCATTTACTTTCATTGGATAGGTCAACATTCCTCATTGGAGGAGAGTTTTTGATGATATGCGGGTGTTCATATGGCAACCATACCTTGGATGACCTGCATGGTACAATGACGTGCAACAACTTTTCTTCGCCTGCCAAGATAAATTGATGTAGGGCAGGGAGCATACAATGCTCGAGATGTACTTGCCAGGCAGGGTTCAAAGGTAGTTCAACAAGCCACATGATAGGCTAGATGATCAGTATGTGGCCATTTTTGCACAAACGATGAGCCATAGCTCTTGGGGCCGTTATATACCTCCACATGTGGTAGTGTATAGTTTTATGTAGTTGGTGGCCAAGCCATGGCCTTATGATCAAGGTCAGATAGACATAGGCACGACGCAAGCATATAGAGATTGGTTTTAACCACCTCTTCGATTGATAGTACCAGGCACACCTTCCATACGATGGAAGGCCAAAGGCCGAGGAGCAGGACGAGGCCGAGGGGGCAGAGATGAGGATTAGGGAGTGGTTGGGCCACCACCACATTAGCTAGTTCATGATGGGGGGCCACAGGATCAGCCCTGACAAGATGACCAGGATCAGGTTCAACAGGACTAGGACTAGGCACACGAGGATCACAAACACTAGGACAGGGTCCTAACACCGCCCAGAGATGGGGATCAGGATCAACCACTCGTGCAACCAGGGCCTCAACTAGACCCTAGAGATGGCCAGATTTTGCAACTACAAGCCTAGGTATAAGCACTTACAACTGAGAGAGATCAACTATTGGCAGAGCGGGACTAGGCGGTCCAACAAAGATAGGTTGCGGAGTTGTAGGCAATGACATAGATGGGCAGACGACAATAGATAGAGAGTATGTCTGCATCTTCCTCCCGGAGCATGGTGCCACTTTGTTCATACAGGGAGGCCATTCAGGAGGCCGATTATTCACTAGTATACAAACAACAATATATGACTAAATAAACTACTAAAAATTGCATATAAATGACTAACTTTAGTCACGTGACTATTAGTGGTTTATTTGTAGTCATTTATAACACCACTAAATTTATGACTAAACAATTTTAGTCATTTATTTAGTCTTTGATTTTAGTCATTAATTTGGTGATTGATTTGGTGATTGATTTAGTCATTGATTTAGTCATTAATTTAGTCATTTATATGCAATTTTTAGTCATTAATTTAGTCATGGTAGTGATTTATTTAGTCATATATTTAGTCATTATTGTTGTTAACTGGTCATTTATTTAGTCATGGTAGTCATTACTTTAGTCATATATTTAGTCATAAATTTAGTCATATATTTAGTTATATATTTAGTCATATATTTAGTCATTAATTTAATTATATATTTAGTCATTATTTTAGTCATATATTTAGTCATTAATTTAGTCATATTATTTAGTAATTAATTTAGTCATTTTTATTTACTAGTTTCCATTAATTGGTAGTAAATATAGTCATGAAATGAATAATTTATTAAATACCATAAATTTTATAATGCAAAACTAACATAATATTAAAAATGAACTAAAATATAAAAGCAAATAAAAATATTACATATACGAATAAGCTACAACATGCTAGAATTAAAAGATTGATTCAACATCATGATAAATAAAGGCAATTTGTAATAAAAAAATTAATGCATATATGTATATATATCAAGTTACAAGATGTCAAAGTTGTCTAAGAGTATATATGTAAATATAATGAGAAATGTCAAATCTGTCTAAGAGTTTCCAACTCTTTCAAATACACCATGATAATTAAAATCCTTGAACAACACATTCAAAATACTGTATAAAGCAGTGAGCCAAGATGTATAACATTAACTAGTACATGATAAACATGTTCAACTATGTCTCTTTTTGCAAATATTTTAGTGGCCACTGTGTGAAGGTTCCCTCTTTCTCTTTTAGATGAACAACTCCATCTATTTTGTCTTCATAAACAAGGGGTATGTTACTTGTGACTTTTAAATTTTTTACATTTGCATCTCTTGTTCCTTTCAAGTTGACTCCATGTACAATAGATAGGGAGTGAATCCGCCCCATGCCCGCAACATCACCATCAAATGGATCCAACACTCTAACTTTATCCCCTTCTTTGAATTTATCATTAATACATTTCTGCAAAAAGAAAAAAAAACACATTATATTAGATAGGTAATGATTACCCTTGTTTTCATAACAAAACAACTATTACTTACTTAAATAGTACTTGCATGTGTGTGTTAAAATTATTTCAAAAATAATTTTTCAAAAATAATTGCAATGATCTAATTTACTAAAAAACCAACACTCATAGCAGTACTTACAATGTTACTATTAACTTCATGCTAATCAGATACAAAGACCACAAATATAAACACTGCATTACCATGTAAACATACCAGACACATAAGGTTATGCCAACACTATTATACATAAAAAGGTAGCTAATGCACAAAAACAAAGAATGCAATATGAGAGCACTACTACTACTGCTGCAAGGTGAAGGTGAAATACATTGGGATGTACAAAAATAGTGGCATTAAAGCTTTGAAACATAACCCCTTGCAGTCAACATAACCTTGTCAATGATGACATATAAAAGAAGAAAAAAGAACAAAATGTATCAAGGCAACATGTGACAACCATTAAGAGCAGTCATTGAGGAAACAATGCAGTCTTTCTCTGTGGCTTTCGTAGTAGCAGTAAAGGAGTAACAAATAAGGTTGGATGTATAGGTCACATAAATAATAGAGAAAGAGCCTTTCACTGTTAGAAAATAGTGTAAGAGTATGCAAAAAGAAGTCAGGAATGATGTCCAATGAACAAGTAGCAATAGCAGTGAGTTTAGTGCAAGGGCAATGAGTTTTATGGCTGTAACAACGAGTTTAATGGATTGAGCAAAAAATATCATTACTAAACAACAAAAAGACATTAAGAGAAAGCAACATGAATATCAAAAGAAACTTTTTTTAATAAAAACAACCATAATGAAGAGTTAACAACAGATTCGTGAAGGAAAGAACAAGTATCATCTAATGAAAGAAGCAACACACTAAATTCATTTGTTGACAAGGTCAATTACAATGGCCTAAAACACAGTCAAGCATCATAAAGTATTGAAGTGCCAACAATCCCCACTAAAAAGTGACAAAATAGGTACAATGATTGTTTATGGGTTACATTCAATGTTTTAGCTGTCTATTCACTATTCTATAAGCTTGTTCACTGTTTGGGATCATAACACTCATTAATACATGAAGGGTCTCAAAATCAAGGAAAAGTAATGTTTCATAGCACTCACCTCAAGTTCAGCACCAGTAGTACTATCAATATCATGCATACTCCTCGAATTCAACATAATCACTGTCAACATTGTCTTGAAGTTGTATAGCTTTGCAAAGAGCTCTATTGATAGGGTCTTTTCCTTTTTGTTCTACTTTCATATAATTGCCTTGCATGTGTTTTAATCATCATGCAAAGTTAATATAAGTCAAGTAAAGAATGCAAAAGCTATAAATTTTTGTCCACAACAACTATTATATTACCTCAACTTCAACACAACTATGATTGACATCAAGGCGTTCTTGTTTTCATGTTGCTTTGATAAAATTGCTTTGCATGTAGTTTAACCATCAAGCAAAAAAATAAATCCAGATGAGTAATTCATGTAAAAAAAAGTCAGCAGAGCCTTTCCAAGCATAAAAGTCACAATAGGTGGAATGGGTTAAAATCCATTTTTGTAGATTCACAAACCTTCAACTCTGTCATTACAAACCCGTTTCAGCAATTTGACTACAAAATGCACAAAAATCTTCAAGAATCCACCAAATAAAAAAAAAATTGAAGTTAACTTGCCCAACCGCCTAATTCAATGCAAAAGAGAACAAGGAAACCCTGTACAAGCAAGTATAGAAGCTTGGAACTACAAATAATCAGAAATTTCTGAGAAAAGAATAAAATTTCAAGAATTTTATTATTGCTTTATGATCCATAGCAGCAAAAATATTTTGGGGAAAAAATCAGCAAACCAAAAGTAAAAGATTTTTTGAAAAAATTGGGAAAAAGTCTGGAAAAAATAGGATTTAAAAAAAATGTAAAAATTGTAGAACAAAAGATAAAAAACTATATTTTTGAAATTGAAAGGCATTTCCATAGCATAGAGATATAGAGAGAAAATAAAATAAAGAGTCTAACTAATGAATTGTAAAAAATAGATTTTGTAGTTTATATTCATATCGCTGATTACATTGCATTGCACATCTTTCAAACTCAAAGCATTACTTCACATTGCATAACTAATAACTAGATGCTGATGAAAATTTCAATTACAATATAGTTTTTACAAAGTCAACCTAAGGAGTTATGCAATTACTTCACATTGTATAACTAATAACTAGGAGCAACTGCCAATTGCATTTGCTTGTCATGGCATTCTATGACACCACATTTCTTTGAGGCATTTTTTCAAACAAGTCATTGCCTTGTCTATGCTACCACATTTTTCATACATGTCTACCAAAAAAATTTGTCAAATAGTTCACTGTCTTGTTGCTATGGCTAAAAACCTAAAACAAGTGCTTTCAAACAAGCTATGGATGCTTGGAAAAAATCTATCAAAAGCATAGTAGTAAGCAATAGCATAGACAAAGCGGTGAACTCTTTGAAAAAATCCTCAAAGTAATGAGGTCTCATGGTGATGGAATGCATGAAAATCAAAAAGCAATTTGATTGTCATGGCATTCCATCACCATGAGACCTCACTCACATTTTTTCAAAGAGTTCACTGCCTTGTCTATGCTAACACATTTTTCATACATGTCTATCAAAGCATTTTATAAAACAGTTCATTGCCTTGCTGCTATGGCTAAAAGCCTAAAATAGGTGCTTTCGAAAAAGCTATGGATGCTTGGCTAAAAGCCTACAATTTTTTTTTAAAATCGGGATTAATCGAGAATTTTTGCAAATTTTTGCTTCTATGGCCCACATTGCCAAATTGTCACACCCATAAATGAGCTTGAGACTCCATAATCTTTCCCCATTCCTAAATAAAAATTAGCACTATCAGTCTGACAATGCCTTATCGGTGGAACCCCCATCATAGTCTCATTGATGGCCCGATGAAAGTAATTAATAACCTAGTATCAGTGTAACAATACCCTATTGGGCTGACTCCTAAGGCATCCTCCCCAATAGATCGATAGAGTCAACAAAAGAAAGCACATCGTTTTAACATGAACATCGGTGGAACAAATGTTTGCATTCCCCCGATGGCCCAATGTAACGAATATTTGCATTCCCTTCCCTCGATGAAAGCAGATAATAACCTAGTATCAGTGTAACAATACCCTATCGGGCTGACTCCTAAGGCGTCCTCCCCGATAGATGGATAGAGTCAACAAAAGCAAGCACATCGTTGTAACACATGAACATCGGTGGAACGAATTTTTGCATTCCCCCAATGACCCGATATAAGCATGGATTATTAGGAATTAATATATATCGAGGGAATCAGTTTTGTTTACCTTGTTTGTGGGCCAAAGGTGTATTAAGGGATTGACACCCCCTTATGGTTTAAAAACCTACACTTCTGAGACCTAACAAATCATTCATTGATCTCATAGTTATTTTTTCATAAAACTCACAGTCACAACATTTTGGACAGTCACAATGGATTTTAATGAAACAAAAGGATTTTTTTTATAGATTCACTGTTCTATATATGATCGTAATACTTTGCCTGGAGATCACGAGAGTAATTTTATAAAGGCATGTTGTGGAAAACATTTATGAAATTTGCAAACATCTTTAGAATACAATATAAAGATGATATAGTTGAGAATCAAAATATTGGGGGATAGCCTCTTACCTAATCTAAACCCGTGGAATTATGGTCATTCCATGCAAAAATTATAGGCTCAATAGAGGCATCCAACTATGAAACTTTCTCAATGAGACAGTTTAAGCAACTCATTATATGTTGGTAGTCTACATTTGAGTTGACATGATTTGGAGAGGCTCTTACTGGGCGTTCAATAGATGGTTGTGGAATCTCTGTTGACGAACTAAATTTCCTCTTGATACTAGTATTAGATTTAGTACGATCTAGTGCTGCCATATAATTGACAATATCTTCTACACTTTCTTCTCTATTATTGTTTTCCACCTAAAATGCAATGTCAATTTCAACATATAGTCAATTCAATGAAAAATTTAAATAAATAACACAATGTAAATTGAACCAAAAATCCATACACTTACTCCACATTTGTCCATTTTGGCCTACAACCCGCCTCAGCCAAATGTATGTTCAGTCCTCACATTATCTCTTGCTCTCTTTCCTTTGTTACTCTTTGTCAAATATTCTTCGGAACGCATACTTTCTTTCAATGCCTCCCACTGTTTGGGAGATAGAGTGGAGTCTAACATCTCTTTTCCCTCCATGATTTTTTTTCTCCAATTGTATCTAAAAATGTTCATCAGAAGTCTCTTCTTGTGCTTGTAATATTTTCTAGATATTTTTCCACCAATAGTGTCAAAGGAATTTTCCATTTTTTGTATAACATATTCCACATTTTGTGGATCTTTCTCTACAAATTTTGATTTGCAGATATCCAAATGGGCCCTACATCTTACGCCCAACTTGGAGGCCCACCTTGCAACATTCTTCCCAATGGTGAACTCAACCAAGAATGGCTTCTTCCCTTCTAATATTCTTTCTTTTGCATTCCTCTCTATAGATCTGTATAAATCTTGACTCAATCTTTGTCTTTTAACATAGGCAGACACATCTCTATTTCACCACTACAAATATTTCTGGGTGATTCACTAATTCCTTCAAAAGTTGTAGATGTGACAAGTGCACTCTTAGCAGCCACATCAGATGCAAACAAACTCCCTTCATGAATTTGATTAACCAAAACTCCATGCTCCTTGACCACATCACGTGTGGCATGAGTAGGTAGATTGGTAGTGGTATCCACAGATTTCACTTCATCACAACTATTTTTTTCATCAACTTCATTTGTTGAATCACAAAAGCGTTGGCTTCTACGAGCTGACATCACTGTATCTTTACTTTCTTTTTCTTTTTTCTTTGCATTTTCTCTGCTCTATTTTTCTTTCCTGTAAAAAAAATAAAAATCATATCATGTCTTATATACATAAAGCTCTTTCCTATAAAATTTCATTAAACAATATTAAACAAATATTTTACTACTTAGTGGATTTACAACTTCTCTGTTTGACATCAAACCAAGACGTGATAAATATTCATTATTCTTCGCCACAAGTTCTTCATGAAAGCACTCATAGTCTGTCACTAGAATTTCAACATTGTGATCACTATCATCTAATTTTCACCTTAAATTCTTTTTCTTCATTTCCTAATGTCCACAAAAACAATAATGTATAAATTAGCAACTTGATACAGAGATATTGCATCCTCATTTTTATATGAAAACATATTCATATTGCATTCATATAACAACTTTGTTCAACATTAAAGCTTTGAAACATGTATTAGTCTGAAGGTCCATGTCCTTAAAACATAAAACAGTCTTAAAACAACATAAAATTCTTACATAAAAGGTCATAAAATGGGGCTCATCAATAATCATCTGCATTTCCAGCAAGATCAGAATCCTAATCACTCGTTTCTGCATCTACTTGATTTTCTTCCTCATCCTCATTTGTGACATGAAATACATTATATCTCCCAATTTATTCATTGGTAATCAAAATCTCTTCTTCAAACAGTCCATCATTGTCTTCATCCACTTCTTCGAATGTTTCTTGTAAATTAACATATTGCCCATCAAGCATTACATCAAAAATTTCCATGAATTTTCATCTTGAACGAGACTTTGTTTGAATGACATATGACCAACCTGGGCTTCTTACATCATTAATTAGAAATGATTGGTTAATTTGAAGATGGGAAACATATGACTTATCTTTCTCTGATAAAAATTATCGTGTATTTGCACGTACAAATCTATAGTCATCAAATTGTATTGTGGATGGTCATATCCACTTACATTTTAATAATATAGGACTATTTTCACCAAAATCCACTTGAATAATTTCTTGGATGAATCCAACATAAAATTTCTTCTCAATTTCATGAAGAAATTCAGCACTAACAACACAATCACAATTTGTCTTTCCTTTGTCTTTTTCTTCCACTCTTAAATGACTACCATAGAACCACATTCCACTAAAACGCATAGCCCATAAATGTGGAGGTCATGAAAGCTCACTTTCCTCTATTGTTATATCTTGACCCTCTTCTTTTGCATCACTGATTGCATTAGCAATCCATTCTTCAAATTTTGGAAAATAATCAACTCCAATCAAATCATGACGTCTACGCCTTTGAGGTCGATGTTGCATCCAAGTTTGATTCTCTTCTTTATATTTTCTACATAGAATAATGGCGTACAAATAGTAAGATTAATAATATAAATGTGTAAATGCAATTGAGTAAATAAATTATTGTGTAATTTTTTTTTTACCCATGCCACTTATGAAATGGAACTGTATTTTGAAGAATAAAGGCATGTATTGCACTTCTTTCTTGATATGATAGCTTGAAGCGACATCCATTTCCTTCTAATACTTCACCTGCAACTCTCTCATCTTCGTCATCATCCCATACTCGTCGATTGACATTTTTAAAATCCTTCATATATTCTGTGCAAAATCCCATGGCCTCTTGCATTGAATATCCCTCAGACATGCTGCCTTCTGGTTTTTCCCTAGTACAAATTTTTTTTTTCAAAACCTTCATATATCATTCTATAGGATGCATCCATCTCATTCTTACTGGGCCACAATGCTCTAGTTCATATTCTAGATGTATTAAAAGATGCATAGAAATGTTAAAGATTGCTAGTGGAAATTCTTGTTCCAATAGAAAAAGGACTTCAACAACCTCCTCCCTCAAACTATCAAAGTTTGAAGGATCTAATACATGTAAACTCATTCTCTTTAATATTAGGCCCAACCTTATAATTGCCAATCTTGGCCCCTTTTCCAAACTTGATATATTTACCACAATAGGTAAAATATTCTCGATTATGACATGATAGTCATGGGTCTTGAGGCCTCTTAAGCTATTGTCAATTTGGATTCTGATGCTGCTATTTACATATCCAGTGGGAAAGCAAGTCTGAGGCATCAACTGTAAGAATTGTGCACATTGTTCCTTTGTCCATACATAAGGAGCACTAAGTTTTCTATATTTTTCATTATCATATTTTTCAACCCAAAGATTTCGACAAATCTTTATTTCTCGAAAGTCTTCATGTGATGAAATAGTATCAAGAGCACCAAAAAGATTTTCTATAATAGCATAAGCTATATTTTTCTCAGTATGCATAAAGTCAATAGTATGCCTAATGGCTATATCCTTAAAATATGGCAACTTATACCATATGGACAACCGTTTTACATCACTTTCATTACATGGATCATATCTACTGCCAGCAATCCCATCATTTTCAATAAATGACATTCTTTTTTGTACATTCTCCATAATGTAATCACCTGTTATTAGCAATGGCGCTTCACGATTCTCTTTTTGACCATTGAAATGTGTTTTTTGTCAACAATATGGATGATCCATTTTAAGGTAAGCGCGATGTCCACAATAAATACACTTACATAAAATTATTGAGTGTCTCACAAAATCCTTAAAGTTGCAAGCAGGACATGCATGGTATCCATGAACAAAGAGACTAGACAATGTGCCATATGTAGGAAGATCATGAATCGTAAACAATAAGGAAGCTCTTAAAGTGAATTTGATTGAATGACCATCCCTTAAAGATTGAATAGCTTCAATTCCTTTCCAAAATTCCATTAGCTCATCATATAATGGCTCTAGATAAGCATCTATTGTATCTGAAGTCACACTTTTCTTTCCTGGTATAATCAATGATAACATTAAGAAAAATGGTTTAGTTGCTAACCATGGAGGAAAGTTATAATTTATTAGAAACACTGGCCAAGTTGACCATTTAGTACTTTGATATGAGAATGGGTTCACCCCATCTAGAGCCAAACCCAACCTTATATTATGAGGATCTTGAGAAAAATCGGGCCATTTGTTATCAAATTCCATCCACATCTTAGAATCAAGCACATGTTGTTTTCCATTAGTGCTCTTATTTTGGGCATGCCACTGCATAAGTTCAACAATGTCTTTGCACCTATACATTCAGAGTAACCATGGGATCATCAAAAAGTGGTGAAGAACCTTTCTAGGAACCACAACTGATTTCAACCCTTGTCTATACCTTAGTTCATGACATTTCACACATTCACTCTCATTTGCAAGATTTTTGCGAAATAAAACACAACCATTCACAATGTGTGGATATTTTCATACCCCAAGCTAAGCTTCCTGATTTTCTTTTTACATTGATTTCATTTTGTTGGCAATTTGGAGTCAGTTGGTAACAATGAACTTAATAATGCCAATAACTGATCTACACTCCCATTTGTCCAACTATGCACCACTTGCAAGTTAAGAATTTGAAGGATTGTTGTCAAATGAGTTAACTTGCAATTACCATACACAATCTTTAAAGCATTGTCCATTGACTTGTCCCAATCATCGTTTATACCCTCATTCAACATTTTATCAACATTCTATCAACTTCAAACCCTTCGTCAAAAAAATTTGCCTTTTCATCTATGTTTGGTGCCACTTCATCTATGTTTGTTGCCTCTTCATCTCTCACATTTTGACATTCTATCATATCTTCATAATAATTGTAAGCCCTAGGGCTTATACCACTATGCCCATATCTTATCATATGTCGGTAAATCATATCTTTTTTTCACCTTTCCACCAAGACAATTTTTGCATGGACATGGATATTTGTCAATGTCCCTCTCATCAGCTACTCTCTCATCATATGCATGATATTGATTCATAGTCAACCTTTGATGCTCATCCATCTATAATATTGTGCATTCCCATATTAATTTAGTTTCTGATTTAAAGAAAAAAGCATAAATCCAAAAATAGAGATGCCAAAACATTGTTGAAAGTAGTCACTTTTAGTACAGACCATAACATAAAGAAGAGGATCTAATGAGTCATTATTCTGAGATCTATCTTACATTCATTTGAATTTTACCTACTGAGAATGGAATATGCATATGTTTCCTATCAGCTTACTTACGGAAATGAGGGTTTTGAATTACCTCTGAATTCACTGTAGAGGGCCTTGTTGACTTCAAATTTGTTGTAGCAAACTCCAAATTCCTTTCCCGCCTTTTCAAAAGTCTCCAGGTCCTATCCAAACAAGCTTTATCACCCACCCAAGTTCTTCAATACCTATCCATGAGAGTAACAAACGTCAATAACAATCCAAATTCATTCCCATGCCGACAATTATACATTTTACAAGTTGTTTGACTTATAAATATAGACAAGTTATGTAAACCACTAGATAAATATCATTTAAAGGTTTGTCGTCTCTGACTTATAATCTATTTTTGAGTTCAGCTAATACAACTATTTTTTTTGGTTTGTTTTCATTGTTGTTACTCATGTAGCTTGTGCTTTCATATCCCTTTGAGTTGCTTTCTATATTTCTTTCTTTTGCATTGGATGTGTTATGAAAGTAAAACTTGAAAGTTCCCTTGCTGATAAGATTTGAGTCTTTAGTTGTTTACTTATTTTTGTGATATTTGACTTTTGAGTCTTAATATATAAGCCCAGATGTTTATCTAGATTGCAAATTCCAGATACTTAAAGCCAAAACATGATTGAGCCTTGAAAGTGGATTGATCCACATAGAACATTATGGCGAATACTAGAATGTAATGTTCATTTTGGGTCATGAATGAGTGGAGGTGATAGACAATATTTAAATATACCAGTAATAGTCATATGGTGTTAATCAGTTAATGTAAATGTGACATAAGGATTTATTATATATAAGCGAGTTGAAGGCCAAGAGTATTTTGTCTAATTGTAAAAGAGGACAAACTTAACATAGCCATACACTCATAATTGATTTTGGATCACAAGTGTTTGTGTTCAAAATCATCTCTTAGAAGTAAATGATATATATCTTCTACAAGTATTTCAGCACGTTGCAAGTATTTCTTGACAAGCTTATCTCTAGGTTCACCTAACTTAGAATTACATGACAGATGCTACTATGTTTTTTCCTTGGTGAGTTAATTGTGTTCCTTTTTGTTCATAAGGAACATCTTTATAATTAATGTGGGTTTGTATCTTTTGATGTGCATCAATTTCAGGCCTGCAGTCAAATGGATTCCAGAGAGCCTGTGTTTGGTGGAGGCTCATCAGGTAATATTTTGGAGTAATTCTTTAATTGGAAAATATATCCTTATTTTCTATAATTTTATTCTATTTGGTAGAGTGGCTCTGGAGATAAGGATTTTAAATGTTTACACAACTCTATGAAGAAGTCGTGATTTCTTTATAAGAGTTTCTCCAAAATTTACTTCCAAATTACCATGAGAAATCCCCTAAAAATTGTGGTTATAGGAGGGTGTGGGAGGTGTACTTAGTGAATGCGATGTATATGCTATCTAGAAAAGAATTGAGTTGGTTCCTACAGAAGTACTTTGGACAATTCGACTGACTAGATATGCATGCATTAGCAGTTTCAAGTGTAGAAGAGCCTATTAAATCATGGGAAATGTTAGGAGATTCATTTGTCTCTCTAACAAAGAGTTTTTTCAACCATTGCAAATTTGCAACTAGCTTGAAACAGTATCTTCATTATTGAAGAACTAGCATTTGTCTTGTCATAATTCTTTGGCAGAACTGTAGTAACATGGCAATATTGTAAATAATATTATAAATTAAAGGATTAACATTGATATAGTCAAGCTAGGTAATGAACACCATATATATGTGGTATTTTTATTCTTGGAGACAAGCTTTATTTAGTTATCCATTACTAATTCTTATTCTCTCTTTTTTTTTGTATGATCTATGCATGTTATTTTTCATTGTGCTAGTTGTTAGAACTAAGAAATTTCACATTTTTCACTAGCCTCCACCCACCAATCCTCCACATTCCACAAAAATTCATCACATTTTAATTTTATGATCAACACAATTGTTGAAATTTGTGTGACAAGATCCATTTTGTAGCCCACATTGCCAAATTGTCACACCCATAAATAACTTTGAGACTCCATAATTTTTCCTAAGTAAAAATTAGCACTATCGACCTAACAATGCATCGTCGGCGGAACCCCCATCATAGCCTCGCCTATGGCTTGATAAAAATATTTCATAACCTAGTATCAGTGTAACAACACCCTATCGGTCTAACTCCTAAGGCGTTCCCCTTGATAGACTGATAGAGTCAACAAAAGTAAGCACATCGTTGTAACACATGAACATCAATGTAACGAATGTCTAAATTCCCCCGATGGATCGATATGATCATAAATTATCAAGAATTATTATATATCGAGGGAATTAATGTGTATCGGGGTAATATATTTTGGTGTCCTGCCGATAGACCGAAGGAAAATTGTTCATCAGTGGAGAGGGTGGCTATCGGTGGAATAAGGATTGCACTCTCCCCGATACAATGATGATGATTGATTTCTAATTGATGTGACATCTCAAGGCATCGTCCAAATATTTAAAAATAAATGCTTCCCCCTGATGACAAGACTGAAACAGGTGGTGTATTTATGAGCCAATGTTGAAGTGAATTATATCACAAGTTGATCGCATAATTGTTGCACAGTTTGGAAGATTTCGTTGAGGACAAAAGAAGAAAGGAAAAGCTAGTAATTCTCACATAGCAGAAACCAGTGGAGGTGAGACCCAAGTAAGTACACCAATCACGACTGAGAAGTTATATTTTTCAAAGGATTAAGAATTTGAAAAATGGAGGAAAATACAGAAAAACCCAAAGCTAAGAAACATAAAACTGAGAAGAGACTCTTGAATCAAGACCTCATAGATCAATGCATTGGGTCGGGGCCAAGACCCAGGAGGGTTTCTCAAATGAATCCTTCAATGGATAGATTATTAGATAAACATAAAGGCTTGGGGGATATTTGGACACCATGACGCAGGTATGAGCTTTTCATGTATCATTACATGAAACAATTTAGGTTTCAACCAATCTGCAACCCGTGGAGGTTGAACTCAAGAAGACTCATGGTGCCCAATAGGTTCATAAATGTAGAATCAATTAAGGCTCTAGATAACATATATGACCCCAAGAGGAGAACTATCCAAGCACATAATGGGGATGGCATGCTTGTTATTTTTGAGGATTTAATTTTTAATGTGTTTCAGTTGGAGTGTCCTATGAACTTACCATTTACAATTAGAGATCTCTTGATAGAGTATCACCATATGGATACCAGCTAGAAACGATGGAAACTACCCTTGCATAGGCCTAAGAATGAAGCATGCCAACTCAAGAGGTTTTTGAGTAATGAAAACCCTCCTTTTCATGAGGACTTGTTTGAAGAATATTTCAGATACACTTATTATTCAGTTGGTTAGGTCTTGGGGGTAGAGTGCCCACCCCTCATGTCTATTACCCCAATGGTCTTAGTTGCAGACATACAAAGAAATGATGCCAGGTCATTCAATTATGCTAGATACTTAGCCAATGACCTAAACTAGGAGCTTGAAAAAATTAAAAACAATAGTGAATATATTCATTTCAAACATTATTCTTTGTTCATGCATTTACTCATGCACAAGGGACATGTTAGAAGGGTCTAGACTCAAGAATTAAGAATAAAATATATAGATGAAAATGGGAACCTCAAACCTGTATAGATGTGGACTTCACTATGGGATAGTCAATTTGATAGATTTGATTATCTTTATTTTGAGGAGTTTTTTGTGAAACCATTAATGGAGTGGTTGGGATATCCACGTGATTATAACTTATCCCCAGAAGTGCAAAATTTTCTAAGACCAAAGGAAAATGATCCAAGGAAAAAGGTGGATCATAACTGGGGAGACTGGTATGCTTTTCCTGACTACACAATGATTAGGGTTTATGGGTTTGAAGGAACTCCACACTTGTTGCCACGAGTAGTTCCTGATAGAATTGCCTACTTAGAAATTGTGAGGCAATTGGAAAAATATGATTCCAAAAACCTCAAAGGACACAACAAACAATCGATCATGCCCAGTACCTTATGTTTTGGAGGCTTTATAGTGGTTGCAAATGAGGGATATGTGGAAATTGATGCTAAATTAGCATAGTATAACCTCCCTCTAGGTAACAAAAGGAAAAATTTTGATGCAGAAGGATTTATTCACAAAGCAAGGTTATCACAGGTGTTATCAAGATATGAGCATTTATTCTAAGTTGAAGACGTAATCAAAAACCATGATGAAGCCTCTACCACTAAAAGAATGACTGCATATAATAGGGTTATGCTTGCAGAGGAATGGAAAAGAAGAAATGTCCCATCGTATTCGAAGGCATTTAGTGAAATACAGGATCCTCTAGCAAGGATTGGGAAACTCATTGCTCGTATGGATGAAGTGGTAAATAATGTGCCTTCATTTGTATTTGATGCCCCTCATGCAACCTATTCAGGAGTGTAGGCTGAAGATATAGAGCCCTTAGATTATATCCCTTCATAGCCAACTCCTGATGTGAGTTTTTCTGTAGATATTGATATGAGTGAAGAAGAGGAGAGTGATGAAGAAAGTGATGAGGAGGAAGAGAAAGTACAACAAATAAGTGCTCTTGTAATTGTACGGTATGAGCCTCCTCATGAACACAATGTTGTAAGATTTGAGGCATCAGATGAATTATTAGATGATGTTAGGTTCAATGCTAGATAAGAGTTCATTTCTGATGGAGATTTTGTTAAGTCTCCTCAGTTTAAATCATTTGTTTATGAATATAAAGGAAAAAAAATGAGACAAAAGATGCAGGATGTCACTCTTGAACGAGAAGTTGTTGTTTTGAAAGAATTGAAAAAAGAAATAGACAAAGAGATGGAGTCCATCACTCCTGAGAGAGGGAGAGAGTTACTCCAAGAAGCTGGAGTATTTCTTTTTCCCTGATGGGATATAGGCTCTACAATTATGTTTGATAGTTTTAGAAAGAGAGGAGATAAAACAATGAATTTAATAGACAAAGCAAGTGACAAGATGTATTCAGGATCTGGATACAATCCAGATGAGGCCACCTTGCTTATTTGGTCATTGTACCCCCATGACAAAATACCAGCTGTGATTGATAATCCAAACCAAATTTTTGGACATCTCTTGGTTCAAAGAGTAAGGGATACCAACCCCATGGAGACAACATAGTTGAATGTCAATGTGGAAAAGTTCACCAAGGCACAGATTGATAAGCTGGTTAAAGAAAATGATAGGTTGAAGAAGGAATTAGCACATCAAAGAGAAAGATCATCTTCCTCTTCCACACCAAAATTGTATTCCCCATGGCTTGAGAAAGATAAGAGAGTATTGGATGCAATGGCTGATACAACTTATTGGAAGTAGTGCCACCTGAAATCTCAGGAAAAATGTATAGAATTGGAGAAGGAAGTCAAAACCATCAAGTATAAGACTGCATCCAAAATGATCAAGGGAAGATTCAATAAGATGATGAAATGTGCAGATGAATATTGGAGGAAATTTAAACAGGTACTCCCAACATTAGAGGAGAATGAATGGTTATAGGGGAGAATAATCGAAAAGAGATAAGAGCTTCAAGAAAAGCAAATATTGAAAGAACAAACAATGCAGACACATAAAAAATTGGTAGAAGCACACAATGGATATCATAAGAGGCCCGTCAAGGATTTCGAGTGATTCAATTCAACTCCAAAACTCTATGATGATATGGGAAATCCTTGAGAATATGATGATTGGAAGGAAGATTTTAATGTGATTCTGACTGCTGCATTACAAGAGATCAGTGATGAGGATATGATTTTACAAAATACTCACAACCAGCTCGAGAAGATGATGTAGAGGGAGTATGATATGAGAGAGGTGATCTCCAATGCATATAATTGTGTTGACCAAGAATACATCCATCACCTCTTTGCATTCAATTTTTTCCTCAACCAAACTATGGATACACTAGACACAACAGGGAAACCATCAGGATGAAAGGATTCAACCGACAACATGAGCACCATATCATGGAGTAGAAGCTTTGAACAGATCTTAGATGGTCACAGGCTTTTGCTTGGAGATTAACAGACCGATGCATTTAGTTGCTGCAATATTTCGTTTTCTTAATTATGTTTAGTTATCAAACAACATGAATTTTTGTAATGGGTTTGTAGCTTGTTTCCTCTCACATATATAAGAGAGACCAAGACCCAAATAGATCATCCATCTCATACCATAAACTACTGTTATAATGCATATTATTCAAAGATAAATATAATGGAGAAATTTATGCATAATTGTTAATTTTCTTTCAAGTGTTCAACTGTTGTGTGGATTTATATGCTTATATGTTATTTGGTTGTCTTCGAAGTGGCTGTTCATGTTATTCAAATTGAGTGTGTGGAAATACATTTAATTTTTCAATACACATTTTCTATAGTTGTGTGACGTTGTTGACTGGTTTCAATGTGCAGAAGAATTAAACTTCCTTTTAAGAAATCAAATTTGATAGGTTCCTGTTTGGATTAAAGTCCTTTTGAATAGATTGTCTTAATTGGTTTCCTTTCACATTTGAATTAAATCCTTTCACAACTTCACAATAGCATAAGGGGATATAACTAGGATTACTAAGAAGAGTCCACATAATTGACATACTTGCACATTTTCATAAGGTGCAACATTCAAAGTTCCCAACTATTCGAGTTAAGCTAAAGAGTGAATCTGCTTATCTTACAAAACCCTATCTCCAAAATCATCATTCATCCCTCCACTCCGTCCACCCAATAGAAGTAGGAACTGGTAATAATTATATATTACTTACAAAATACAACTCACAAACTTGAACTCTCAATTACTCTCACTAGTATTTAGACATTAAAACTCTGCATCTGCTTCATCTCACGTGCCATAGTAAGTAGATTTATCAATCTAGGAACCATATCTATCTGCAAATTTTCCTTATTGTTTAGGTATACCCGCCTAGGTTTGGCAGACCCTGAAGAGTAGAAGGTAATCAATCTTGCTTACCTTGTTTGTGGGCCAAAGGTGTATTAAGGGATTGGCACCCCTTTATCGTTTTAAACCTGGACTTTGAGACCTAACACTAGTAATGATGGCCCAGGATTTTTCATCAAAATATATGCACGACTTCCATGGTTTAACTACATCTCACTGTCCTTTCCATGATGAGAAGGTAGAGGTAGATTTCAACAAGAGCCTCCATTGTTTGAATTGGCATCAAACAATACCTTCAACATCGACTTATGTCATTACATATAATCACATTTCCCCAATCATCTGTATTGTTTAATCACACAATAAGGGGCCTAAAGATCCCAACGGTACCTGCCCAATCTACATATACCTTTGGTGTTAATGAAAATCATAAGAAGAAGTGAAAGTGTTAGGAAGGTAGGTCTATTTCATCTAAATTTTTTTCATTGTTGAAATACATCTACCTTAATTGATGCAAATTTGTTCATGAGATTTATGCATGATCACTATTGCTATCTATGCTCTACTAGTTTGATATGCCCATGATTTGCTGCCTATAGTACTTGACTAATGAATCTCTGTGAATAACCCAAGTATAGTGCTTTAATTGCTTTCAAACATAAAGTGGCTGGTAAGTGTTGCTTTATGTGATAAGCATACATGACTTAGTTAAGAAATAGGAATCTCACTTATAAGATTTTCTCAATGAATTGGGATCCTGTATGCAAATACATGATGTCTATCCTTTCATTTTTCCCTTTTCAGGTCCACTCTTGAAAGCTCCTAAGTGGTTGAAGAGACCAGTTGGTGTTAGTTTTGGATTTGGAGGAAAGCTTGCTTCATTTCGGCTTGGTACAACGTCATAGAGTGTTGTTGGTTCTTCTGAGGTAGAGTACAATTTATTCTTTGGTACATGTCATTAAGATGATATATGGTCTTATTTTTCTGCTATTTTCATAGGTGTATATACACAATCTCGTTACCGAGGACAGTCTGGTGCTTTGTTCAATAGAGTTTGAAGTTGCAATAGCAGATGGTGAAAAATCATCATTGCGAGCTTTATGCAATAAGAAGTCTTAGGATTCTCAGTTACTTATTTGTGGATACTTTTTGAATGGGATTAATAACAATTTACATTCATTTGTATTGTTTCACTTGCAAATTTTTGGTTTTTGCATTGATTTAGTTTGGAAGAAGAGAGGGAGACATGGAATTTCCTAAGAGTCATGTTTGAAGATGAAGGCAATGCTAGGACAAAGCTAGTTGAGCACCTTGGATTTCAAGTGCAGTCAACAAAGAATCAAGACTTACAAGAAGCTCAATCTGCCAACATTCATGATATTAGCAGTGAAACAATCAACAATGTCACTCTTGATGATACAACACAATTAGATCCATCAGTTCAGTCAAAAGGTGGACAAGATGTTACATCCCCCAGAGATAATGGTGAGGATTTTTTTGATAATTTGCATAGACCGAAAGAATATTCCTCACTTCCTCTCATTGAAAATGATTTTGTTGTTGGGAAGGATACCCTAGGCAATGGGGAAGAGGTGCAACATGAAGCTACTAAAGATTCAACTGAATACTAAGAATGCAATGAAGCCATTCAAATTTCTTTAGTTGTTGGTGATTATAAGGGAGTAGTCATGCAATGCCTGTCAGCAAACAAGATGGCAGATGCACTTCTCATTGCTCATGTCAGGGGGAGTTCTTTACGGGAGAAAACTTGTGATGAATATTTAAGAAAAATGAATTGTTCCTATCTTAATGTTATGCTTCTATACTAATTGCATGGCATTTGCAACATCTTAAAGTCTTTTAATGTTTTATGTTTTACCATCCTTCTTGTATTCAGCTATCTGGATTTTAGAAGGCTAACTAGCTTTGTTTATCTAAAATATATTTCTTTCTGTAGAATATTTTCCGACTTAACACTATTAGTGTAGGTGGTTTCTGCTATGGTCAATAATGATCTTATTGGACTTGTGAACAGCAGGCCTTTGAAATCCTAGAAAGAAACTCTTTCTTTACTTTGTACACTAAGTGTTTTTTCCCACAAAAATCAGTTAAACATAAAATCATGTAAATTGGATAATGCAATTTTGATTTGGAGCAAATTGTACTTGCCAATAAGTTTTTTTTATAACTCATTTCTAATTTCCGTGAGTTGTAGTTTGAAGCTTTTGATATAATGAGAAAGCGTACAAATTTATGCATTGTATCATACAGTTGTGTACAATATTTTCAAACATTTATCATGCTTGGACGCAAAACAGTCTTGGCAGGCTGATTTTTGACTTAAGACTTGGAGGACTCGACACAGACTTGGTAGGCTGACTTTTTGACTTGGACATTGAAGGTAGGTTTTCAAATCAAATAAACCCTACCCCACAAAGTGATGTGTGCTTTCCATTATATTTTCATTGAATGCTCTTGGAAAAGAAATGAAATTAGCAATGATGGTTTTTTGTTCACTGTTGCCAATTGATTCTAGGTTTTCTTTAAGAGGCTTGGGGTTGTGAGATCAAATGGGTCTCTTGTAGTCAATAGAGAAATAAAGTTAGACCTTGAAGAGATTGTAACAAAGATGTGATAATCACAAAGCACAAAGTTCAAAGTAATGAGATCAAAATATAAAAACAAAAGAGAAAAATTATGTTTTTATCAAAACAATGATTTTAAGGATTGACTATGAAGAACAATCATCATAAGATAGCAGTGACTACAAACAATGACAATGCCAATGAGTTATCAATACAGTGAATAAAGAGTTCCAATTTTTAATGCATGATAACAGTAGTCCAAGGCATGGAAGGGATAGGAATGGAAGACAATATATAGAGGTAAAATAGTTGCAAATGATCACTGTTATATCAAAGCATATGAGTGTTAGAGGATCATAGCAAAATGAAGCAGATAATAGCAGTTGTTATGAATGCCATGTGACCCAATATCATGCATAAAGAAGATGTAAAAGACAATAGAACAGAGTGAAAAGGGGTCAAAGTCAATGAGATTCATTCAATGTCAAAGAGCATTATCATTATATCAGTGAAAGCACAAGATTGTAACAACAATGAAGCAATGGAAAGCAAGAATAGTATATGCAACATCATGATCACTGTCATAAAGGATGAAGATCAACATGAGGTTTCAAGATTCAAGATTTCCACTTACCTTTAGATTGTAACCTTGTTTAATGTTCTTCCCTTTCTTGAATGATACTGGTGTTGCAACTCAGAAAATGTTGCTCAACAAGCTCTGGCATTACAAAAATGGAAACCACCACTCTTTGTATTCAATGGTTATTTCCTTCATCAGACTTGCAATTGGAAAACCTTCAAACGTGCGTGGGAACTGAAATACCAAATTGTTGATTAAACTTTGAAACTTCCCTCCAACATGAAATCACAATGTTTTACGGAAAAAATTGAACTGCCTGAGATTCCCTCCAAATGCATACATGACTCGATCGACCAAGGCACCAAAAATACCTATTGCTAAAATGCACCAAAAAAAATTATTGTGTGGAAGGCATACAAAAATTAATCTTCATTTTTAGGCGAAAAAATTCATCTATCTACATTATCATTTTAATATAGGTTGTGAAAATTAAGATAAGCATGACGTGCTCCTAAAATTACTAGAGTTCAAATTTGTATAAAAAATATCTATAAAAATGATCCACACACAATTGATTTCATAGATTATAAAATAATTATATTTTTAAATCATATTTTATTAGTGAAATTGACCACAATTGCTCTTTGATACATTTGACATGCTAACACAATAGGAAAATCAAACTGGCTTCAAATCATAGTTAAAAACATTAATGATTCATTAACATAATGAGTAATAAAAGTTAAAGAATGTAAATGTTTATAATTTTTTTTTATAAAATATGTGAAGGCCTTAAGACTGTACTAAGAGGCAATGCCTTCCATGCAATAGGTATTTTTGGTGCACCAAGCAACATAGGCGGCCAAATGGCCTGCTTAGGTAGGGGTCCCATGAGGAGGGCTTAATTAGCTCTATGGATTATGATCAAATTCGAAAGAAAAAATAATAGAGGAGTAATAGTCATTTATTTAGTCATTAATTTAACCATATATTTAGTCATTTTTATTTCTTTGATATTAGTCATTTAGTTGTGATTTTACCCAATGACCAAATTATTGACTTATAAATGACCAAATTAGTCATTTATTTTCAAGATACTACTAGTGTTAGTTGTGTGACTAAAAGTTTTAGTCACGTAGTCATTTATTTGCCAAGTTCTACTAGTGATTACAAGATGCACTATTATCAGGCCGTGCCGAGACCAGGCTGAGTCCTAGATTTTTCGCAGAGGATAGGCCACATACCCACATAGGATCATAGGGAGAGAGCAGATGGCAAGGGCAACAACTAGCAGGGCTAACCTTCATTTTTATTTAGAGATAGGATTCTTTTTGTGCCCCATGGGCTTGTTTTGATAGCCTCGTGGGCCTTTGTGCTTATATCTTTGATACACACTTGATCCGATTCTTTTTGTACCATGATAGTATATTTATTTTGATGATATATGAGATGAGATGATATTTATCCGATATGATGTGTCCTATTCTACTTTTATGCATTATGGATGGATCTTATTTCTATATGTTGTGCAATGTGATGCAATGATGTTCTATGTTATGATGCTATGATGATGATACTATATGATGCTTATGTGATGATGTATAGATGCATTTCTTTTCCCGTACCTTTTCTTATGCACTTTTTTATGATGTATGAAAAATGTTATGGTATGCAAATGCTTAGACTAACGGATCTATATTATTATGCAATGATGGATGATAAGATGTGTGTAATTTTATCATGTATGATATGCACTTATGATGTTATGATGATGATGTGATGAAATGATGTTTTATGAAACAACATATGCATGTGTTATGATATGATGTTTATGCAAAATGGATGTTTTGATATATGATATGTGATGTATATGTGATGGCGTAATGGATGCTTTTATGACATGTCCATATGATTATGGAAATTGATGATACATATGCATGTGATGTGATGGATTGTTAATAATGCTTACGTACATGGTGTTCTTGTATAATTATGCAATGGATGCTTTTGATATATGTGATATTATATAGGATGATTTATGAAATGTTTATGCTATGGTTTATGAGATGCTTAGAATAACCAATCTATATTATGAAATGATGGAGATGCAATGCATATGGTATGATTATGCTTTCTATGTGATGCAATATGCAATATGCTGATAGTTTGTGGATGCAGGATGAATGCAACGACGATAATGATTTGTGATTAACTATCATGGTACCATTTTAGCGTGACAGAGGATGGAAGAAAGCAAGAGATTCCAACAAGACACGAGATGATGATGATGATGATGATTTTTGGAGGAGTTGGGATTTTCAAAGGGCCAATTACCTTATGTTTGACTACACACGTAGGCACGATGCATCAAGGTATAAAGAACAAGGATGGCGTTGCACCTAGTGTGATGGACTTTGAATTGACAATCAGATAGGAGTTCTCTTGTTCACACCTAACATACAAAACCTTATTCAGAATGTAGTTCGGATATTTCAGACATCCCAGACCAAAACATAGTAAGGAAAGCCTTCCTATGTGGTCAACAAGATACCTAAAACATCCTCCCTACACCCAAACAAAGCACACATGACCAAGGTTATCTTACAAGAATATCAGACAAGCATAACAGATAAAAAGATCATGATCGTTGCCCCATTCCTTTCTCTCTAAATCCCTTCATATGGGACATCATCGAGAGGTCATCGAAATGAGTGCAAAAATATAAGCCAAAAGACAAAGATAAAGTAAACAAACAAGATAATGTTCTTCAATACCGCTAGCCAAACTATGATGATGCCTAATGTTGATGTCCATTGTAGGAAGGATGCATCCTAGGACATGGAAATATCAGATGATTTGATATGGGACTGATTGGATGAAAGGCTATTTGACACAAAGAGTTGACCAACTTGTTTACATACTGGCCTAGACTTGAGACTTTGACGTTTGAGTTTTCACTTTTGATCTGGTAGACTTGTTTTTGACTGTTTTACCAAAGGTTGAGGATGACGATTATTTTATTATGAGTGATGTTTATTGCGGGTGAAAGCAAGATGAGACAGATGGATTTTTTCAAATATTTGGATGTTTTTAAAGTTTTCTAAATTGTTTTGAGGCTATTTTTTGGTATTTTCAATATTTTACAAATGTTTTGCTTTTCAAAATTTCCAATTTTTTGGGGTTTTTTGAGATTTTGACCAAGAGACTAACCTAAAGACCTCTCCTAGGGGCCTCAGGGTCTGATCAATAGATGAGCCTTGCCTACGTTATACATGCAGAGACTACGTAGTTCGACTGACATAGACTTGATTATTGATGTGATATGAACATATGGATTGCCAGTTTATTATGACAGACTCCTAAAGGACTAACCTAAGTGTCTCGGGGGATGACCAAAGATCAACCTTGCCTACATTTAAAGCTCAGAGACCCGTAGTTTGACAAGACGACTCTGTTTTTGATTTTTTTGCCTATTTTTGGATTTTGATATGTTTTGAATTTTTTTGGATTTTCTGAATGTTTTTTGGATTTTTTGATTTTGGGGACCTCAAGAACATACACGAATCTGATCTGATGAGAACATTCCCCCAACGTGAAGCAATAGACTACTCTGATAAAGGCAGGACAAATTGACCTTGAGAATGGGATGAGTAGTACTATGAGGGATCATGATACAAACATAGGACCAAGCTATGATGCAGATGCGATGAATGATGGATGGAAATATGGAATGCGATGGATGGATGATGCAAAACGAGTTGTGAAGATCCTGGTGGATGGAAAGTGCTTATTTACACAAGGTTCCTGTTTGATAGGTTTTCACTGAGGTACTTGCCCAAAGTTCCATTGAAGTGGTTTTCACTAGAGGACGGTTTTTATCTATACTGTTTTTAATCCTTTTTCTGATTTTTTTGGATTTTTTGCTTTTTTGCTTTTTTTGTTGTCTCCAAGATGCATGTTTTCCAAGTTTGCATCAGGGTGACCATTTTTTAGGACATTTTCTATTTTATTTTATTTTTTGGTTCTATACCTTGCAGCTTAGGCATAATTTTTTTTAAGATGGGAGTTGTTCATGGGATCCTGCAGAGGTTCCCATTTGAGTATTGATAACTGGTATGCCCCTAACTTGTAGCTCGTTGTGATAACAAATGGTCCCAACCAGTTGGGTTCAAATTTTTCGTTACTATTTGGATTTGGAATGTTATTCTGATTCTCCTTTAGGACAAGTTTTCTGACCTGGAATGTCCGAATCCTGATCTTCTTGTTATAGCTCCTCTTGAGTCAGTTCTGATAGACCTACAAATGGTTTAAAGTGTCCATACACAACTCATCTAGCAAATCCAGGTCATTTAGTCTTGATACTTGGTATTCTTCATCTGTGATGAGGTTTTGTAGTGATATTCTCAATGACAAAAGCTCGATCTTGATGGGTAATATGGCTTATGATCTGTAGACCGGGGAAAAGGGGGTGGCACCTGTGGGTGTGCAGATGTTGGTTTGATAGGCCCAGAGGGCAGGATTTAGCTGTAGATGCCAGTCACGACCTACGTCATTGACTGTTTGCTTGAGGATCTTTAGAATGGTTTTTTTTGTGGCTTCTGATTGGCCATTGCCTTGGGGATAATATGGAGTGGAGAAGCAGTGTTGGATTTTTAATTTGTTGCATAAGTCACGGACCTCTTGATTTTTGAATGGTGTCCCATTATTTGAGATAATGGCTTGTGGGATACTGTAGCAACATATTAAGTAGTTCAGGATGAACTTTGATATCTGCTTTCCAGTTATATATGTCATTGGTATGGCTTCCACCCACTTGGTGAAGTGCTCAATGGTGGTAATGATAAACTTGTGACTACTGGGTGAGGTGGGGGTGATTTTTCCAACGAGATCGAGCCCCCACTATGAAAAGGGCCAAGGTGTGACAATAGGATGGAGCTCCTGAGCTGGTGCATGGATGAGGTCCCCATGCTGCTGACATTGTAGACACCTTCTAACGTATTCATGTGCTTCTCTTTCCATAGTTGGTTAATAATACCCCATCCTCCGTAGTTTCTTGGCCAAGGTTATTCCGCTCAAGTGTGAATCACATATGTTGTTGTTTACATAAGTTAGGGCAATCAATGCCTCCTCAGCATTTAAGTAATGTAATAGGGTTCCTTCTATGCTCCTAGGGTAAAGGGTTCCTCCTAGGATGAAAAACCAGGATGCTTTCTTAACAAAGGTTTTCTTAAGGTTTGAGGTTATGTCAACTGGGAGGACTCCTATTCTTAGATATGTGTATGTCATGGTACCAAGGATCACCAGGACCAACGATTTCGCACATGAATTCTAACTCTAGTACCTTGAATGCAAGCACGAGAAGCTGCTCTACCAGGAATTCATGCTTTGGGACATTATAAGGGATATCCAATAGGGATCCAATTGTTGCCATGGCGTTTGTTGCTCTGTTGTTTTCTTGATGAAGGAATCTTTAAGGCTTTCCACCAATTTCTTGTATGGAGTTAGCTTGTCTTCCTTAGTCTGATATTCATCATTCACTTGATTTATTATTCGTTGTGAATCTTTGTATACCTTGAGAGCCATGATATGCCACTACACTGCTATTCTGAGTCCTATGGTTAGAGCCTCATATTATGTGATATTGTTTGTGTAGGGAAATGCCAACTTGTAGGATCTTGGTATGTAGTCTCCCTATGGAGTGATAAAAAAGACCCCGACTCCCAATCCATGCTATGTAGGAACCATCAAAGTATAACTTCCAATGGTCTGCTATGCTCAAGTTGAAGATGGACTCCTCAGGGAACTCTGAAATTAGCGGATTCTCTGAGTACATTGGTGCTTTTTCCAATTGGTCTACAATAGCTTGCCATTTGATAGCCTTTTTCTCTACATACTCAATGTCGTATTCTGATAGGATCATGACCCACTTGGCCATCCTTCCTGTGAGCACCGCCTTGGAAAGTAGATACTTGAGCACGTTGATCTTGGCAACGAGTTTGATTTTGTGTGTTAACATGTAGTTTCTAAACTTCTGTGAGGAAAACACAATTGCTAGACAAGATTTTTTGATGAAGGAATAATTTAACTCATGCCCTACCATGGTTTAGCTTATGTAGTAGATGGCCCTCTCTATTATGTTTCATCGTGTTGAGCTAGGAGAGCACCGAGAGCTACTGTTGTTGTTGATATGTAAAGGATTAGAGGATTTATTGGGATTGGTGGCATAAGCACTGGAGGTGTGAGCAAGTATTCTTTGATTTTTTTAAAGGCCTGATTGCACTTGTCATCTCACTTGTACACTACCCCCTTGTGAAGTAGGTGAGAATACATGATTGATTTTTCCACTAATTGAGCTATGAACCGACGGATGGACTGGAGCCTACCTTGTAAGCCTCTCAACTGTTTCAATGTATTAGGTGCCTCCATCTTGAGGATTTCCTTTACCTTAGCAGGATCTATTTCAATTCCTCTCATAAACACAATGTATCCCAATAGTTTTCCTGATTGTACGCTGAAGACACATTTCTTTGGATTAAGGCGAACCTTGTATTCCTCAATTTTGTCAAAGATGGCACTTAATGCTACTATGTGGTCCCTTCTCTTTCTGGATTTTTCCAATATGTCGTCGACATAATCTTCCACGGTATTATGGATCATGTCATGAAAGATTAAGGTCATGGTCCTTTGATATGTTGCTCCAACGTTCTTTAGGCCAAACGACATCATGTTCCAGCAATATGTCCCCCATGGACAAGTGAAAGTTGTTTTATGTTGATCTTCTTTGGTTATCATGATTTGGTTATACCCAGAGAATCCATCCATCAGTGAAAGCATCTCATGTCCCGCGGTCATGTCTTAAATCATATCAATGTTGGGCAACGAGAAGTCATCCTTGAGACATACCTTGTTTAGGTCTCTAAAATCTGTGCAGATATGGATGCCCCCATTGGGATTTGAAATAGGAACTAGATTTGATACCCACTTCGGATATTCAATTGGTTGTAAGAACCCTATATCAAGTAGCTTTTGCAATTCCATTTTGACTAACAAGGCTATCTGGGGATGCATTTTCCTAAGTTTCTACCTGATAGGCTTTGCTTCTGGGTAAACTGCTAGATGGTGGTCCACAATCTTCGGATCAAGCCTGGGCATGTCGACATAGCTCCATGCAAAGTTGACCTTTCTCTCCCTTAAGAAAGCAACTAGGATCTCCTATTATTTTGACATCAAAGATTCAACATAAAATGTGATATGTCAAATTTCCTCTGTTCTCGAGTTGACTTGGTTGCACTTCTCAGCTAGAACCGCTGACTTTTCGTGATGTAGAGCACTGAGGGGAAGATTGAATTCTCCATCCTCAAGCCCCTCAGATAGGTTTTCACCATTGGATACGTCCTTTGTTTTTACTATTTTAGGGTCAAAGAGTGCCACAGTATGGTTTTCACTCAAAGACCTTGAGATTATTCTCAAATTTTTGCTTTTGTGACTAAAGGATTCAATCGTCTCCCCGTAGTAAGCTTATGTATTCAAAATGACATCAAACCTAGCCTTGTGATCTCCGCATAGTATCATGCTCCGCAGTCCCATGAATTTTGAGAGTGCTTCATCATTTTCAAAAGTGTCTAGAACTGGTGGTCCTTGTTGGTTGTAATCGATGAGCTGGGGGTATACTAGGTTGATCTCATGGTTTTGAATGATTGACTCAAATGACATGGTACTAATCATGAGGATGAATTCTCGAAAAGCCTAGGTAAGTTAGTTATGGCATCTTCCTCATCATTACTACTACAAACATTAGGTTATGTCAAATGTGAAGTTGTCTATGACTCGACTTTTAGATACGGGTAAGTGAAGTTCAGTTGCTGATTGTTGAGGAGTTTTGACCTTAATCAGGGGATTTTGGCCACATATGGTTATACTCAGAGGGGTAGATCCAAGGCCAAGATTTCTCATTCACGTCTTAGGAATGATGTGTATTAGAAGCCCGTTGTCATTTTTCCCAAGCTTTCTATTTCTGTCATAGCCCATGGCAAGCATCATTTGCAAACCTTTACTACTATCATCCATAGGTAGATCAATTGCTAGTCTATTAACTTGGTATAGGAGATGGGATGGGTCATCCTCTATTACTTTGCAACCCAGATCTCCCCAACTTCTGAAGCTAGAGGATCCTGTTGTGAATGCTTGGGATGAGGAAGCATCATTTGATTGTGGTCGTCCTCATGACTCGGGAGATTGTGGTAACTCTCCTACCACAAAAGAATTCTTTGGAATTGTATAGTGTCCACATCCATTATCTTGAATTATGACCTTGATATCGGAGATAGCAGGGATGGCAGTGATGATAGGTGTCTCTTTGGAAAAAGTGGAGGCAAGAGTAGCTAGGTCAATGTATGGAGTTGATGAGCCTTCATCATTTTTAGGCACTTGGGGGATTTTGTAATATTTTGCCTCTAGGCTCTTGCAGTAAGAAAATGGTCTAGGATCCCCATGGATAGTGACCTCTTGGCCTTAGTATGTGAACTTGACACATTGGTGGAAAGTTGATGCCACTGCTTGCAGCCCATGGATCCATGGATGCCCTAGGAGAATGTTGTAAGGCAAATCGAGGTCAAGGACCTGATAGTTAGTTTCCATAATTGCTGCCCCTACTTGAATAGGGAGTTGGATAGTGCCTTGAGACACTCTTTCTTGATCATCGTAAGCCCTGATTGTGATGCCTTTGCCTTTTTCAATGGAATCCTTTGAGATTTTCATATTCTTTATGAGCTTGAGGGAACAAATGTTCAAACCTACACCTCCATCCACCAAGACTCTCTTGACTTTGTTCTTATGCACTAGGACTTCCAGATGGAGTGCACGATTGTGAGATGGTTGAGTGGGAAAATCTTGATCAGAGAATATAAGAAGATTTGGGCTAATGATGTTTCTGACCATAGCTTGGAATTGTTCAACATCGAGATCCGTGGAGATGGTGGATGAAGCAAATGCTTCTTCAAAGATCTTATTATGGGCTGATGAAATCTTCAACAACTCCATGATGGAGATTTGCGCTAGGGTTCTTTTCAATTGCTCAAGGACATTATAGCCACTGGGAATAGATCGACGGTTGGAAGTGGGTGGTCTAGGAGGCTCAGATGACCCTATGATGGTTATTTTTCTGCCTCTTGTGGTGACTCCACAATCAACTTGGGCTCCTTTGATGGTGATAACAGTGCAATACTCATCTAGGGACACAATGAAATTGTTGTATACATGATTCACGCTCTTGAAGGTACCCTTTCCCTTATCATTGTTATTGTTCCCTTTGTTGTTATGATTGGGCATCAGATTTGTGTAGATCTTGAGGTTTTGATTTCCTGTCAATTGTTCCACATTTATTATTTTATCATCAATAAGGTCTTGAATCAGGTTTGTCAACCTCATACAATTGGCAGTTGTGTGTCCCTTGATCTTGTGGAAATCACAAAGGTGATTTTCGTTATACCACGACGATTTTACCAAGGGTTCTTGATAATTTTCATAGGTGGGGATTGTGATGAGTTTTTCTGCCACTAGCCTCTTCATGATGGATTCAACTGATTCCCCAAGGGCTATGTACTTTCGCTTGGGGGAGTTTTTATTTCACTGGGGTGATCCCCTTTGATCGTTTGATTGTTTGGCTATTGTGTCACCGTGCTAGCTTGATGATTATTCTAATTGTTGTTTTGGGGTTGTTGTTGGGGTGTGGGTGTGTTTTTTCAAGGAGCGTCGATAACAACTTTGGCGTCGACAACACCATCATTGGTAATATTTCTGTTCTTTGCCCATGTGTGAGGTTTGTCATTATAGTTGGTGGATGGGCAATTTTGTTGTTGTTTAGGATATGCGGGTGACCCTCCTTGTGCAATAAGAGCTCGTTCAATGTTAAGCACCTTGGAGATCAATTGGTCATACGTGGTGATACCTTACACTTTGACTTTTTGTTCTTCAGGCATGACCCATTTCCTCCGATTGGCCTTGGATCACCATCATTGCAGAAAGGAAGAAAATGATTCATTCTTAACTTATTTTAGAGCTGATAGTTCCTTTAGATTGACATCCATACTGATATTGAATGCGTAATTTTTTATGGATGCATCTACTATTTCTTGGAATTTTTTGATGCCAGGAGGAAGGTGAGAGAACCACTCCATGGCTTGGCCAACCAAACTTCTAGGAAATAGCCACATCAGATATGTATCGTCATATGTGACTTCCATGCAATACACCTAAAATTCCCTAATGTGATCTTCAGGGTTTCTCGATCCACGGTATTTATCAAATTTGGGGATCTCAAATCCCTTTGGGAATGGTTTCATTGCAAGATTCCTGTCAAATGGATAAGGACACAAGTTGCTGGGTGTTTTCATGGTTTTCCCTAACTGAAGATCAAGCATTTGTTGCGAGAGAAACTTGATTTGTGATGTCACATTTTTTTGCGGATTAGGGGGTGGAGTGAAGGTGTTTTGCAGTGGTTCAATTGTTGGCGGGATGGGTGGATTGGTTGTTGTATTGGTATATGGTGCTTGCACATTTTGTTGCGCCAAGTATGCTTGCAATTACTGTTGTACCAATAACACTTGATGTCGGTCCTGTTGTTGTTGCACTAATAGTGCCTATTGTTGAGCTTGCTGCTATTGTTGGGCTGCTAATCAAACTGCTTCTTGCTGCTCTTGGTATTGCTTCAACGCTTGTTGATATGCTTGATGTTGGGTTGCTTGTTGTTGTGCGAGGTACTGTGCTTGTGCCTATGCTTGCACTTGTGCTTGTGCTTGTGCCTGTGCTTTTGAGCTTGGTATTGGGATCGAGCTTGTGCTTGTTCTTGAGCTTGGGCTTGTGCTTGTTGGGAAACTTGTGCAATTTGTGCAGCTTGTGCAGCCTATGCAACTTGAGCAGCTTGGGCGGATTGAGCGGCTTGAGCTACTTACGCTGCTTGAGCGGCTTGTTGTGCAACTAATTGTGTTTATGCTTGCTGAGTGGCTAGTTGTGTAGCTTGTCAGTTTTGGATTTATTGGAGTGCCTTCTGATAGGAAGCTTGCTAAGCGACTTGTAACAAAATGTTGTATTGGTTTGATGTGTTTGAATTGGGTGGCGGTGGTGGTGGAGGTGGTGGCGGATTTGGGATGGTGTTTGTTGTGGTTATAAGAGGCACCATTATATTAATGATTGGGGTTTGGGTGGTGGATGGTGCGATCGATATGCTTGGTCCTTGAGAGATCATGTTTTGAGATATTTAGGGGATGGTTGATGATGTGATGGTGGTGGCTTGCGTTATTTGGATGGTTTCCATCTGTTGTTGCAATGCCGATGACAAGATGGGAGGATTTAGTATGATATTTTGATTGATGATCGAGGGGTGAATTTGATTTTGTTGATTGATGTTTGGTAAAGGGGGAAGCCCTAAATTGAGAGGTGGTGTGGATATTGATGGAAAGGGTTGGAGTGGTGGAAAAGTGTGTGGTATAATCCCTTGAGGAAATGATGATGATGTAGGGTAAAAAATGCCCCTAGGTCTAAATAAGTCACCTTCTCCTTGTGAGGTTATGGGGAGAGAAGTTTGAGGTGCTCCGTGAAATGATGATGATGGGTCATTAGGATCATGAAAGGTGAGGGGGACATATGGATGTGATGGATTTTGGGGTATGGATTGCCCCAAGATGGTGTTTGCATCCAAATCTTGATTGTTCATGAGGGGGTGTGTTTGTAATGCATTTAGAAATGTGCTTCCCTTGTTAAGAATGGGTTGAGTTGGAGCAATGGATGATGTAATTTGGGGGATGGGTTGATTAATGCTTTGGAATGGAGGTGTGGATGAAATTGGTGGCATGGATGAAATTAGAGGCATGACCCCAAAAGGTGATTCCACAATGGTGCTCACATCGAAGTCAGAAGGGAGTTTAGCCCCTTGTTTTTCTAATTCAAGCATGTATTGTGAGGGATTGAGTCTCATCATGATGTTGATAATTCTATGATTCTCGAGATTTTGGACCATTTCGATGATCTCATCTTGGGTCATTCAAAAGGAATTATTGGTGATATCCTCTACTTGACCTTCCTCTTGAGGATTTTGTGACGATGAAGGAAAGTTAGTTAGGGGATTGATTGATCCAACAAGATTCATTTTGGAACTGGTTTGACTTAGGTCACTTGAAGTGGATGTTTCTTTATTGGCTTCCATGTTCCTTTTGTGTTGAGATCTAGTTTGCACCATAAAATAAGGATCAATTTTCAAGAATGTGGGAGATGAATCTCTAATTCTTTGGATTGATCTAATTTTTGGTACAAAAGAGAAAATTTAGGATTTTTTAAGATCAAAGGTGTGATGATGAAATGTATGAAGGATGAATGATATGGATGATTGAACTCTTAAAAGATCTTGAGGGGATGCTAGACTTTTGGGACTTTTTGGATTCATGGACTTGTTTTGGATTTTGATTTTGGATTCTTGGATTCTTGGATTTTGATTTGACCTTGATTTGGTTTTGGATTGCTTTGATTTTGGATAATGAACAAATGGATCCCAAGATTTTGGATGTTATCTATGGGATAGACTTTCTCACAAGATGATAATTTGACTAAGTGTAGGGAGAAGGATGCATCTACCCACACCTAACCAAACAAGATGATAATTCCACTAAGCATGTGGAGAAGGATGCATCTACATATACCTAGCTAAACAAGATGATTTGATGAAAATTTAACTAAGAATATGAAGAAGGATGCATCTACATATACCTAGCTAAACAAGATGATTTGATGTTTGATTTCAAGGATTTTGATTTGCTTCAAGGATTTTTGATTCATGGATTTGCCAAAAAGTCTAGCATGAAGGATGATTTCAAGATTTTCAAGAGTTGTTGGTGAGATGATTTTGGTTTGATGTTTGAAACATGGATGAAGGTTTTGATTTTATCCTACGTGTACCTAAAAGGACTCTTGTTTACAAGACCTCTGTTTTGAACTTTACTCTAAACAAGATGCTCAAATTCCCGAAAAAGATTTGGATTTTGACAATAATAAAACGAGTACAAATTGGGATTATTTCTTGAAGCTCTTATGTAAAAGTTGAAAAGCAATCTTTGTCTGAATTCGTAGAGCGTTGAGAGACATTTTGATGCTCTTTTGGACTCAGAGCTTTTGACTTTGGTTTCCGGATTTTGATCTTGCATGAAATCATTTGAGACACATGTATGGGGTTAAATTGTTCTTAGCTTTGCTTAATGACCTCTTTTTACCACAAACAATTCTTGATTAGGTCTCTTCAAACTAAATGTCTAATGTACTAACTTCTTATCATCCCACAAAGTTTTTCATGTGGAAATCAAGGAAATTAAGGAAAAATTTTCCTATTGTTGACTTTAGCAAGCAAATTGAGATATAAATTCAAATGTTTAGAAACCTCTAAGGATAGAATCCCTAGGGAAAGCAATAACACATGAATTTTGTCAAAGATATTTGCTTCCTAAAGGGTTTGAAGTTTGATGATAATGTTGAATGTTTGTTTTCAAATGTTTACGAACAAACAAAGTGTTTTATTTCCAAGAACAAGCACAACCCTATGGATATGAAAGACTCTATTTGTTGAATCCCCACTTGGACAAGTCTAGCTACGCCTACTTTTAGTGAATGGTTAGATGCTTGACCCCACTGGCTCCCCTCCACGACACTCACTTATACAGGGCAGCCAAGCATCAATACCCATGAAACTCCTATGGCATACTTTCCATTTCTACTAAAATCTGTAAAAGTGTGGGGCGACTTCAAAACGATCGTTCTTGCACCAACAAATAGATCAAGGATTTTGGCCTTTTTTAAACAAGGGTTTTAATACGAGCATTTTGTTCGTGGGGGACCATCCATGCAATGAGAGACCATTGCCGCCCTTCTCATTAGAATAATCCCTATGACATTGGCCTTTGTTCCAATATCCACACTTATATACCGGTTGGAAGTCACTTGGCTTTAGCGTGTTTCCGGTTGGGTCGTTCCCTTGGGTGATTACTTTTTCCCACAAGGCAGGCCCTCTAAGATAAACAAAAGCGAGCAAATATATCCGTAACTCGATCAATCCTTGTTGCAAAACAAAGAGAGAGAATACATGCAATATGATTCACTCACACTCACAATATGTGTTCAATTTTTAATCCAAATGAAATGTGGAGGCAATCACTTACCCAACTTAAGATCACCAAAAATCCTTTTGATTCTCAAGATCATCGTGAGGCACGAGAGAAGCGCATACGTCTTTTCAATGGTATTAATTTGGGTAAATTATTACAAGACAAAGAAGCACATGTTCATTTTATCCTTTCAAAGCAAGAGTGACTTCTTTTTAAGCATAAAAGGAAGTGTGAGATTTTGATTGTTCAATTGTTAACCTTTAAACAAAATCTAGTGGATTTGTCTAATGTTCTTTTTAAGCCCTTTGTAGCAAAAATTGAAAGCTTTTGTAGCGTTCTATTTAGATCCCAAAAGAAATTTAGTATGTCCTAAGAGCATGAAAGGTAACAAATCCTTAAGAGAAATTATGAGTTCTCCCAAAGTGTTAAGAAAACACTAAAGTGTTCAAAAACACTTGATGTAATGAAAGAATGATGCCATAGTGTCACTTTCAACCTCGTTTTCCTCCTTCACCTTGATTTAGACCAACTTGCAAAAACTAATTAGAACTGCAAAACAGAGGTTAGAAAATCTAGTTAGCAACCTAAAGCAATTAAAATGAAAAAGCACATGTTGGAATTGAACTAATTTAAACCTTTTACTTGACTCTAGCGATGCAATTTTCATAGGCGGTGTAGTTTGAGGAGGTTCAACAGCACTGTATGGCACCACTTTTCAGACAACAGTGCTCTATAGTTAAACCAGAGAGCATGATTGTGGTGGAGTTTCACCCAACAGTGTTGTTTGAAGTTTGGAAATTCCAACGCCCATAAACTGACCCAGCGATGGAGTTAGAAGATTTGAATTCTAGGCGGGAAAGATAAAGCGACACAGTTTGAAGTTTGAAGTGGTGCTATATGGTGACGTTGGACTGATAGCGGTGTAGTTCCCTATAGACACACAAAAACAAAGAAAAGCATAGAATTTTGTTAAAAAATGTGATTTAAACTTGAGATTTGCCCTCTTTCTAGCGCCAAATGTAGAACCCCAATCCTAATACCTGCATAAACACAAGAAACAAACACATCATTAGATCTAATGCAAGTAAGAATTAAGATTCCCCATGAAATTCATTAACAATGCTCGAAATAGGAAATAAAATTAAATAACACAATGAGAAAGCAATGGAATCCTAATTAAACAAGCAAACTCTTGATCCCATAGGGGAATTGGTGCCAATTTGATGTGAAAATTGGCCCTTTCCCAACTCCTATGATGCAATGTTGATGAGTGATGAAGGTTGATCCACTTTGTTGAAGATTCACTTGAGCTCCATGATGAAAAATCTGCATAACCTAGCTAAGACTTTGATAAAATTTATGAAAATAGATATGCTTGAGGATAAAATTGAGTATAGTAAACTTGCTCAAATTGTGGATGATCAAATGAGGAGAGAAGCCTCTTATTTATAGAAATAAAAAATGGAAGAATTCCCAAAATGAAGCAATGTGGGATCATTCAACACCCAATGGGCAAGTGCCACTTGTCAAGATGTGAATGGGAAAAGGATGTGCACATTTTGATGAATGTTCTCATAAATGCAATTAGGTGGAATTTGAAAATAGTGAAATGACATGCAAGAGGGAAAAAGAATGACTTAAATGCCACTTGGCTCAATGCACAAGGACATGTAAGAAGGAATGGATGTCTTGTTGGAAGGACAAATCCACTTGGAGGGATTTTCAAACTTGGAAAAATATTCCCCTAAAGATGCCAAGTTGAAAGAAAATAGGGATTTAATAAATGAATTAAATGTATTTTCATGTGCAAGTACAAAATCTAGAGAAATTTGGAGATTAGGATTAAATTAATCAAGGTTTAATTAATTTAATGAGGGATTAGATGATGTGACTATTTGATTTAGATTTATGGGTTGATTTAAATCAAAAGATGAGAAGAATGTGATTTAGATTTAATTAAATAAAGGATTTGATTTATTTAACTAAAAGGGATGATGTTAGATTAAATTAAACAAGGTTTAATTTATTTAATTTAATAGGGCGACTTTAGAGATTTAATCAAATAAAATGAATTATTTAATTAAATAGAGACTTAGGGTTAATTAGATTAGATTGATTGATTTAATTAACAAGAGAGAATGACTTAATCAGATAAACAATTATTTATTTAATTAAGGGATGAAAGGTGATGATAAGTTGAGAAGGTGATTTGGGACGAAATGGTGTTAGTAATCGGGATCAAGTATGTCGATATATTTTCCATGTCTACAACTTTAATTGTAAATGACAATGCCCAAATAATATAAAATTTCTCCAATGCTCCTACACTCCCCTAAATATCTTATATAAGTCCCTAGACTTGTATGCTAGAGCAACATAAGCCTTTATAACTAACTACACACAAAACACTAATAAATAAGTACAATGACATCTCTTGGAGGTTTATAATAAGAATGGGGTATGCAAGAGTAAAAAGGAAACCTAAGCATCCTTGTACTTGCAAATGAAGCTTTGGACATGTTCTAAAGCCAACAAACCCTATAGACCTTGTCTATGTTATCTTCTACAACAATTTGGTTGTAGCAAAACCATTTTGCTCACTCAATTTTACTAGGGATATATTCAACCATAATCAAGCTTGTAAGATGTGTTTGAACCCAATCAAACTTGTCAAGTTACTAATTTTTCTATTAGGTCGAGTCACTTTAAGTAGTTAGGTCCTTCAATTCATCTTTATTTATCTTCCTTAAACACTTGGTTTCTTAACTTTAGTTTAGGTGTCAATTTAAAAGAATGAGCTTTCAAATTTGTTTAGTATAACGATTATCTTAACATGAACATAACATAAGTGAACAAGTTAGCTAACTTCACTATTTTGGTTATTAATCCAATTTCATATCATTGACTCTTCCAACATGTTATTAGGAATAAGTATATACATAAGATATTGTCTTGACCTATATACGTACATATGACATATTATTGATTCTATATTAGTATATATTGTGTTTTGGGGTGAAATGGCTAGTAAATATCCCTAGGGTGATTTGTGAAGATCTCAATAGCTCATTTATGTAACTAATTCCTATGAAAGAAGTATATAAAGAAACTCTTTATCTTGGGAGGGGGTGGGGACACTTAGGCTAGATGGGTTCCAAGTAAGCTTCTTTCAAATATTTCCACATATAGTTGGAAAGAATTTATGGGTGGTAATGAAAGAAAACAAGTATGTGGAGTATTTCGATGCTTATTGTCCTCTAGCTTTATGGCCTTAGTCCCTAAAGTAGTGTTAAAATTTTGGAATACAATCCCTAAGAAAGTAGGTGTGTAAAGTATTTCGATGCTTATTGTCCTCTATCTTTATGCAATACTATTGTGAGGATTCAAATGAAGGTTATGGTTAACAAACTTAGGGAACGTTTTGGATTCAATAATTTTAGAGGAGTGAATTTGTTATCGATAGATTTTTTTTGGATGGCATTATAGTAGCACATAAAACAATTCACATTTTGAAGAGTAATAAATCCACTATAAGAAGAGTATTTTCTCCCTTTGAGAGAGTTGTTCACTAGATGAGTAAGAGACACAAAGTTGTTTTTTCCACTATTGAGACAAAAGATATTAATGCTATATATGCTTGTAAAGAAATACCATGGTTATAAATATTGGCTTTGTAAACAATACAATAAAAGTTAATTATGATAGTTAGAGTGCCTTCTGTCTCGCTAAGAATCCCACTTTTCATTCTAGCATGAAACATATTGATGTACAATATCACTTTTTTTGGGACACATGATAGAAGGCAAGAATGTCTTGGTATAAAAGGTTGACACTTTGGTGAACATTGTAGATTCACTTACTGAGCTAGTGAGCACAAATAATTATTTTTGGTATAGGGAAGCTACGAACCTTCCCATTTCTAACACTAAGTATCATATATGTTTAAGGATATTTTTGGTAAGATGTTGTACACCTTGCATATATAATATACTTTATTCTAGTTGGTTAAGGATGAATTTCATTTTCAATTATACTACCATATTGGTAACTTGTAACTATGTAAAAATGACTTTTACGAGGATCCCACTTAGATAGGGAAATCTTGAGATACTACGTGTGTTTTATGGAGTGAGAATAGAGCAATTAGTTGACAGTTATTGACTTTACACAACCTCCTTATGTTGGGGAAATTATTGATATTCTACTTTTTGTGAGGTTATTGGGATGTGCAACAATCTATCTTTGGTCAAAGCTATTGGGATATGTAATTAACAATCTTTGGTGAAAGCTATTGGGATATGCAATCAAAAACATTTGGTGGAAGCTACTGGGATATGCAATCACCAATCTTTGGTGAAATCATAAAACCTTGCAAAACATTTTGAAAAAATGAATCTTAAAAAAATAAAAATAATTAAAGTTCTTTTTCCTTCAATAAAAATAACTTCATTCATAAGTCCTCTTACGATCAACCACTTAAGTTGACATGCCTAACATCACAAAGAGAGCACAAATATTGGACAACTTGAAGCACATAAACAAATCCTCATGCTACACTATTTTCCTCACAGTCTTCCCTAAATTAGAAGAAAACATGAGACAAGACTAGACCAGTCTAGTGCTGAGGCATGGCGATTTCAAGATGTTATTTGTAGAGCATATTATTTTTTAAAATTCAAATAAATATTTAGAATCAATATATGAAATCTCATAAAATATTAATTTACATTATATTCAAATTCTTAATAATTTACTTGTTATAACTGTTAAAAAAATAAAATTTCACTAAAAATGATAATTTGAGTAGTCCACTTAGATAAAAATGTGACAAAATTTATGTTTCTATCCCTTATAAAATTTTGAAATATACTAAAAAGATGCTTTGGGATTTGTATTATCATAGCTACGAGATAGCCTATAATTTTAGAGGTAGTTTCCATGTTTTCCTCTAGCTTATATAAAGAAGACTTGGGTAGGGAGTTACACGCATAGGTTGAAGAATATTATTAAGTTTTTTCTCTACTCTAAAGAGTGAGAGGTTACTATTATAGAATGGGCCTTGATTAGTTGAGTGAATTTGTATATTCATTTAGGATTAATACATTGTTAGATCTCTTTTTTAGCGGTGGGTTTTTTAAAAAGGTTTTCCACATTACATATTTTGTCAATCTTGTGTGGGTGTTTTTAGTATGACTATTTGTAAGCTCATTTTTAGTTTGATATTATTATTATTTATTTATTTTAATAATTAAGATCATATTAATGTTATATTTATTGTTCCTTATTAAAGATTTGCTCAATATATTTAACAAGCCTTCATACTCCAACACAAATAAGATTAGAAGTAAAATATTCTCAACTAAATCAACATGCTACAAAAGTTATAATAGATGCATCTTTCTAGAACTTGTGAATAAATACATATTAAAATATCTTCAAAATAATTGCATGAAACACAAATGATAACATTCAAAATGTTGTCTCTGTACAATACTTTTGTGCATAGAGATATTTTATGCTAATATACTTTACCACTACCCTTGCATGCATAAGCACAACATTTTAGGGGATACTCCCATGGGGAGCATTGACCTTTTTGATGCCTTTTTAGGCCCTATTAACATAATAGAAATTTCATAACATTTATGCTAGTCTCTTTTTCATGGCTATCATGTGTTTTCTTATGTCATGTGCTATGTTTTTTTTATAAATTACAAGCTTTCACTTGATCTTGCCTCTTGAGAGACAATGTGTTGTTGCCTTTGTACATCTTTTACATGCAATCATTCTTTCTCTTCTTGGGGGCAAAAGTGGAGGTACCTTTTTTACACATTTTCAACAAATTAGTTAACTACAACTTGGTAAGCAAATTTCACGTATGCATTCTGTACTCGACTTCACATGACACTTATCAAACTCAAATTTCAAACTACTATTTTAACTTTATATTGACACTTAGTTTTTAGTCACATTTTCTCTCTCCTCATTGATTTATGTTAACTTCTTCCTATTACACGTACAATTTGAGGGGGTTTATTATTTATTGATCTTCTATTTTTTTTTATACATAGTCTCATAGGTAACACACATTTCAGTAGCTCATGTTTTTATTGATCTTCTATTATTTATTGATCTTCTATTTTCATTTTCTGCATAGTCTCATAGGTAACACACATTTCAGTAACTCGTGTTTTTCCTAATCTTGAAATTTGATATCCTTTTATCACATTTATTTTCTTTCTTTCTTTCTTCTTTGGCATGTATGCACTAGTTTTTCACTATGCACCAAAGCAGGGGAAAAATATAGAGGATAAAAGTGCATACAACCTTAAAATTTTCTCCACTTAATTTAGACAATGTTGGGTCAATGTTTTGATGCATGATTTAGCTATTTTGGTGTGCTCACTAGCCCCTCATTTTCGAACATGACCAAATTGATTCCCATTAGTTTACCATTATAGACTAGATTAGACCATGATTTTTTTCCTAGATTGGATTGTGGACATGATCATGCTCGTTTGTTCCACCATTTAAAACCTACTTTCCAAGGATCAGAATCTTGGGATTTTATTATTACTCATCAACATAGATACCAAAATGTTTAGATTTTTTTCCTAGGGTTGGGTACATAAAGACATCACCCTTAGACACTTTCACACATTGGAGTAAACTCATTAGGATACCCATTTAAAGAGCATCAAAGAACATGGAATAAATTATCCTCTATTAATCATTAGCTCTCATATACTAATATTGGGCATCAATAATGATCAATAATTAAAGAACAATAAATTAACATTGATTGTCAAAGCACACTACAAGAACATCTTTAAACATAGTCACTCATTTGTAATAGGTGAAATTTATGCACTATGACACTTTTTTATAAAGCAAAGAGGAAACATCGATCTTCTTTTAACTTGAAGCACTTGAAGTTGACATATATGTCCTAAAATTTTAAATGATATATACTAATAAAATGGATATTTTTATTGTAGTTTATGATTATATTTTAAAAATATATAAATATATTTTGGTATATTTTTTGTAAAACTAACATTACTATTTAATTGTTGAAATTGTTTAGAAAGTGGGGTACATGAGACATCATAGTTATTTGTGAAAATTTTCATTATTTTTCTATCATTTATTTTTTGTACTTTGAACTAACTTTTGGTGTATGAAGTAAAAATAATAATTTCAATTAATATTTTGAATGAATATTTTAATCTATATGTCGTAAAAATACATTTTTAGGGATGCCAAATATTTTTTGATTATTTCTCAAAAGTGAAAAAATATACTAGCTTAACTAGGATTTTCTTGAGCAAGTTTTTCAATTTAAAAATTACTATTTTTTGTTGAAGGGTCTCAACCTCAAACTTTGGACTAACAACTTACTTGCCATCAAATTTTAAACAAAGTAATGATAATTAAAATAAAATAAATATTATATTTTTAGAATTCACGCATTAAGATCTACAAAAGACTATATATACATATTCATTTACTTAAAATTTAATTTACAAGTATGTTAATTGGGCATAAGTTTTAAAAAGTAAGGGACATTTTTCCCACTTGGAAAGTTAGTGAATTTGGTATTAAGATACTACAACTAGGTTGGCAATGAGCACATTTTTCTAAACTCCTTTTGGTTGAAACATGTGTCTTTTTCTACAATTTGACCCTTAAAAGGTGTTCAATATAATTGAATAATTGTGCTACTTGGATGTTGTCTCTATATCATATGGAGGGTCTGTTTGATTTTTTACTAAACTATTACTAATTTTTGTTGCTCAAGAGGGTGACACAACTTTAAACTTTCACCCCTACTTACATCAAGCGTTAAAAATCATCTCAATAACAATCATTGCCACCACACATCAATTTTCACAATCACCCTCTATGTCTCTTTCACAATTACTAGCTCAACCCAAGGAGCTTGACTTAAGGCTAAGGAAGTCCAAAATTCAATTCATAGAACATAAGGATATAACACTCCTCAACATCATATTATTTTCCTTATTTAGATATATGATAGAAAAACCTTTTCTTCAAGTATAATTGGTTCATCTTATTTTCCTTATTTAGATATATGATAGAAAAACCTTTTCTTCAAGTATAATTGGTTCATCTCTGCTTAGGATGGTATCACACCCCCTAAACCCAATCATGGGTGTGATCCAATCTCAAGGCTTCAACTTCTTAGATTTCAGTGAGCATAGGTTTTTGATCCTTTATCAAGTTATATATTTTAGGTATCAATATTTTATCATAGCGTTATATTAGTCAAAGTCTTCTTTTCACCAATTCCAAGGAAATCCCTACTTCTTTTCAATTTTTATTAAACTCATTCATTTACAATCCCATCTACTTTTCCTATATCATTTAGCATATTAACTATTTATATATCTAAAATTTTAAACTACAAATTTAGTTTAAACACCTTACATGTAATTGTAGAAGGCGTGTTCATTTCCTTTACAATACAAGTTTGCTTCTTTCATGTTTTTTCTCATATAATTTAAGACTAGCACTTATACACCATGTGGAGGGGTAATGGTGTGTTGATAGGTACCTTTTTCATTATTATAGTTTTTTTTTCTTGTATAAGGCATGCATACAATTATTTGATTTATGTAGGCACCTGATGCTGTGTGATATAATTTTTATCTTATTGAGTGAAAGAACTTATTAAAATATTGTAGAATATATGACAAATTAATTTACTTTTGTCCTTTTTACATACATTATTGGTAGCATGTAATATGTGGTGGGGCTGAAAAGTGTTTTCCTATAATCCACTCCTTTTTGTTAATACAAAATCATATATGAAATATTGTGAACTAGCTATTCAATCAGAGAAGATAAAAGATACAAATTTGTAAATGTAATAGAAAACAATAAAACATGTTAAAATTAATAGTCATTTTCTTATGCTAATATGGATGTTTATTGTTATAATTATATTCATAATAATAATAACATTAAAGACAAGATATGCAATGTAATTATAGATTCATAGATGCTACTACATATATTATTTTACTATGGAACAAATTGACTAGAAGAGCTTCTATAACTATTTTGCAAAAAAAACAAAAAACAAAAACAAAAGCATTGTAAGTTTTTGTAAACTATTGGAGCCAAGTTATGGGGTTATACACCATCATTCTATTTGAAGTTATCATACTTGATCATGGTTGGAGGATGCATCTAATGGTGATAGTTCATAATTACTACCATAGTGTTCACCATATTGATTCAATTGAAAGAGTGAATTTGATAGCTTGAATAGTTGGAGTGCTGGAGCATGCACTTAAATCTTTGAATGATGGTATTATAGAGTGAATGCAAAGTTTGATATATATTTTTTTTGATACGCAAGATGAGTATTTTATTATTAATATTATCAAAACTACAAATGTCTACAATGTAGGGATATTAAATTCACATCACCAAAAAATAGCCTGAGAACCACTCGACCAACAAAATTCTTCCTCTAAAGACTAGAATTCATAGAATTACCAACCCAACCAGAACCATAGTAACCCCGACCAGAGAAAGAGACAACAAAAATGTCATTTTAATGGCTATATTGCTAAGAAAGCTCCAATCAAACTAACAAAAAACTACACCAACTCCCCATAGACCAAAAAAGCTCAACCCACAACCTAACTTATAGAAAACCATTGGCTTTTACAAAGGCCTTGAAATACTTTGCCCATTCAACACCGCTGGCTACCATCAAGTCAAAAAAATTCTTCAGAAACTCTACAACCACTGCCATAATCATTTGATGCCTCATAAGGCCCAACCCACACAAATCCAGGAGAAAAGGATAAATCTTCAAAGTCTTGTCCGAGCGGAGCCACTCCAAATCACAAGGCCTTGGGCAACCCTTGCCCTCAATCACTACACTAAGAACTTCGTCCACCCCTTCCACCAAATCTTCCCTAAACATTTTAACCAAAAGCCCCTTCGCTTCTACCTTGGGAACTTTGTTGTCTAGGAGAGATGCCAAGAAACACGAAGAAACCCTTGCCATCATGGCATCAAATGCCACCCCCCTCCACCAACTTGGAGGGGCACCTACCCTACCTCCCACAGACTTTAATTCCTGACCAAACTTATTTCTTTTAAATCAAGACCTGATACTCCTAAATTTGAAAGAAGATCTGCCTCTAAATTTCCTTCCCTCAGGATATGATTAAACATTACTTGATCAAACCTAACAATTCGTTCCAAAGTTGCATCCAACTTCTCTCCTAGCTTCCAATTAGGAATCTGCTTGGACCTTAGTGCATTGATCACAAGAGTGGAATCCCCTTCAATTATTACTCTCCTCACCCCCGATTCCTTACACAAATCCAAGCCAAGAAGAAGAGCCTGAAATTCGACAACATTGTTCGTACCTTCTGGGATAGACTTCCCTAACTTCCCCGGATCACTCCTTTGCAATCTCTTACAATACAACCTGCACCTGAAGCTCCATGATTACCCTTGGATGCCCCATCAAAGTTCAATTTTACCCATCCTGGTTCAGGTGGAGACCACACCAGCTTACTGCGTTCTTCCAAAGAAGCAGCCCCTCCAAAACCCCCATAGCTAGGAGCTTTTAATCCAAACTAATTATTTAAAACCCAAGAGTCCCACTATGAGAAATTGCCTCTCTTAGGATTCAACTCTTCCAATCTAGCGTTAAAGAGTTCCACTATACAAGCCTCAATTTTGCACTGCAACCTGGGAATATAAAGCTCCTTTTCCTAGAAAATACGCCTATTCCGCTCCTTCCAAACTTCCCATAGAACAATTGACGGGCTCGACACCCATAAATCCTCGAACAATGAATGCTTTAACTGAGACAACCATGACTTTAACCAATCAAAAAATTTATTAGGAAGAGCAGTTTTCCATTGAAACTTTGAGCATATCCACTGCCAAATACCCTGCGTGAATTGGAAATTCAAAAACAAGTGGTCTATGGTCTCTTCAACAACTTGGCATAAAGGACATCTAGAAGGGCCATAAAAGCCCAACTTAGAAAACCTATCTCCTATAAGAACCCTTCCTTGAGCAGCCGCCCATGTAAAAATACTCGCTTTAGGAAGACATGCCTTATTCCAACACAAATGAATTGGAAAACTCAGATCCTCGACCCCTAAAGAAGCCAAAATGGCATAACCAATTTTATCTGAATAAACCCCAGTTGGCGATGTATTCCACCTTAGCCTATCCCTACCATGTCTCTACCAAATTCTCCTTTCCAACAACACTTGCTCAAAATCCTCCACCTCTTGGCCAGTCAGGCCTAACTGACGAATGAACTTCTATTTGTAAAAACCATCCTCCAATGATAAAGAGTCTTCAAAAAAATCCCTTACCTTTGTGCCCCAAGCCCGAATCATTTTTTCTCTGATCCGAAAAAAAGATGGATTTTCTGCTAAAATGGGAAGACCTTCCCAAGAATCCTCCTAGAAGAAAGCCTCCCCACCATCTTTTACCTCCCACGTTAAAATTTTTGTAATGAGATCTCTAGAATTTCTAATGAAATTCCAAATTCGGGAACCATTAGGAAGAGATTTGGCTATGAGAAAACAATTTGAGTCATCACCCAAATATTTGGCCCTAACAATTTTTACCCATTTAAGTTTTGGATATGAATGAATCACCTAGGAAAATTTCACCCCTAACGCCTTATTTTGCAGAAGAATATTTTTCAAACTTGCACCATCTTCCTCTTTCCTCTCGCAGATCTTCTGCCATTTCACAAGGGGAAACTTTTTATGATCCGAATTACCTTTCTAGAAAAAATATTTCATTACTCGATTCAAAGATTTGCTAGTGCCAACAAACAATGGCAGACATGACATCATATAGATAGAGAGAGTAGAGATCGCTGATTTTAACATCGTTAGCCTTCCAGCCCAAGATAACCAACGATTCTTCTAGGAAGAAAGTCGTTCCTTGAATCTTTCAAACAAAGAGTTCCAAATGCCCCCACTTTGAATATCCTTCACAAGCGGAAGGCCCAAATATTTGCACGGTAATTAACTTTTTTTGAAGCCAAGAATCCTCAAAATCTGCATTTCCTTTACACAGTTAGAATTAAAAAAGAAAACCTTCGACTTGGCCACACTAACCTCTTGCCCCAAAGCTAGAAAATACTTGTCCAGAATACCTTTAAGTCTCCTGGCTTCTCTTACTGAAGTAGATCCAAACAACATTGTGTCATCTGTGAATTGTTGATGTGTAATTGAGGGAAGGATACTAGTGACATGAATACCATCCACCCAACTAGTCCTCCTTGCATTTTATAATGAATGACCCAAAGCTTTCACCATAATTATAAACAAAAAAGGAGAGAGGGGATCACCTTGCCTTAAACCCCTTGAGGCTACGAAAAAACCTTCAGGAGACCCATTCACAAGCACTGAGTACCTCGGGCTTGCAATCCAACTAAATAACCAATCCAACCAAGCTTTTTGAAACCCAAAAGCTTCCATAAATTTGAACAAAAAGTGCCAATTAACCTCGTCATAGGCTTTCTTGATATCCAATTTCAATAACATCATAGGTTTTTTTGTGTTATGGATCGAATAAATGGCCTCTTGAGCTATTATCACACCATCGAGAATTGACCTTCCAGGAACAAAGCCAGTCTTCTCATCTGAAAAGATGACTGGTAAAATCTTCTTCAAACGGTTAGCCACAACTTTTGCAAGAATTTTATAAAATGTATTGCATAGGGAAATGGGGAAAAATTCATCCCAAGATTTTGACTTCTCCTTTTTGGGAATAAGAGCAATTAAAGTATTATTCATTTCCCTAAAAACCTTTCCAGAGCACCTCGAGTCTTCAATTGCCTTAGACACATGCTTACCCACAAATTCCCAGCACTTCTGAAAGAAAGCTACTGGGAAACCATTTGAACCAGGAGCCTTTTCAGGTTGAAGGTCAAAGACCTCCACCTTGATCTCTTCCTCCGAAAATTTAGCATTCAAAAGCTCCATATGTGAAGAGGAAACCGACTTTAGAATATCTTTCAGAATTGCATGTTGAGCTTCTAAGTTCAATCCTTCCCAATCATTGAGAAGATTCTAAAAAAACACAACTGCAGAAGCTTTAATTTCAAGAGGATCTTCCAAAATATGCCCATCAGCCGCCTTTATACAAATGACTCTATCACTTCTTGACGAGCTTTAGTTGAATTATGAAAAAACTTATTGTTTATATCCCCTGCCTTTAGCCAGATTTCTCTTGATTTTTGTCTCTAGAAAATTTCTTCTCTAGCCAACGCTTCATTCAATTTCCTTGTTAGCTCCTTCTCTTGTTCAAAGCATGAATCATCCATGCCTTGTTGAATTATGATTTTAGAAAGAGCATCCAATTCTTCCTCCACTCTAAGCCTTTCCTCAAAAATGTTTTTGAAGCAATCCTTATTCCTTTGTTTCAATTGCTATACATATTTCAGCTTGGTGACAATGTTGAACATTTTAGAGCCACCTAGGGAACATTCCTTCCACCAAGATTCTATCAATCCCAAAATGAAAGGATCCTTAAACCACATCATTTAAAACTTAAAAGGACAATGCACAGGCCCCTTATCACCATCAATAAGCAATTGAACTGGAAAACAATTAGATCCGCTCCCTGGATTAATTTTATTGTCCAAATTGAAGGGGAAAAGACTCAAATTTCCCTTAAAGAAAAATCTATCCAGCTTTTCATCTATACTACAAAAACCTTTTCTATGATTGGTCCATGTAAAACTACCATTCCCAATATGGATCTCCACCAACATGTTTCTATCCACAAAGTTCTAAAAATCTATTTGCAATTGAAGAGCCCTTCCCACTCCACCTTTCTTATCTTTAGAGCGCAAAATAGCATTAAAGTATCCCCTCATAATACAAAAGGATTGATCTAAACTATTAAGGACCTCATCTAACTCTTGCCAAACAAGTATTTTATGTGAGCACAAAGAGGAACCATAAACATTGATAAGTAAAAACTGAAGATTAGAAGTCAGACTTCTTACTCGACACACCATCCAATGCCGACGAGAGATGAATTGTTCCTCCAAAACCAATTGAGGCTTCCAGATGGTTAACAAACCACCTGAGGCACCTTTAGCCCCAACACCTAGCCACTTCCATTATTTCAATTTTCTGCTAAATTTGATTAAATCTTGATCACCTAATTTTGTTTCTTGAAAGAGATATTTCTGCTTGACTAGCTTCAATAACGTTCCTTATTAGGCACCATTTGTTAGGGGTGTTCAAGCCCCTAAAATTCCAAGTTATGAGCTTCATTGTTGTTCAGGAAGAGCGTCACTCTTCCCTACTTTCATCATAGAGTCAATTTTCTTTTGACCATTTGCTTCCCCATCCCACTTCCGTTTTTCCTAGTTAGGGATCCTACCTCTCTTTTTATTCTCACCACAATTAGGCAAAGATTTGGCCATATCCTTTTGATGAATCCCTAGCTTAACCCTGACTTCTGCCAAGCCTTGTGAGATTTTCCTCTTCTTCCCTGACTGTGGACTTCCAACTTCTAACCCTGCTACCACACCTTTTGGAAAATCTTCATTTCCCAGACCTTCTACTTCCATTTCTTCCGCTAGATTCCATGCATTTTCTTTGGACACCTCAGCCAAAATGACCAGTTCTTTACCAACCTCAATCAGTGAATCCAGTTCCACATTGTGACAATCTCCACCTAACATATCTAGGGCCTCCGAAATTTTCTCATCCAGGGCCATATTATGATCTTCCAATTGCTCTACCTCCCCAACAACCTTATCCCTAAAGCCATTACGTGATTCAACCTGAGCAGGTTGATCAGGCTAGGGAGGATCAATACACTATTCCTTAGCAAGGTTTAAATGTATAGACCTTTCAAGCATCACAAGAGCTTCACCATTAACTACAACTGAGGCATTTAAAATATTACCCTTATGTACTGTATTCACCTTCTCTTTGTGGCCCTCTAGATCTGAAGTCACTTTAGATTTCCTTGCCTTGCTAATCGACAACCTATAGCCCAAATGACACTAAATTATCCCGATTAAAGGAATCTCCCTTCAACTTCTGAATCCAACTCCCATAGTCTAAAATTAGCTCAATCTCTTCATATAGGTGTCACACTGTGTTTTTTTCCACACAAATTTGCACATGGGTGTGTGCCTCTTCCACATTTTCCCTTTCTTCAACACAGAAAAAAGTACCCAAACGATTACCAATCTCCTATAGAATGCTTGGCTCCCAATATTCCGTGGGAAGATTCAACATGCAGTACCAGTCTTTCACTATCTCCATTACATGAGATGAGGGATTGAAATCAACCTTCCAGCGCCACAGATAAAAACCACACCCATCCAAGACCCAAATACCATTCACAATCTCATCCCTTAAATCTCTAGTTGAGCAAATGACTAGAAAAAACCCGTTTTGGAGGGTTTTAAACTGGAGATTTGAACCCCAACACACTTTCCACCATTTCATTAAATAATCCTAGTTAAGGTCCAAACCATACCATTTCCCAATCAAGCCCAAATTTTCTAGCCTCAAGACCTCAACTTAAAGCTTCACAACACTAACAACCAAAGTAGCCCAACCACTCGGAATCCCATTTCCATACTCTGGAGCTATTTTCCGGGAGTCACCAACCTTCGCATCTTCCCTAACCTCCTCCCATTTCGAATAAGTCTTTTTCCTTTTCTAGACCTCCTTGTTGAAACTTTTCCTTCGATTGGGGTTTCGAACTCGACCTGCTTCTTCCATCCTAGATTGGCCTCCATAAAATCTATTACCATTTTCGTTTTGATGTGCTCTACGAAATGCATCATTCCTATAACCGCCTCTTCCTTGATGACCCCTAAAGCCTAACCCATCTATTTCATGTCTTCAACCCTCACGACCCCACTCCTTAGCTTAGGGATCAATATGGTTGACATTTGTTGATCAGGCCCATATGTTTGGTTTCCATATCCCTAAAACCATCCTGTACTCTTGCAAAACGACATCCTACAACCCACCGTTGCAGACCACCATGACCACGTGCCATTCTCACTTGAATGTAAAGTTTGATATTATTGTTGTAATGGATATGTCATTCAAGCTAGCATTGTGTTTGGACCAATTGATTACCTTCTATTTCATCAACCTTGCGAACTTTATAAATCATAAACTAAGTTCACTTGTTAGATTGAAGTTGTTAGTAATGGTTCAGTGGATGACCATTTTGTAGATGCAATTTCCAAGAAATAGATCATGAAGTTCTTGGTACAATTTCTCAATAGTCAAATCTCAAATGTATATCTTTAAAACCATTGTGTTTTTCAAGATTCATCTTAACCTTATTTTTATATTTAAAATTGAAGAACTCATTATGAAATTTAAAATATTTATTACCAATACTCTTTCTAGGGACTTCTATTAGTTTCATTATGTTTTATTTAAAGGGATAGGGAACTTAGAGTTTTGCAATTTTGCAAGAACAATTGATATAGAAGCAATTTGTGATAGTTTTCTAGCCAACTTGGCACCCATGATTCTTGATCTTGAACATGTTACCCTTGAGTAAGGTCTACATATTGTTCCTCACAACATAGAAGATTTGTTTTTAAATTCATCATATACTTTCATTGAGTAATATTTTATATATGGTGTAGTAATATGTTAAAAATGTTGGAGTTACAAATTGTATAAAGTAAAAAGAAAAAGAACTTGCATATTGTGTATTCTCTCTCTCTCACACACACAAATTCATCACATTAGTCAATATTGTGTCTCATAGATGGTATTTTCTAGAATTTTTTTATAATTTTTGAGTGAATGTATAATACAAGTTACTTTGGATAATAAAAAAATGTTGCTACAAAAAATAAATTTTATATCAAATGAGTAAAAATAGTTTGGAGGATGGTTTGATTTGTATATAGTTCTCATTGATTATAAGAGTTGAAGTATATTTACTATTTTGATCTTTTTATAGTTTCACCCATGATCTAAAGAGCTCATGGTTACCTTTTGCATAATTCATCAAATGTGTAAAATTGCTATTGACGTGCCTATTTATGTATTTGAGGGTGAAAGGTGAGGTAAGAGATAATTAATTATTATATTGGAGAATGGTTAAGTTTTTGTATTACTTAGATTTTTACCATGTTGGGTATTTTTATTTGAAAAATTTTTCCTAGGAAAAAATATTATGTAACATCTTTGATTTCCAGCTACTTTGTTATTATTTTAGATTGTATATGCACTACTTCTATTGTATAGGTTTATCAAGCTTCTTTTTATGTGCATATTTCTCCACCATCCTCTCTCTTGTTAGGGTGTTGCATTGGTCTATTGTCTTCCTCATGTAAGCTTTGCTTCATTTAGCATAGTTGCAGTCACACACCAATATTTGATTTTTGTTGATGTTTAAAGATGAAAAAATGTAAACCATCCATTTAGTCAGTCTGATTGGGTTGTATCCAATTTAGCCCTAACTATACATGATTTACTTGCACATTTGATTTGAATGTGATTATACATAAACTTGAAATGTGTACATTATACTATTATAGTGATGTAGCATATATATTAACAATGATGATAAGACACTCTTTTGATTATAATATTAGATGCTTGCAATAACTTCGTAGAAATAGTCATTTGAATACGTTTGTTTTAAAGTGGCAATTATAAATCAAGATAGAAAGTAAAATTTTATGGTATTTTAACTATAGTAAATGGAAATATAGAAAGCAAATAATACAAAATACACAAAAATCACATATATTTATTTCATTGTTTACAAATTTGTTAACTATTTGATTAATTATACATATTTACAAAGTACAACATTGTTTATTTACTTTTTTAGAAGGATTGTCATTCAAGTATTCTACACATTATCATAATCACATGTCTTGTCCTCTACATCAAGCTTATAGAATTGAACATAGAAATAGCCTTGAAATGGGTGATATATCTCCTCCAAGACATCTTTGGGTATGATTAGGACATTTGAAACTTCTTGTTACTTATATTTAATCTTCTCACTTGTGTAAATTTTCACCTCTTCAACGTGCAATGAATCTAGGTATTTATTTGTATTGAATTAATACATCATTCTGTTCAAATTATATACCTCCATCACAAGGATTTTAGTTTTTTGCACCACCATACCACTTCCAATGTATATATATTGGAGTGAAGCGAATTATTTAGTGCTAGTTATCAATTAGTTGTGCCCCTCTTACCTAGAACTTGAACTAGAATTAGTGGAAAATAATTGAATTTTTAAGATTGTCCCTACTATTTGTCTCCCTCTTCTAGATAGATAGGTTCTATCATTTAGATTCTATATGCCCCACCATCCCCCCACCCCTACTATAGTTACAATTAATTATCCCCCACTATAAAAGGGTAGATAAACATGGTTTGGATAGGATGGATAGGGTGACACTCACCATTTTAAGCTTACTCTTCAAATCTTAATATTTTTGTGCAATGTATTTTTGTCACCTTTTTTGCTTACCATAGTATTATTTCTTTTGATTTCCACTCATGTCATGTTAAAGGAGGGTTGTATAGTAAGCTGGTGAGATAAATTTATATACTTTAAATGAATGGATGTATAAATTTTGGATCATTAGTTGAAAGTAGAGCAAGACATTTGGTATAATATATATCCTTAAAAAACAATGATTGAATAATATTTAATTGCAAATTAGTTATAATTTCACTCTTTTATGATAAGAAATATTGTTTTATATTTAAAGTTATAAATAGGAATGTACCTAGCTATAAATAATGTTGAATTTTCTACAAGAAAACTATAATTTATGCTTATAACATTGCAATCATTGTATGCATACTTTTTCATGAGATTTTGAACTACTCTTACATCTAGTTGTACAGATCTAGGATATTTGAGTTAGCAAGTAATCATGCTTTTAGATTAGAAATCTAATTTCTCCACCTTGAGGATGCACCTTGATTTTTTACCCCATTTTTAGTTAATAGTATGAAAATGAACTTCCTAAAAAAGACATTATCAATTATATCCCCATAATTCCTTTTTGATTCACAGTCAAATTGTAACATGTAAAAGTTTATTATAGACATTTGCATGAACTTAGTTGTTGCTCTATATCAAAGGCACAACCCAAGTACTATTGGTATGATATTGTAGCTTTACATGTAGGAGATAGAAATATTTTTTTAGGAATAGTTGTGTCATTCACCTTGCAAATTCTAAGCCTTCTAAATTATATTTAAATACGTAGACAAAAAATAATGTATGATCGCCAAACATCATGGAGTGGGAAAAATGGGATGTCCACATGAGGGAGGGAACATTATTTATATATTTATCCTCTAGGATACTTAGGATATTATGTAAGAAGGCATCAAACATGGAGGTTAAATTGAAAAGGTCAAATTGAGATTTATAAAGCATCTTCATAATTTGGATGTTATTGGACAATATTGATTAGCCTCATGGAGTGCCTAGATTTGGAAAATTGGTTAATTTGACCATTATGATAGAATATATTTAATGCATTCGAGAGGTGAAAGAGGTGTGAGAGGAGTTACTTTCTATCTGGGTTGCTTGAACATGACTATGGAGGTGTTGGATTTTTTTGTGGCTCTTGGTTTTGAATCATAGTTGTGGCATATTACTTGGCAATTTCTTATTTTTGACTTTTGACTATATTGGAAGCATGAAGTAGAGTTTTGTAAGGTTCTCTTGTAGCTAAGTTCTTATATTACCAAATTATTATAGTAGGGATACATGGATTCTTTTGGTGCACACTTTATTGTGATTAATACAAGTTTGCGTCTCTTTGGTGGTGGAATTTTCCCTATGATTTTTTTTTGCATGTTTATTTGGTGTTCATATGGTTAACATATATTTTATATTTACTTATTCATTGTTACATTAATATATTGATTTAATAAAATGATTTATCATATTTAAAAAATGTGTTGTTAAATTCTCATTATGCTATTCACCTTTTATTCAAACATGGCTTGAGTAGTACTATGTTTCATTTTTTTCATTTTTTTATCATCAAACAAGATGGATTAAAAAATGCATTTTACTATTGATCTTATAGTAATTTCTCAAGGTTGTATCATGCTTCTTAAGCATTGCAAGTGTGGATATTGAATTTGTTGAGGATGGGGAAACCTTACTTCCATCTCTTTTAAACTAACATTTTAGCCCTCTTCTTTCACCTCATTCTGAGCCTTTGGAGGATGATGGATCATGGAAGATTGTTCAAGAAAGGAAAAGAGGTCTTCCTAAACATGCTTGTTTCTCCCACACCCTTGTAAAGGGTGTTTGAATGCTAGAAAGGGACTAGGGGTTGTATAGGTTCCTATTTTCATAAGTGTAAAAAGATTTCAAGTCCTTTCAAAACTTGGTCATTACTGGGAAGCAACTTAGTTGCAGTTTTGTGGTTTTCTAGCTTCTCGTGGGTGATGTTTCAATGTTGTTAGTTTGTTATTTCTTGGTCGGTTTGGGCCCATTCTTCCATACCTTAAGGATGGTTATTGTAAAGGGTCAAACCCTCATTTTCTCGCTTATTTGATCAAAAACATTTTAGATCTTTTACTTTAGGCATATCAAGTTCATAGTTAGTACAATTTGTTAGAGTAATCATGCATTAGCTAATAATTAATTATTAGTCTAATTTATTCTCGCCCACTTAAACTAAACTTAGGAGTGATTTACTATGTTAACTAGAGTGCTATTATTAGATCATTATGTCTCATTGCATGAGATGTTGACACTTGTCATGATCTAATCCCTTTATCATTCAGAGTTGCTCCTATATAACACTCAACCCTCATTGTATTATCATGCCTTTGATATAATTCTTAACCTTTGAGGACTCTTGTTTTCTTTGAAGATTCTTGAGGTTCATTCTGTAGCTTTTTTCTTGTTGAGGAATATTGCATATATTATTTGCAGATCTCTTGCATGGAAGGTGTCTTTGTTCATTGTTTGTTCTTGTGGCTCGTGTTTTTCACAATTCTAACATTGTATTAATCTTGTTTGTCAGGACCCATCATCCATTCTTTTTAGGGTTTTTAGCTACTCCCTAAGTTCATCTTAAGGGGGGGTATTAGAGTAATCATGCATTTGCTAATAAATAATTAATTATTAGTCTTATTTATTTTCATGCACTTAAGCTAAATTTAGGAGTGATTTACTATGTTAACTGTAGAGCTATTACTAGATCATTTTGTCTCATTGCATAAGATGTTGACGCTTGTCATGATCTAATCCCTTTAT